>JAOQGH010000012.1:1576845-1660307 GCA_025769975.1 Gallinago jamesoni
GGGCACCACTGAAAAAAGACTGGCCCCATCCTCCTGACACCCACCCTTTAAGTATTTATAGGCGTTGATCAGATCCCTCCTCAGTCTTCTCTTCTCCAGAATATTTTATCACTGTCTTCAGTACATCTTGTCTTTGTGCAACCGTGAAGATCAGGCTTCTACCGTGAAATGTATCTGATTAGATACAGACATCTGCACTGCTAAACTGTTTCCTTCCATGTTGATGGAGCTCCAGGATGAGCTAGAGCCCATGGATGAGGCCTGACCCCTCCCAAAATAGGAACAGGAACTGGATGAGAAGAGACATGATCATTACTCATTGCTTGTTTGTCTTTGTAGGTTATTACGGGAATCTACATGAAGTAGCTTATCTACAAGCACCTGAATTTAAAGTTAGATGAGGTTAATCTCCTCCCAAATGTTCATCAAAGCTCTGTTATTAGCAGGAAGTCCAGACTAAACAGTAATAATTGGAACATCACTGTTGCATTAGCCTGGAGAAGGTTTTATTTATATGGAACTTGTCTGGAACAAAAATTGCTATGACTCTCTGAAATGTCCTGGATTTCTTTCTTATAGTTCTTAGTGGTGAGAGAGATTACTTTTCCCCATAAATGCTCATCTCTGTCTTCTTTGTGGTATGCATCTCTTGACTGAAAGGTTGACATGTTGACATTTCATCTTGGAGCTGCTTTTCCAATTATATTTCTCCTAATCTGAATTAGATATATCTCTTGGCTCTTCCACAAAATTTACCATAGGGAAAAACGTTGCTTATCTCATGTTTTTGTTTTCATTGTCAAATGGGAAGGTAACAAGACTCCTGTCTGTTTGGAAAATAACATTTTATTTACCTATATGGTATCCTATTCTGATTTGAATGGCTAGATACAAGACTGAGAGGAGTCACAAACTTAACAGTGCGTATTTCAGGTTGTGAGAAAGAATATTTAATGAGTGAGATGAGTCTCATCACATTTTAGTTATCTACTGTGTCAAGGTCTCCTTCTGAGTTAGTTACCCCTGGTTTGCTTTATAGTTGGTGGAGAGAATTATTGCACTTGTAGGTAGCAATTAATTTATTAGACCTATTTTTAGATACCCACTTTTGAATGAGATGGAAGGCTCCCCTCAGATATCTGTCTTATTCCATTTAGGAATGTTGTCCAGATGGCAACATCTACATTGCAGGAATGTATATCTGGTCGGAGAAACCCCTTCAGCAACAGGCGGATCGAGAAGAGAGAATGGAGGGTGGGCAGGAGACCTTCATGTGAAAACAAAACTAATGAATATGTTTAGAGTTTGAAAGTAATCAAAATACAATGACAGGGAGGATAGTTTGGTGGGGGAAGAGTTGAACAGGTAGCCTGGGAAACAGATGTGATTTACCAATACATTGCACACTGCCTCTAAAGTAGTTCTGGGTAGTTTCCAGTAAATTAAATAGGGATTAAGACAGTGATCACATACGCTGAGCAACACTAGATAACAAGGAGGTGAATTTCAGGCCCAGCTGGGAGAAGGAGAAAACTTGAACTGTAAGACTGAAGAAAAAAAACAAAAGGAAAGGAAAATAATCTTTGTGTGTGTGTGTGTGTGTGTGTGTATTGAGAAAGGAGGGGAAGAACTCCTGGTCTGTTACTCTGGAGTTCTGTGTTTAAGTCCTAACTTTCTCTAGGCCTTTCCATGCGTCCCTTGGCAATAACTTCATCACTCAGTCTGTCCTCATCTGCAAAAATGTTCTCAAGGTTGTATTCTGCTAAAACTGTATCAGAGGCCAAAGAGCTCTGTGTAATATTCCTACAAGCCTCTCCACCAGCTGGGCAGTGCATGTGGTGAACCCTGGCTCCATATCTTCCTTTCTCCTATTCTTTGTCCTTGACACACCTCATGTACTTCTCCTTCCAGGGTAGCTGGTTCCTCGTTCCCCTCCAGATGCATCCTGGAAGGAGGATTTTAGTTCTTTCTTTATGGTCTTCCCTCACTCGCAATTTGTATGTTTCATTTTCCTATCACCAGGAATAGGCTTCTCTTTTCTTTTTCTCTTCCTTCCTGAAGAAAGGAATTGATTGGAAATTTAAATACCGTGAGTCACTCCACTTTCCCGCTTCCCCCATCCTGCTCTCCCTTCCCCCACCATCCCAACTCCTGGAGTATAAATCATTTTCTGTGGTCTGCAACTCAGCTGGAAAAACTAACAAAATGGGTCTATAATGTCACCAGCATCTAATTTGGTGGATTTATGGGGTCTGGCCTTAAGCACTTGCTGCTTTACAGCGTGTGAGTTCACTCCTGCAGGAACTCCCTCCAGACTCCAGCTTTTTATCCCTGACTGCAGCTGTCCACAGTCTCTGGAGCTTTGCAACGGGCACATCCCTCTCCCTTGGAAAATGGGAGCTCTCCCTTCTGCTCCACCCATTACTCCTCCTTGATGAGCCCAAAAGAAGATCATGAAATATTCCTGCCACTGGGAAGGGCTTAGCATTGGTGATGTGCTGGTTGCAGCAGGCAAATGCTGAGGTTTCCGTATTGAGGAGTCTCACAGCTGGCTCTCTCTTTGGGCTCCTTCACACACAGGCTTGTCCTTCAGGTTTTCTTACTTTTCATTTTAATCCTTTTTGGTGACTGGCATTGTCAGATATAGGAAAACCACTGAGTAGATATAGCAAACCACTGAGGACATGCTTGTCTAAGAAGCCCTGCTTTCAAAGGAGCCTAGCTCAAAGGTGTCACTCCCTGTTGCACCTAGCTTGACCTAGGCAAAGGAAGCACAAGGTGTTGTGGAACCAGGTGGTGGCAAACATCCCTCAGCTGAAACCCTTCTGGCTGCAGTAGCGTTGTGACCACCTTCCAGGAGCAACCTGTTCCCTGGAAGACCCAGTGCTGGTGAGCATTACCTCTAACAATCCATTAACACCCTAGCACTTGCCCCACAGGAACTAGCTGAAAGTTCATTTGAGCCAATCTGTGCATCCAAGCCAGCTGAGGTTCAATAACAAACCTACATTTAGATCCTCCATCCTGTTATCAAACACGGAGACCAAGTATGTGGGACTGAGAGCCACCGCCTGCAAATTCAGTATTAGGCCCTACCTGAAAATAGCAGACACTCTCCTTTAACTCCAGTTAGGTCCACAACCTGGGAGTCCTCCTGGGACAACAACCCTTACAACACAAAACACTGATGTATTTGGTACAGAGCATGGACATCAGAGTGGCTTTGCCTTTTGCATCAGAAGTGCAGTGACACCTGGAGTGTGGACATCTGGATGGCTTTGAAGGAGCTCAGCTCAGCGTGGCAATGACAGGGTGCTGGGAGTTAAATTTGCTGGTTGCAAACTGGTTCTGCCTCGGTGAAGGCTCTGGAGGGGCATCTGCATGATGTTCATGATGCTTGAAGTGTAGGACTGAAACCAAACTGGCTCTGGCAGCAGGAGAGTCATCTCAGTGTTCTCAGCTGTCTTCTCACATCTGTGACTGAGCAAGTATGTGTGTGTGTGTATTTTTACTTAGATATGTAGGTATTTATATCCCAGGTATAAAACCTAGGTTAATTCAGATACCAGGACCTGAAGTGGTGTCGGCTCTTTTTCCTACAATTTCACTTATATATTTGCAATCTGGACATATATCTGTTTTCCAGTATAAACATACTTTTGGACAGAAGTATGTGCTGCAGCACAGGTCAGGAAAGGGATGACAGCTCTGATTTACATGCCATTCCCCTCGCCTCAGCATATTAAGCAGGTTTCTTCTCTGGGGCATCACATCTCATGGAAACCAGTGATGGCTGGTGGAAAGCAGAGGAGAAGGCCCTCTTTGGGGGACAATCTGTCTTGTACCTAAACTGTGAGTGGCATGTTTCTACCTCGAGTCCCTGTGTGTATAACTGCAGGGAAGTCTGGTTCTGTCTCTTTGTTTAGACACTTGACAAAGTGTGGGTTTAATACACAGCTTTCTCCATCAAATAATGTAGATGCAGGTCCTCATGAAGCCTTGATCTATCAAGTCTAGTTGTTCTTCCCACCTTCAGGAGCCTATAAAGCTTCCCAGCTGCATGAGAAAGGGAGCATTGCAACCCTCAAAGGATGGAGAAACTGAGGAAGGGCTTGTGGATGGGAACCCATCCAAAATTGCCCTGCAAATGCCTAGAAGAGTGTTATGTTCAGGTCTTATAGTGAGGGCACTGATCTAAGAATAGGAAGGAAAATTGTGTTGGAAAATATTCTTTGTTTCAATGACAGTTTTTGGTACAGCTAAGAAGTGCCTGTTGACATTAATTTTTGCTTAATGTGAAACATTTTAATTCTCTACTCTTTGAAAAATGTTGCCAGAATATTGAATTCTTTAATTCTATTTATTTTTTGACAACTATAAATTAAAAAAACCCTTATATTTACAGGATAAAATATTTTAACATTTTTTTTCCCATCAACTTCTCTCCCAGTGAAAAGCATTTAGTATTGGAATTTTATGCAAAAAGATTCCATAGACAAATGAACATATTTTCCTTTCCCTCCAAAATGTCAGTAACTCAGTACAAATAGCTTTTATTACTGGGGTTCTCACCAGACCCATTCTCATCACAGAGCTCAGACAAACCAACCTGTTAGAGGAACTGGCACTGCAATTTTTGCAGTAGCAAAGGGCCTTCCCTTCAGCCCCACAATTTCTGTGTTCATCCATTCTCGATAAGTCAAAAGAGATACCACCATTTCTCTTTCTCTGTGGTGAAATGGGCAGCAAATGGTTCAATTACTGACTGGTAATACTGATGTCATTTAAACAGCTGCCTCTACAGAAGCCAAGCCCTTGCTATTAAGTAACCTTTCTGTCATTCCTCAGCAGCTCTGGAAAGCCTTTTAGAGTAAGGAGCAAAATTATTGCTCCAGCCACGTCTAGATAATACATTGCCATTAAAGTCTCTCGTCTCGGGGTCTCAGACTGAGAAGCTGAACCTTGCCAAAATCTGTGAGAAAGTTATTTCTTGTGAAGACGTGGAAAAAGGGAATTGTAATAATAGAGTGGGATTCATCTTGCTTAGGGTCAGTTCTCTAAGAGTAACAAGGTAAATCTGAGCTCTCTGTAGCCAAAGGATACAGGCATCTCCAGGAGATGATTTGCCTCATCAGTATTAAGGCAAGATCCATCAAAACTCTAGGGGTCTCTTTTTGATTCCCTTAGACTGTGAAGAGAGCCAAAAGGACTGGCCTAAACTGTCTGCCCAGCTTTACTTGGCTAAAGGTGGTAAGGTAAATACAGTCCAAGGTGTCAAGGAAACGAGGGACACGCTGAACGCATTACCTCACCTCAGTAAATCGCTTATTTCTTAGGATATGTTTTTTTTCTTTTCCTTTATCCTGCTCCTGTTTGAGGGAGGATGCTGCAGGTGACTTCTTCATTAGTGGCCAGTTGTTGACCTTAGGGCTGAAGGGAAGTTGTGGCGTGGAGTGATGTCCACCAGCAGTGAGAGCCAGTTTAATGGGATCAACAACACAGAATTACACTTGCTGAGGCTTGTGGCATTCATTTGACAGATCCAAACTCCTCTAGAGCTCGTGGAGGTGACATCTGCCGTTGCTGAACCTGTGGGGTCTCAAGAGATGAACTCGGTCTTTCAGACCCTTTTTTTTTTTTTGATCAGGAGGCAGGAAGGAAAGACCTCAGAAGTGAAATTGTCTCAACAAATCCCTCAGAGACATCCTACTCCCTTAGCAGCCCTTGCAGCAGCAGAGCACCGGCATGCATTTTCCTGTCAACACCCTCAGAGAGAAATCTGAGCCCCGGTGTTTAAAGCCAGATGCTCAGCTTCCTTCCCTGCCTGCACACATGCCAATCTGTTAGGCTGGCCTCCTGCCTGTTCCCAGGTGGTGTGCCAGGATCAACAAGCCCCAGATACCAAAGAAAAAGAGATGTGGCCTGGGAGAGCCTCTCAAAAACCTCGGTGCTGACATACCCTCGGAAAGAGGATCCTCGTGGTGACGACTTTGAGCAAATGGCTGCCCCATCCTTCACGATGGGGTAAGGAACACGAGAGTTTTGCCGACTAGCTGTCTGGCCTACTTTGCTATTTTTGTACCTCGCAAGGCCCCAAGTTACTGGAGGGGAAGATCAGGCTCTTTTCCATATTTGGAAAAACAAAGCCCTGGGAGCAGACACGGTGCTACTGGGCAGTAGTACGGTCAAATGGCTCCTTTCAGATCATGAAGCAGTATTCCCAGCTGAGACACTGACCTGATTCTTCTTGTTCCTTTAGCACTTCAGTGCTCTTTGACCTTGCCCCGGTCTCTTTGTCGTGCTCTCTTTCGTGCCATTTGTCTTTTTAGACAGGGTGGCAGATGTTAGATGCTTTTTGTCTCTACAATAACTCACCCAGTAAGCCCTGGATCTCAGGAAACAGCCTCAAGTTGTGCCAGGGGAGGCTTGGTTTGGATATTAGGAAAAATTTTTATACTGAAAGGGTTATTAAGCATTGGGACAGGGTGACCAGCAAAGTGGTTAAGTCACCTTCCTTGGGGGTTTTTAAAAGCTGGGTAGACATAGTGTTTAGCGATACAGTTTAGTGATTTTTTTGGTCAGTGTTAGGTGATGGTTGGACTTGATGATCTGAGAGGTCCCTTCCAACCTGGGCAATTCTATGATTCAGTTGAGTCTCTGATGGGCTCCTGTAGCAGCCCATAGAAACATAAGTATTAGATGACTTCCTATTATGAAGGAGTCCTAGTCCCAGCTAACCAAAACCATTGACTTCTGCAAACAGCCCAGAAGTAAATACAGGAGAACAGAGGCCCACATTGCCCAGCAACCTGTCTCTAAGAGCCATCAGGAGTAAAAAAACTAGGAAAAGTTGAATCACAGGAATCTTCTTTCTGGTTCATGTTTTGTAAATGAATGATGAAGTGACTTGCTGATATTATTGTATTTGCTACCCCTCATGCACACACCTTTTGGGTGTTTGTCTATGCTTCTTAAAGATTTTCTTTTTTTTTTTTTTTCCCAGCATTCACAGACTCCTATATTTACATGTGCCACAGTTTTCACAAAGCAGCTCTGTATAAGATGAATATGGAATAATCTGCTTTCAAGGTGGCATTTTTCTTGCAGACAGTAAGTGGTTCATGCTAAAAGTTGGAATCCCTATAAACTAGACTAGGGCTTCCTAGATAGCAACTAGGGATTATGAAACTCAAACTCATGTTTGCTTCAGCAACGACACTGCATGGGAGATAAAGTTCTGATAAAGGTGATTGTATTGGATTACCAAAAGATTATCCATGGTAATGGCTGATTTAAACATCAAAATAGAATGGGAGTCTAATGACTATCTCTAGTCATTTCATGGGGGCACAGTAAGGAACTACACCTTTCAGTATGTTGGCTTTACAGTGAACCTAAAAATTAAGTAGCAAGATCTGTATGAAGGGAAAGGAGAGATAAATGAAACACTTACAGGACTGCTGTGTTACTCCTTCCAAATAGGAAAAGGTCACAAGCTGAAGTACCTTGCTGAATCAGCAGCTTCATCTTTCTGTGTAGGGTACATCTCACTGAACT
The DNA here is from genome assembly GCA_025769975.1 of Gallinago jamesoni. Taxonomy (NCBI): domain Eukaryota; kingdom Metazoa; phylum Chordata; class Aves; order Charadriiformes; family Scolopacidae; genus Gallinago; species Gallinago jamesoni. The sequence continues at coordinate 1,584,403 of JAOQGH010000012.1, forward strand.
TCAGCCAAATTAAATAGGTTTCCTCTAAGAAGTTCATAGAGTCATAGAATGGTTTGGATTGGAAGGCACCTTAAAGATCATCCAGTTCCACCCCCCTGCCATGGGCAGGGACACCTCCCACTAGACCAGGTTCCTCAAAGCCCCATCCCACCTGGTCTTGAACACCTCCAGGGATGGGGCATCCACAACTTACCTGGGCAACTTCCCTAGTTGTCCAGTCCTTCCATGTGCTTAATAGAGAATGACACCTCAAGAAGTTAAGTACCTCCACCAGGCTCAAATACCTCTCAGAAAATGGGATGAACCCTCTCTAATAATCTGAACTGACCTTACAGGTTTTCAGGCTATGCTACCTGGGATGTGATTATCTTAAGAAGGTGTCCAGGACAAGGCAATTGACCTTCTACCTGGACATCCAGGGAGAGAACTCCTCCAGGGAGCTTATTTCTCTCCTGGGCTTGCAAAAGGAGCCTGGAGTGATTAGTTTATCCATGTTGTAAGATGACTGTATCATGAATCTCACTCTCTTACATTTCACTTCAGAATCAGCAGGAAGGGACTCCCAGAGACAGTCTCCTTGCCTACAGCAGACAGCCCGGTGCTGTTCAAAACAGGAGCTCTCTCTCAACAGCTGTGTACATCCACTGGGACAATACTGGAAGCTTACTGGGAGTATTAACCTCTGCTTACCTTCTTCCAGAGGATACGAGACCTCTTTCTATTGAACCATTTCTGGATTTCTGATCAGTGTTTTGGCTTTCTGTTTCTCATCAACTGTGCATCACAAATTTGACCAGATAGTTGGCTTGCTTTTTAAAACATTTCCAAGTAAAAACAAAATCTGAAGCTTAATTATACAGTAGTAAATTACCCATTGAAAACTTCTGTTCATGAAAAACAGAGCAATTTAATCTCCCAACACCACCACCTCCACCCTTGGAATAAATCCTGAGAAGTATAAATAGTGAGAAGCCAAAGAATTAGGGGGGATGCTAAACAGTGGGACTCTTGTTCTGTAATGTTGAAGTGTGAGAACTGAGGAGGGTGAGTCTGTCTGGGTGAATCATGAGCTGACCGTGTTTCGCTTACAGCCCGTTCCTTAATGTATAGTCTCATTGCCTTCAAATGTTAGACTGTTCCCCTGCAGACAATCAGCAAGGGGAGGGTTCAACACCTTGGGATTTTCTGTGAAAAAAAAAAAAAAAAGAAAAGGGGAAATTAAATAAATTGAGCGTCTGTTAGATATACCGGTTGGAGGGTGAACTTTTAATTAGTGCCAGTTCATAATAATGATTTAGGCTGGGGGAGTCTACCACTGATTGTACCTCTACCAATTGGATATTGTAGGGCTCTTCTCCAGCACTAAAACCAATTGGGATAAGACAGGCTGTGTCCATACTGGTAAAAAAGTCTTAACACCCAAATCAGGATGGCCACATGCAAGCAGTCAGTGGGAAGGATTCCCTGTCTCATGCTAATTTCTAAGCTTAATTTAAAATCGAGCTTTTTTGGGGTGTCTTTGTATGGTGCTGGGCCCACACAGCAAATGGATTAGTGCACTTCTAGCTGGGCTCCAGAATTTCACCCCTAACTGGCACAGAAAATCAAACTAGAATATTAGGTGTGAGTTCTGGATCTTTGTCTTCATAAGATCTGGGTGTGATTCAGCCACCAAAATATGTTAATTTCTTGAAAATAATTATTATATGATTCCTCTTACTAACTAAAAAGTGTGTGTTTTCAAGAACCTATATATCTAACCTCCCTTCGTAGCTGATAAAGGAATGTGCAGATGGTAATTTGTCCCACCAGTGATGATTTTTGAAATGTATCAGCCTCACTTGTCCTTATGTCAAAAACTGAAGCACATTGCAGTGGTTTTGAGTTTGGTTTTGGGGTTTTGTTTGCGTTGGTTGTTGATCTGATTTAGAACACAGCTAGCAGAGAAAAGGAGCAGGGGTCAGTAAACTGAGATGGACAACAAAAATTAAAAATAGGTACAGGGATATTTTAAAATAATTTTGCCTTGACAGCAGTCATAATGTGGTTGATTTGGTAAAATACCGAATGATCAAACAATAAATTAGTGATTTTAAGTTCTTGAACTATGGAATGGGGATTTATCTCGCTACTGTCAATGTCTCCATCTTAGTAAGTCACCCAGGGCTTTCTTTGAAGCTGAGAAACTCTATTTAGCACAGACACAGAAAAATGAATGTGCTGTTTGGAAGTGATCTCTAGTCCAACCTACCACTTGGAGCAGGAATAGGTAAGTATTGTCCTTATTGTCACTGGACTTATCATCAAGGTCCAGAACAAAGGTTGACATGGAAGAATCACAGGCTCCTGCCTATGGAGTTCATGTGTGACAGTGTGTATGTGTGATACTCAGATGTAGCCAGTTTACAGAAGGGTGAACAAAACCCAAGAGCTGAGGGCTGAAAAGTCACACAAACGTGACATCAAACCACTGTGCTCCAGAATTTATTTAGCTGCTTCTTAAATCAGGTTGGGCTCTTCTCCCCAACCACTCTCACAGAGAGACTATTTCTGAGTGCTCCCCTTTGCCAATTAGAAAACAGAAGCATAAGGAAAAATAAAGCCCATGAGGCACTACAGTTGTGCATCTTTACCAAAATGATACCATTTTGCATCTAACTCTTACAGTGAGTTTAAAATACATATTTTTAGTTTGGTTTTTATGTGTGTGTGTGTGTGTGCGTGTGTGCAGGGACTTTCACAAGTCCCAAACCCAAGATCCAAAATACCAATTTTTCATTAGGAGTCAGTTTTGATGGAACATTTTGCTGAGGCCACGTTGACAAAACTGCAGGGCATAACGTGGCTGTGCATTTGCAAAGCAAGAAGCACAATAAATAACAAAGCAAATAAAAAAAAAACAACCCATCAACCAAAAGGCCTGAGAAACACTAACAGGCAGGAGACAAAGAGAGGCAACACATCTGACTAGCCATGTGCCCATTCTTGAAGGGGTTTTATCTAACCTGAGCTGCCCGATTTCACAAAGCCAAAATCCCTGCTCACCGTCCTTTCCCAGCAGCGCGACGCATTTCAGAAATGGCTTTCTCTCTTTTTACCTTTCATGTTGATGGGAAGGGCAGGTCGGTGTTAGCAATCCCTCTGCAGCTTTGGTTTGATGCCTTTGCTGAAGGGTGATAACATTTCACCGCTGAAAGGCAGAGAGGGGTGATTAGCAGGGATATAATGAAGGTAAGTGTGTGGTAAGGAATGCTTCAGCGCAGTTGGTCACCCATGTCCTCAAAGCCTCTATTGTTGCTCATAGCAGGGCTAACAATTTGTCCCTCTGAAGCACAAAGATACTGATCTTTTGCCATCTCTCCAGAGAGCCATCCAACAGGGCTGCCTGAAGAAGGAGATACAGATCAGCTGCGGTGACTCCTTCAGCCCGCTGGAACGGCTTCAGAGGGCCTCAGATGTCAAAAGCAGTGTGGAGCCTCCCTGCATCACCATATCTTGTCAACTCTGAGCTCCAAACGGGGCTCCTGGGGTTCAGCTATGCAGGTACTGCCAAGCTTCATGTTGCAGTGATATTCCCAGTAATCCCTCCAGGTAGAACTTTCTTTGGGGAATCTCATTCTGGGATATTTTTTTTCTTTTTTAGTGTAAACCAGGTGATAGTTTGGAATGACTGGCTTTACAACACGTCCCACTTCAGAAAGTGTAGGAGGATGCAGTTTGTCCTTGTTTTATTCACATCACTCAGTGCTATAGGTTTATCCCAGTTTGGAAAACGGGGAGATTAGCTCCGCTAGGTGCATCAGTTGAGGGGGTCAGAAAACTCTTCTGGTACTGTATTAACTTCCTTTGAGTTGTGTGTGTGGTGGGATTTTTTTTCCCTCCGTGAGAATTTATGACTGGTGATTCAGAAAGTGAACTGGTGTTTATTTTCCTTTTCCTATGATACTCCACATTGCCTATGTTCCAGGAAACATGACATAGCTGTTATTGCTAGAAATGAGCTTTCTGCCAGTGGTTTACATTCACAACTGGCTTCTGAAGGAAGGAATTCCTGGCAGTGCTCCTCAAACTGTATAGTTTTGCCCCTTGCAATATTCCTGAGCATTTTTTTTTTCTCCAGATTTGCAAATCCAAACAGAAGATAATTAAGAGTTACCACTTGGACTAGGGATTACATGTGTGTCTCCTCTTCTCACTTTGCTTAATCTCTGAAGCAGTTTAACACATTCCTCGGTGTTTGTATTCTGTAAGATCCAGAAGAATTTGCACCCATTTATGGTCATGTGCTACACCCTCAGTGGGGCAAAATAGCACCATATTCATTGACAGCCACATGGGTAAATTCTGCTTATGCAAGAGGGTGCAGCTCCAATACCATCAGCAGCATTAAATGCACCAGAGATACAAGTGATTCTTATAATAAAGCTTCCCGGCATCCAATGGTTTTAGGGAAAACTCTGACTGAAAAGGGAAATTATAACGCAAACACTGGAAATGACTAATTGTGTTAGGAAACTTGAATTATCTTTGTGTGTTGGTAGAACAGCAAGAACAGATGACACAGGAAGACTGAAAGTGATTTATTCACAGGAAAATTCATTAAAAGGCAGCTTGTGAGGCAGAATTTATGCTCAAACTGAAGCTCTGAATGGAGGTGAAGATGAAAACCAAGGCAGAAGGACGCGAGGATATTCAAATAAATCTGGATTCTGTTCTGCAGTTCTGTGTACTGACATGAGCCAGTATAGTCAATAGGAAGAAGAATCATTCCACATCTACCAGCAGAGGTGGACAATGTTTTCTCAATGCTTTCCCCCCACAGTTCTCATCAAAATATTGAAATTTGCTGGCCTAGAACAGGAATTCACTAAACACCGTTTGATTTTGCTGGTTTTGGCTGGCATCAGTCTGCCCCGTGGTGTCTTTCTGGGTCTTAAGGAAATTACAAGCGGTTAACAAATAAAAGCCTAATTGTGCCAGATGTGGGACATTTTGGCAGTCTTTGAGTTCCAACAGTCTGATTACGATTCCTTTATTCATTCATTTCAGGGAACAAAACCTTGTAACAACGTCTTCTTGGAAACACTACCAAAATTGATGCTTTTAATTAAAAAAACAAAGAAATAGAGCAAATGAAAAGAGTAATTGCAATTGAGGCTTTTTTGGTCTGAATTTTCCTACTGGAAAGTTGGAAAAGGTCATTGAAATAAACACTTTTTTGCCTGTGTCTAAACACTTTTATTACAAAGAATCAATGAATTTCCTGGAGTATGAAAAGAAAAATACAAGGCAAAGCAGCTTCATTTTCAATGGTTATATTCTAAGCCAGTTAAAGCAGACAGACATAGTTCTCTGATCTGTTTCGAGGAGGTTAACAGACCATGTAGCTGCAAGCACAACCTTTAAACTTGAAACATTTTGTGTCCCACCAGACAGAGATTTATTCCCACCTCGGATTTTTCATTTAGAAGTACATCCAGAGCACTGCACAACCAGGACACTTCTTTTGCACTGCAAATTTGATCCACAGGTGAGGAATGACCTTTTTCTTGTTGTTTTTGAGGTTTCTAGACCCCTCCTATCTCCTTAAAACTCAGCTGCTGTGACTAAAGCTGAGTAAACAGATTTGATTTTTACCTGAACAAAATCACAAGAAGTGAAAACTCTGGAAAAAGAAACCTGTGTGATAGTCCTATACTGACAAGGGCTGATGGAGTTGATATTTTTGTTAGCTCCAGTGGGTAAAAATGGGCTTTAAGGAAGAATGTCCTTTTTTATGGATAGAAAAATCAGGGCACGAAGTGCGTTACTGGATTTTTCTCCTCTCCAATTCAGGAACACTCAATTGCTTTCCCAACTGCCTTTGCTCATGGCAACTTTGCTGCTCTTTACCTTAAATAACCGTCTTGTCGCCTGTTCTTATTTCCCCTGATGTATTTCTTATCAGGAATTTTATCAATTTTCAGTCTTTAATCTCCACAAACCAACCAGACTCTTCACTCTTGGTATCCAAATAACCCTTCTCTTAAGCAGCTGCTGCAGTTTGAGTCCCAACACTAGATTTGAAGATTATCTTTTAATTAGCTAAACTTAACACATCTGGAGAAAAAAACAACAACAAAAATAAACCACATCAAACTCCCCCTTTCCTCCCCAAATAGGCAAAATTTCACCTATTAAAGGGAAATCACCTAGAAGGGATGACCTTAAAATAGGCCAGAGAGAAAATATGTAATTACTTTAATATTCCAGCAACTAAAGAGTTCATGTAGTGGGTTGGGATGTAGTCCTTGCCTTAATGAGCACCTAATTGTTATTGTTATTGTTATTTTTCTGTGATTCTATGATTCTTAATTTTTATACCTGGGAGGAACAAGCAGATAATGAGAAAAGTGTCTTAGGAGAAAAAGGTCCACCCTATGGGAGATGGGGACCCCAGCTTCTCCCTTAAATAAGCAGAGAGGGATCTGAACACAGGTTTTCTGCATTTTGTTCAGTAGTTTAGTGCTGAATGATAAAACTGGCATTGTTACAGTTTCTGTTAATGCTGCTCTGTGAGAGATTATGCGCATTTGCACTTAAAAGATGAAGTTGTTCTCAGTCTGTGTATTGTACAGTGCTTTCCAAATACTTTAGCACCTGTAATTCAAGGGTTTGAGGGCACCTTGGTGCCACCAGGATCAGATGGGATTTGGAGAATCTACCATTTTGACAGAAGCTTAGAAAAGGTATGTCTATATTATACATTAAATACACATAGATGTACTTTGACTTGGAGATTAACTAGTACAGGACAACCTAAACTTACGATGGCAAACTCACAATCCTCCAAAACAAGGTGGGTGATGTCTAAAAGCAACTTGGTTTCCACAGATCCAGCTTTGCATCTTCTTACTTGCCCAAATGACACGGTTTAATCCATGGGGACTGTTCTTTGACCCCTGCTGACCCTAGGCTGCTGAAGAGGTGTTTAGGAGCGCGCTGGTTGACCTACATCAAAAAAGTGCCAGGCAGCATATAGATAATTGCACACCAGTGGTAGTGGTTGATTTAATAGCATGGATGTTGCTCAGGGGCTTTTACACTGTTTTGAAAAGCCAGACCCAAATTCAGCCATTACCATGCCAAGAATAAACCATGTATAATGAAAATTCCCAAACCCAGGGCTTAGACATCTAGCTCAGGGGTTGAAGAAGACAAGTCCATTAGTCATTTCTCTGGGGGAAATGGGTGGAGAAGGAGGTGCCACTTTGGACAGGATAGACATATCTAGGGTACACACCCAAGAAATGGGAAACCTGGATTTAGGTCTCTGCTCAGCTTGAGAAGGTCCAGCCCTTGAACGCTTTCATCTCAGAAAGGTAGTTTTAACTGTAGTGTTTGGGCTTAAGGGGTGGGAGGTGTTCCTCTTTTTCTTTGGTGTGAAAGACATGCTTCTGGGATGAAGAGATGGAGCGGAAACCTGTGACCCAGAGCATGAGAAGGAGGTTTCTTTGGGAGAGGGTGATACATATTCAAAATACCCAGTATCCTGGTGTTTATGACACCAATGCAAAGATGAAGCTGTCGCTTTGAGGGAGTTGTCAGCGTCTGAGCTTGTAAAAAAACACCAGGCAGAATTAAGTCTGATGAAGTAGCTATGAATCCTAATAAAATCCTAATAATAGCACTTATGAACATCATTAGAAGACTTTCATTCCAGTAATTCTGATGAGATCTCTGCTGCTACAAAGTTACCATTTTTGACTGAAAGTCGATCCACAGTTTTTTGCAGCACGGTGGAGACCAGTGGTGATGATTAAAATATATATATATATATATTTACCTCACTAAGTGGCCTAAGGCTATTTGCCATATGGCTCTTATTTAATAAACAAAGTGAATAAAATTAAACCAGCAGAATAGTCAAGGACTCATTTGACTTTCTGTTGGGGTTAAATACACACATCCCTCAACATCCTGAGGAGAAGTATTTTCAACACAAATAGACACTGGAGAAGGCTTTCAATGACAGCTTTCAATATTTATTTCAGTGGAGAATTACAGGGAGAAGAGAAAACATGCCTTGAATTAATCATGTTCAAAATAACATGGCAGTAAACACAGACAAGTTGAAGTGGACGTCGGATTATTATACAATTATATAATACCTGATGAGAGATCCAGAAATATAACTACTCTAATTCCAGATTTTTAGGGTAAGTCAAGTCAGTCAGTAGTTGTAGATTGTCTTGCCTAACTCACTGTAAAAAACCAAATCTTAGATTTTCACTCAGTGGTCACTGCATCGGACCCCAAAACTTGTGTTTTTCTCATCTCTATCTTCCAGAAAGACACCTGCCTACGCAGATTAATCTATGCCTTTACTTTTATAAACCAGACTCATTCAATCAAAACACAATATGGTCTCATCTGAAAATATTTGTTTCCTTTCTTTAAAATCATGTTGATAGACACCGGTGGTAGTCTCATATATGAATTCCTTATGTGCTGGTCCTTGTACGTCTCTTCCTTAAGTCTTCCTGAATTAATATCAGATGAATTAGTGCATAGTTATGCCAGTTATTCCCCTTTTCCTCTTTGAGCAAGAGAAGGGATCCAGAAAACCAAGTAAAACCATATAAAAACCTAAGACTGGCCATTCTGGGTCCAGTCTAAGGTTTCCCCTCTCCCAATACCTTCTCTGCAGATGTGGCCAATAACAGTTATCTAGGGAAGCGTGTAAGAATAGAGCAAATGTATATTAATGCTTTGCTATGATATTTCTATATTTTCTATGATATTTTCTATATTTTTCTTCACTGTGATATGCACTAGTCATCCGCATGCTCACAAGCAGCAACCAGAATGGTTTTCCAGGGTTCAGACTCAGGTGAAAAAAAAAGGCAGGAGTCTATTTATGACCCCTGAAATCGGTTGCACATGTCTGGGGAACAGCTTGCTTTGCTTAGAAAACTGCCAAAACACCGGTCCTGCAGCCAGTCTGTTCTCTGGGGAGTTATCTGGGCCTACTGACTTGCAAATATATAACCCTAGGAGATGATATTAAACACCATTTTTCATTACAGGTGGGTTGGAAAGTTGTTTCTCATGATATGAATCCAGCTTCCTGCGCCTTGCTAATTACAGGACACAAATATGCATTGAATGCCCCACCATCATTCCTCAAAGCTTGATCATCTACTTCTGGAAATGGGCATTTATTTTTATTACAATGTCTGTCTTTTCTAAAAATATTCAAAACAAATTCCTAGGGTCCTGACAGCTGTGGAATGTAGCTTCTCTCATCATATTTCTCCATCTAATGCCTTCAGAATTATTGGCCTTGTGCCTCCGTCCCCTTTCCCTCATTAGATGTTAACCTGGAGTGTGGAGGAAACAGGGCTGATATGATCGTGCTGATTTTCCATCTGCCTTCCTGCCTCTCCCTGTTGCTGGTTGAACCCACTGTCTGTATCAGGGAGAGGGGTAGAGCTCTCCAAGGAATTAGGTACCTACAAGACTTATGAACATTGATGAGTGATTAGAGGAGCGAGGAACAGAGCACAGACAGTCATATTTCAGTCCCTCATCTTTTCTGAGATGGAGAAGCCCATGGGGTGGAGAGGAGGGGATGGACCATGTACCGTGGCAGGGAAAGGAGGGGTTGCTGTGTGCAAGGGAGAGGCTGGGACACCGTGGTGAGATGGGGACAGAGTGCAGAACCCAAGTCCACGAAACTCTGCTGATAATGCTGCAGCGCTGCTATAAACAAAAATTATCTTGTTTATATATTTTACCTCTCGCAATGTTAATTTCCTCCACAAGCCAGCTGGGCTTTTATGAAAAGATGCTTTTTGACTGAGAATTATGACTATTTAATACATTTGTTTTAGCTCTCAGTTCTGAACTGCTTTTATTCAGTCTCTGTTTGCCTTGTGGTCCAGCTCATCATCAGCTTTCCTTAGCACAGACACATTTACTCTTCTGAACCACATGTGATCAAATCACTGACTAATATAAATGTGCAAAGCAGATTTCCTGCAGTCACACTGTCTTTCTACACTCTGTGTCACATAGACCTCATAAAAGTAGTGTTGTAGTTGGAATAGAGAGAAATAAGAGAGGCCAGTCTTTATTGTCTTCACTTTAATGACCTGCAGAGCTGAAAGAAGAGACCAGCTTTTGGGGTGGCCAGGCTTTTCTGGGAGAGGTCAGGTTTATTGTCATATGGGAAAAAGGGAAGCACCTTGATGATAATCTCCCATTAGACTCAGACAATCAGACAAAGTCTGCTGGATGTCTTTAGCTTAGATGTCACACTACGTTACCTTCCTCCCTTGTCGACAAGAGACCACTTGCACAAGTCACTGATTGGCAGATGTGATCAAAATGGGTAAAAATTCTTGCTCATAAGAAATATATTGTGCTGGAATAGTTGGGAACTGTTCAAACCACCTTCTTAAATGGAGACATGTGTCCCTGCCATAATTTATTTATGCTACCTATTAGGTAATACTGACCTTTTTTTGTTTGTTTTTGTCATTGTTGCCTATAAAATACGAATATTTCCCAATTAAACAGGGCTAGGACTGAGTAAGCACACCACTATCACCATCCCTCCATAGTTAATTTCCTGGCAGGAGCCGTACCGAAATAGAGCACAGGCAAGAAGCGTCTCTTGAAAGGTTGGTCATACCACAGGCAAGTAGTGTCCTTTTGAAGCAGGGGGGGAAGGTTGATTTTAGGACAGTGTCTGGAGAGGCAGAAAAGAGACAGTGTGCTGACAGGAAAGGGCTTCTGTCATGGAGAAATGGAGAAAATCTATTTGGCTTCAAAATGCCTTTGAATTCCCAGTGCTTCTGAGCTTTGACTTGAAAATCTAGGAGCTGGCTTAATTTAGTTATGGTTATGAATACTTTAGCTCATTTCTGGATCTCCTATGGCCATTTACATAAGCCTGACACTTGTCCATGAGTACATGAGGTCAGCCAACATGAATCACCTCCCAACCTGTCGTGAAGGCTGACACATGGTGAAGGGTGGGGTTCCTCTGCTTGTTTTCCCTCTAGCAGCTGAGGATGTGGACAGGGGACAGCAAGGACACACCCTGCACCATCAAAGCTGGAGATGATAAAGAGTCTCTCTTCCAGGATTTCAAACCAGGCTACCAGGCCACAAAACGAAGAGTCAGGGTGGTTGGATGAGAACAGTGCCTCTGCCCTAAGGTGGCCCAAAGCCACAGCGACTAATGACAATCATCAGAGGGACAGTGGCTTTACCAGCTCAGATGAATTGTTGATTTCTCTAGATTGATTGCTCTGTGACCAACTCAGACTTGGAGATCTGAATGTAATGAGACTGATCCTGCCTCAGACCTTCTCTTGCATCCTGTTTCTTTTTTCTTTAGGGAACAATAGGTGACACCCTCCTGGTTTTAGCTAGCAAGGGCTTGTCACTAATACTGGAAACAACCCTCAGCAGATTTTGAAGGATGGAGCACTAAAGGATGTTAATCTTTCCCCAGACTTGGAGCTTGGAGATGCTTCCACTGGTATGATCTTTCCTTTGGGAAAAGGTGTGAGTTCTTATTTTCCTTTAGTCCAGAATGCAAACCTACTTTTCCAGTGCTTTCGGAACAACTCTTTTCCCTAGTAACCCCTGCAATCTGGTACCAGGTCTGAGCCCTGGCTTGTCCTAACTGCAGACTCAGAAAATCTGTACATTTTTGCTCCTCACACCTCACTTTTCCTTTCAGAGGACAGAGTTATAAGCTACAGAGTGTTTGAGTAGGGCTGCTGGTCTGTACAAGTAGGAAACTAAAAGGTAGCCTGGCTACTGATTTAGCTACAGTCATCTCTATAAGTGTAAATCCCAACATGGGAATTGTGGTACAAGGCAAGTACTATTTCTGGACATAATTTCTGGAGCAAGGCTGTGTGGGCACACTTCTATGATTTATGGAGAAAAATTCCAGCATCTACAGTTGAAGTTCTGACGATCTACATGCCTTGGACACTTCCTTCATGTGTACATGGAGTGCATTCATGGAGTTTTGTTACTGCTGACACTGACTGTGAAGTATTGGTGAGTTTTTCCCTGGACCCAGCTTGTTGTAGGATTTGTTTATAGCCCTTTTCCCCTCAAAACCTTAAGCAAAAACCTGTAAAATATTATGAGAAAGGTAAGAAGGATAACCAAAGTTATGAAAAGATTCTCAAGTCAGAAAAATGGGTGATGGTATGGTATGGATATTTCAGCCACATGAAAACTGAAGAGAGGGATGACAAAGCTCTGTAAAATTGTGAGGGATACAGAGGGGTTGGTCAGGGATTTGACTCTTCACCATTTCTTGCAATACAGATGTTTGACTTCCTGACCTTATTCCCTTAGATCTAAATCAGCATAGGCTTTTCATATAGACCTAAATTTGGTGAGTTTTTCTAACTCCAATCGTTTGAATACTCGATGGGTTTGTAGAAATATGACATACACATTTTTCATAAACATAAAAATTGGGAAATGAATAATGAATTTTCTTTTTTTCATGTTCTGTGTCTTATGAATAGTCAACATTTTAATCTGTTTAACAAATGGAGTCAACAAGTCAGTGGAAACTCAGCAGAAAGAAAGTGGAAGAGGTTGGTCTCGGAGGTCAGTGCAGTTGCCCAAACATTCCTGGGTGCTTGTCTTTGCCAGGTAAGTTAATCTGAACTCTAACATGAATTCTGCTTTGTAAAATATGAGTTTTCATCACTTCACAGGTAAACATTGATTATTTTAAATTGACTTTGCTGGTCTAAGCATAAGCATCTACAGTGTCTGTGCTGAAATGCAGAAGTGTGCAAAATGCACAGGTATCTTTCCAAAAAGTTTTCCAGAGCCTCTGTCTCTTGACTATTATGCCCAGGAAAAACAGATAATTTTTCACATGATTCACAGGGGTACAATTTCCAAACTGAGTCAGCTTCTTGCGGTGTGGAGAAACATGGACTGGACCTCCAAAATCCCTGGTGTTATTCAAAAATGTGGATGCAATAAAACTAATTCCATTGCACAGTGAGAGTGATCTCGTTTGGTGGAAGTTGTCTTTAGAGTGTGGATGTAGATAACCAAGCTTATATTGCAATAATGGGAGATTAAGTGTCGTCGCTCTGGCTTTCTCCTTCAAAGGTGATCAAAGGGTAATGAGAATCTGCCTAAAACTAGTCTGTAGACCACAGAGGCTATTTCTTCATGAGGGAATTAGAAACAATGTCATCCATTCCTGGGAAAGCACTGAAGGGAAGAGCTGGGGTACAGGATTAAAGACCTAGAACAGGATTCATTCAGAGCAGTAGCCCTCAAAGACATTCGCATTCCAGTCCCTTTATGTCAAGATCCCATGAAAACCAGATGCAAAAATATTTAAATATTTCTGGCTTCTAATATCATAAAGAACTGAGTATTTAACTACCAGTCCCCAGAGAGCATTAGCAGCAGGGGTTATCAGGGAATCAGTTGAGGGTTTCATCCCTCAGTGGCAACCTCAGGCACCCGCACTGATGCTGGTGTGACAGGGCAGAATGAATCGGTCCACACACAGGAACGTGTTTTCCCATGTGCAGAGGAGACACGGGGTTAGGAGAGAGGCAACGAGTGAAGCATTCACTCCACTAAATGCCAACTCATGGCTCTGGCACAGCAGCTGACCTCACTGCCTTGAGCCCACCCTTTGAACAATATTGTTTCTGCTGACAGCCCCCTGGCGCCGCTCCATCCCCAGGATCAGGTGCCTGGAGGCATTTATTTGCCACGTGGATAGTGCGTTGGCCCACAGGATCATGAAAAAGCACAGCATGAGACTGTAATAATACTGAGGAAAGATCAGATGATGTGGGGAGTCTTCCACTTCAAGAAGCGTGAATGTGACTGAGATCATCACTTTCCTTAGACATCTTCTTTCCAGCAAGGAAAAACTAAACCAAGTCTGTGGAGGACGTTTAATCAGTTTGGGCCAGACCCTCAGGAGGTAAAACTCAGCATCATTCCCCTCATATCCATGGGACCATGCTGGCCACCACCAGCAGAGAGGTTGGCTCTGTGGGCCACAGGGAAGGACCGAGGCTCTGGAGAGGATCAATCAAAGCTGAAGTGATGTGACGGATCTGGAGGGAAGCAAGGAAATCATTTGAATGAGAGATCTGTGATGGTGTGGTCAGGTGTGAGCAGCGTAACCTGGTGGTGCAAATGTGGCTTGGGAGCCATGTGTCCATGCAGGCTATGTTTATATTAATGAGTTAATAATGCCAGGGAGTAGTCCTAAGCACCAGGAGATGGCTGAGTTTATGCTTTTGAACTGTTAGCATGTTCCTGGAACCGTTTTGTCCTGGGCTGACCGGAAGTTAAAATCCCTATGCACAATTTGAGGTTAGTGTAAGCCGGGGACCATTTCCAATATACAGTTTGAGATGTTTACTGCCACCCTGGGTTTGTAGGAGAGTTTAGCTAGAAGGACATGGGCCATTCTCTGCCAGCTGATATCGCTGTCAGGAAATGATTTTATACATATATAATTATTTAAAAGTATGGCTGTCATCTCAGGTTGGCTGGGGTTGATATTAGCCAAGGTAGAAAAGTATGTGGAGACCCAGGATGATTCTTCCAGGAACCGCAGTTGTCTACCTGACGTGTTACTGTCTTCCAAAACTCAAATATTTGTTCCCTCCCTGTTAATGATGAAGAGCTGTCCAGAAAAGGTGTATAAAAGTGGGTGCGTGCCTGAGACAGGCATTGTTTGTAGAGAGACCATGAGCATCAGTATTAGGAATTCATCTCCACAAAGTGCCTCAATGGAAGAAAAATGGTTCTCCCCCTGTTTCTTACTTCCTTGAGTTTCTTCCTTCAATCCACTGAAATCTTGGAGTGAACAGTATGATTTCCCCAGCAATGTGATCCGACGTGGGTGACTGAAACTTTCCACAGCCTAAACCTCAAAGTGAAAGTCAGTCAAAATTCATAGATGTTCAGGAGATTTTATCTAATTCCCTAAAAGTATTTATGTTTGCTCAGAAAAAAACCAGTAACCATTTGAGACAGTGCTAAATCCCAGTGTGCTGCAGCCTTTGAAGCATTTAACTTAGGCAGTGTGACCCCAAGGAATTAAGTAAAGTTATTTCAAATTTAAAATGAGAATTTTTAGAGAATAATACAGTAGCTGTTATCTGCATTTATTATTATTTTTTTACAGTAATGCTTTGAATTTGTCATTGTAGAGCAGATCCCAGTCAGGTAAAGTGCTGTAAAAGGGCAATGGCCGGCACTTGTTCCAAAATGAACTCACTCTGTGCATTCAAATACATAACTGCAATGGGAAGGGGTGACATATAAATAGAATGAGGGAAAGAAATTGGGTAAAACCGGGCAAAATATTATGATTAACAATGGGCAGGTAGACAAACAGACAAATTCGGACAAATCTTTGAATGAGCACAGCAATGAGAAATAAAACATCCTATACATTCCCTTCTCCCCTCTTTTGAAAGAGAAAATGAGCAAAATAAAGAAAGGTATGTCGGGAAGCGAGGAAGGAATGGAGGGATAATGAAAGGGTTGAATGCTTATAATGTGTCCCCTTCCCCCTCCACTCAAAACACACTGCAGTGCTGGTGAGGCAATATATGGTTTTCAGCTGTGTAAAGCCACAAACACTCCTATGGTTTACAAATATTTGCCCAAGAAAAATACCCTTGCAGGGCTATCCTTGTTTTGCCTTCATATTCAAGTGAACTATTTCTTAAAAGGAGGCTTTTCTGAGACAAGTCTTGGGCATGGCACACATCTGGAGACAGCAACGCCCTGGTATTTTCTTCTTTTGCTGGAGGTAGAAGGTCTGCAGGCAGAGAGATACTCAACAGGCAGCCAAGTCAATAACTAGCCCCAAATTACAGCCTTGCTCTAGTGAGAGCATGAATTCCTAACAACCCTCCCAGCCTTTTATCAGAAGATCTGGCTCTGAACAGGACCAAATTGGCTGTTTCTGTAAAGGGATACTCGGTCCACAGAGCTCTTTCTGGGTGTAATCTGCACCCTTCTTTGAGGCCCAATCTCTATGCATTGAAAAGTGTTGGTTTGATGTTCAAGTAAAACTGGGTTATGTCCACTTCGTTTGGATTAACATTCCTCCAGTGATTTCCACAGCTAATGTCCCACCTGGATGTGAGATAAGGATGATCATGGCTGGTGCAAGAAAAACATAATTCTGCTCTAGGAGTACATGCGTGATCTCAGGCGGGATTTATAGACCGCTTCCAGCAGGGCAATAGCTATCCTGAAAGGACGTGTATGCACTCACAGGTATAAAAAGAACTGTAGGAGAATCCATATGTGGCTGTAGCATACATTTTATTTATCTTATCCAAGAGTGAACAGAACTGAAATTGGAAAGACGCAATCAAGGCTTGATGGATTTTCATTTGCTTTCTACTCCCAGCCCCTGTCAGAGTGAGTGTCTGTGGGGCATATGAGGGAAAAGGAAGGGAGGCGTTTCTGAGTGCAATAACATTGCATTAATGAGAGTTAAACGCATGTATTGTCTTGTCCTCACCAGCAAGAGCTCTGAGTGATAGCAGTGAAGTGAGGGTTCAATGCATTCGTGGACACTTACCACAGGTAGCCAACTGCTTTTGCAGAGGTTAATACAGAATGATAGAATCATAGAATAGTTTGGATTGGAAGGGACCTTTAAAGACCATGTAGTCCAACTCCCCTGAAATGATCAGGAACATCTTTAGCTACATCAGGTTGCTCAGACCCTCGTCCTACCTGACCTTAAATGTTTCCAGGGATGGATGAGGGGTAATGTTTTTAAATTGAAAGAGGGGAGATTTAGATTAGATATTAGGCAGAAATTCTTTACTGTAAGGGTGGTGAGACACTGGAATGGGTTACTCAGAGAAGTTGTGGCTGCCCCATCCCTGGAAGTGTCTGAGGCCAGGCTGGATGGGGCTTTGAGCAACCTGGTCTAGTGGGAGTTGTCCCTGCCCACGGCAGGGGATTGGAACTTGATGATCTTTAAGGTCCCTTCCAACCAGAACCACTCTATTATTCTATGACCTACCACCTCTCTGGACAACCTGGGTGACCAGGGCAACCTGATGAAATTAATCTGAACTACTTCAGATTTTTCTCCAGGATGAGACAGATTGGTCTGGGTTTCACATCCATGTTTAGTTAGTAGTTAGATGAACTCAGTGCTTCTGTCTCCCTGTTCCCCTTTGGTGATGAAGGGTTGATAATGCTGTCTAATCTGCCAAAAAGAGTCCAGCCTCTCAAGTGGCATGGGTAGCAGCAAGTGCTGTGGGAATCTGATTATCTTATTGTAAATACTAACCCCTATAAAATTATATTAGAAAGCTCTATCTTTGTCAAATTAAGTTTCAAATTCCAATCCTTTTTTTTTTTTTTGCATTTGTTTTTTTTTGTATTTTCTTATTCCCATTAAATCTGCCTCAATAGCCTACTCTTAGCAGGTGTTTGTTTTTACATTTCAAAAACATTTCCAAAACATTTCTAGGCAAAATAAAAGATCGGAGTTTAATTGCTCGTCGGTAAATTATCCACCAAAAACTGAACTAGTGCAAATTTTTCCCAGGCTTTGTATAAAGTCTTTTGGCATTGTTGATGACTACATTTGTTGAGATGAAACTATGTGAGCCTTTACATTAAATATGGGATATATATCATATATATTTTTATAAATTGAAAGAAGGAAGGCATGTCTGAAGAAGTAGTGTTTATAATAGGCACTTGACTCCAATGGAGGTCTATGGGTACAGCATTTAATTGACTCACCTGATGCATCAGTGATTGCAACAGGCCAAATGAAACATCGTTGCAGACTGGGTTGCACAGTGGTCCACTGTTCAGCAAGGATTTCTCTCTGAGTTTGACCTTGCAATTATTTGGATGCCAAAAGTCCTTAAAGTAGCAAACAGGCTGGAGACTGCTTGTTTTGTACAAGAAAGAGCTTCAGTTAATCTTGAATTGTTAAAGCCTATTCTTCATTCTATTGTTGGCAACATGTCCACAAAGCGGGACATGCTGTCACAGAAGGAAATAAAGAGATGGATGAATGTCTTTGAGGAAAAGCCAGATGGTTGTGAGACAGCTGGTCACAGACAAACAGAAATTATGGCTAATGATCCAGCCAGGTACCAGCCAGAGTCAACAAACTCCATACTGGCTCATTCCAAATTTAGCTTCTAAACTTAGCAGGGCACCCTGATGTGCATGTAAACCTCCAAGCTCTTCCTCTCTTGGAAAATGTTTTCCCTTCTCTAATTTCATGCAGCAGACATCTACATTTCCAAGAGCAGCATTGGTGACATGTTTCAGAGTCTAAATAGCATAAAAAAAGGAGAGTATCTTATCTGATTATTCCAAAGTGCCTGTATGAAGTAATATCAGAAGTTCAAAACTTCTACTGGAGTTTCAACTTCTACCCATTGTCACTGAAAACTTTTCTTTTTATTTCTGTCGATGGCATCCCTAAATCTTTCTGATAAAGGAGCTTGATGCAAACAAGCTTTCTCACAGACACCCAGCAAAGGATGCTTCTGAACTCATGGTTCATCCTGAGTGCACCCATAATGAAAGAAAAAAAAATGTTGCATAAGAATGTCAACACTGGAAAAATTCTATTTTTGTAGGCAAAATTATATTTTTGTAATGAAAGAATGTCTCCTTCTCCATGTCACAATTTCTTCTTTTTTTTTTTTTTTTAGTGATAAAGACCATTACTACATATAATTTCATTCAGAGTTGAAACAGATTTAGACGCTGCAAATTGTTTGCAGAAAACACTTGGCTTATTTCAATCTGAGTTCCTCAAGAAAAACCAGTTACTCCCATTTCAAGACCAAAAGCCAAATCTTCTGTCAGCTGGACCCGACTATTGCTTTTGCTTGTAGAATGACTCTCCTTTGCGGTGGAGTCACCTCAAGCGACATTAACGCACCTCATGCCAGCGCAACTTGTTCCCAACTTTAAGGAGATTGATATTCTTTCCTATTGCAGAGTTCGAACCTCTGTCCTCTAATTCTCCCTTTTCCTTCCAAGATTGAGGATTTCTTTGCCAGACCCTCCTCCATAAGACTTTGCATAAACCACTGGAAACTCAAACCCACCAGCAAATGAGAGAACCCTGAGCTTGCCCTTTACCCTGCAAACGCATGCGTTTTCTTTACCAATACCAGGAATCCCAGGGGCTCCCCCCACACTAATAAAGGTAAGTATGTACATAAACATTGGCAAGGGCAGGGGGGTGATGAGGTGTTAAGTGGAAATTTCTTTACTTAGCAGTGTTGATTTGTGAGTCTTAGGGGAAATATGCTAGGGGCCTCTATGAAGAGCCTCTGGATTGATTTTACTCTTATCCCCTTGTGTCAACCAGAGCGGTAATAAATAAATAATAATAATAATGATTACATTTTTGCTCTGTTATAGCACTATTCAACTAGAGAGCCCGGCATCTGTGAAAAGAATCATTGCCATCTCCAGTTAACAAATTTATCTACAGCTTCACAGCAAGCTACTGAAGAGAGAGCCGAGGTCTCTGCATCCTGAGACACTGGTCTCCGAGCAATGAGGGAGTTATCAAGATGAGGCTGCCTGCATTTAAATAAAACTTATCATGCATACTTCAGCTATTGAAACCCAGGCTGGCTGGAATGCTGGGGTTAGCCAGATTACATTTCATACATGCACGCCTGACAATTTCACTTACCTAATTCCTACAGTCAAAGAAAAAAATATGCCAGTGCCTCTTTCGCCCAACAAATGGATCCTATTAACTCAGAATAGCTTTGGTTTTAACTTTATAGATTCAGGCTCCTTGGTAGTGTGTTGTAGGGTTTAAACCTCAGTTCTTCATGGTGAAGTAAAAATATACAGCCAGATTTTAGCTAGGGCATGCCTTTTCCTTTTGGGGAAGGAAACATTGTGCATTTGAAAAAGGTATAAATATTTATGCACACAGTTTCAGTGATTCGAATTGGCCAGCTCTCTGGTAGGTCAGAAGTTCAATTCAGAAATCATCTGAGGTTGAAGCTTTCATGTCTTGGGATCTGTTTGGTATGAAGTGGACTGAATTTTTCCCTGCCCTGGTCCCCACCCATATCCTGGTGAGATTAGTCTGGTTCATTTGCCTCTGCACTAGCCTGGGTTCCCAACCCCTGAGAATGTGCTTTCATGTTTAGAAAAGATTAGCAAGGCGGTTGAGTTAGGCCAAATTAAGAGTAAGACAAGATTGTCCCTACCCAATTCAAAGGTACTTTGCCCTCCCGGGGCCCGCATCCAGGGATGCAGTTGGAGATAAGTTGAAGTAAATGGAATTTACCCACGTTTAATGCCACACAGATATTGTTTCTCTAAATGGAGGTTGCAAAGATCAGACAACTATTCTAACTTCTTCACTTTTCATCTGCAAACTAAATGAATTGACCAGCTTTGTTTCATTGCAGAACAGGATCACCCTGAACTCCCGAGTGAAAAAAACTGTGGGGGATGTGGGGTAAAGGTGTCTGAAATCCCAAAGCTAGAACAAGGTTTGTCTATAGAAATGGTGCCTGCCTTGCTTTTGGGATCTTCTCCTCTCTCCCCAGCAACTCTTGCATCCCCTGTTGGTGGTGTGTGCTCTCAATTTGGGAAACTTTGGTAAGTGCAAGCCATTCACTGAGATGCTGTGTCTCCCGCTTTCCACCGAGGGGGGAAAGAATCAGACCCTGAATCTACACAACCATTATTTGATTCTCTTTAACAAAGTGGAAGGTTTGCAAAACGTTAGGATATGGAGGGACCCCAGCTGAGCTACTCCAAAAGGATCTGATTTTTCAAAATACAGTGAATATCTGAGAAACAGATGAGAAACTGAGAATATCTGAGAAACACTGAGAAACAAACTTTTTGCATTCTCTCCTCTTTAGATCCATAAGTGACCTGACAGTCCCAAATTTCTGAGATACATTTTTTGCCTTATTTTTTTCAAGGTCAGTTACCAAACACTGAATTTCTGCTATAAATATTGCTTCTGTAGGTTGTAACGCCTCCTTTTAATCTTCCCATGATGGAAAGCATCTCCACAATTTTTAATTTCCTTTTTTTTTTCTTTTAAATAAAAGAGCATATGTCAAATAAAAGCAGCTGAAATTAGAATAAAACATGCCACAAAATTACCTCTCCCTTGTCACTTTCTGCTTTCTTCATAAATTTCATTACATGAGATGTTTTCAAGCTTTGTTACTTTCCTTCTGTATAAGAATGGAGATGGTTTTGCATAAATAGATAATTCCAAACAAATGGGAAAATGCTTCTCTAGCAAATATTGGTTTCTTCCAAAGTATGGAAAAAGGCTGGAAGGGAGGATGAGATGGATAAGTCAAAGGCTTGCTGAACAGACTGTGGGATCTCCTCTCTTACTTCATTAAGCCACACAAAACAATCCTTTCCTGAAAGCCATCAAGAATAAAACTCCACCAGTCCCACTGTGGCCAGGCTTCTCCTTTTGATTTCCATGGATAACTCCATTCCTGTGGCTGGTGAGTTCTTCTGAAGAATAACAAATAATGGCTTCATCCTCACTAGTAAACTAAACAGAGCTGAGCTCTGGCTCAGGGATTTTTCTGGCTCTGAAGCCAGCTAAGCATGGTCTGACCACATTTAAATTATTAAACTTCCAGAGTCTACAAAACAGAGTGTCCGCATCTGAATTTCTATGGGGAAATGGTCCCTGGACGGTGATAATTTCTGAATTATCACCCGCTTGGGAGTGTGCTACTTGGTCTGGGCTAAAACCATGCTGAGGACTGTTGCAGCAATTTACCCGTCTGAGGGATTGAATTCCAGAGCCTGGGAATACTTCCTGGTGCTGATCTTACAGCACACTCAACAGGGGAGAAACTCCTTCTGCACCAAGGTTATGTTGCTGTGTTTTATTCTCTCATTTCACAGGTGAGATGTGGATGAACCAAACAGTGAAGCTGTCCAGAAACCAGAAATGAGCTGGCTGAGTCCTATGAGCAGCTCATTTCATCTCCCATGGCCAATGCCAACTGCTTTGAGCAATGACAACAGTCTTTGCTTGTTGACCAGCTGTCTCAGGGGCCATTTCCTCTGAGATGCTGGCTTCTCCCAGCTCCCTTCTCTGTTGTTCTTTACCTTGGACTACCCTCTGAGCTTGAGCAAAACAGTTGCAACCCACCACTGCAGCAAGAAAAGTGAATTATTTTTTTTTTAATTATTATTCCCAGAGGAATGTCTGTGCTTTACTGAGTTTTAGGTGTCAGGGCCAAGACTGGGCTCTGTTTTGTCAGGCTCTGGAAGACAGGTAAAGGTGGCTGTCTGAATAGACGGTGCAAAAACATGAAGAAGGCTGAAGAACAAAGGGATTTTCATTCCTCTCCCAAAACTCATTCACATCCACCCAGTGTTTCTTCTGTCTCTAATTTTCAACCAAAAGGCTGATATCAGAGCAACACTTGCTTCTCATTCGATCTGAGCAAGAAAACAGAAAAATAAGAAAAGATCCCCAAACCCCTCGTCCAGCCCAAGGGCTGGCAGGGTGCCAGGGAATGCGGGGAGGACCAGACTGTGGGGCTGGAGGAATGCAGGCCTTCCTATCTTTTTTTCTCAAACATTCCCTTCTGCAGCAGACTAAATATTTTCACATGCTGCCGCTGGAACACCCATGTTCATGGTCAAACAGAGGCGCAGCGAGCAGGGACAGCTTCACGCTCCCAGGGCGATGGTCCTCATTACAGCTTGGCCTGGGGCCAGCTGCCTGGCACGGGGGTATCACATTGCAATTTCCCTTCCTTCATCCAATGTTTTTCAGGTTTTCATCTCCTTTTGGTTTTTTTCCACTGCCCTGTTCCATTTTCACTTTGTGTTTCTCAGGAGCAATTGATTTCAGTGGGTTTTGTTGTCCTCGGTGCATTTGGTAAGGAAGGCTCCTCTAGGAAAGTCATCATGTGACCTTAAAAAAGCCCATGACCTACGTATGTCAGGCTCCTTCATCCATAACATGTGGCTATTGACAATTATTGTAGCTTGAGGATTTCAAGGTGGGTCACTGTTTGGAAGTTTGTTTTTCCAGCCCCTTGCCAAAGACTCCTTGACATGGTCCTGGGCAGCTCACGTAACCGCTCTCACTCACCTTGTGGGGTTGAGATGAAAGTGGTTTCTTCACTTTACAGAGGATATTCCAGGCCATATTTATTTATGATTGTGAAGTGCTTCTGTGTTATGTGGACAGAGACAGTAGGAACAGATAACTAATTTCTTGATAAGAGAGGTGTTGGGGAAAGCCTAATTATGGTTTCTTTTTAGACATATAAAGTAATGAACAGCACTGAGCCTCAGTGATGATCTTCACCTCCTCGTGTGGAATTCAGAGAGTATATTCATCAACACAAAGGTAGCTAGTTACATGTAGGCTGGGTATCTTTGACCTCATTATAATTGAGGGACATCTAGTTAATAAGGTGAAGTTGTACGTCTCTCCTTAAAGCAAAGAACCTGCATTTTGTCAGCTGGATTTGTCTCTAGACTCTGCTGAATAGAATAACTAGCTTTCCACCATCCATCTAAGATCCATATGGAGTTTTGTTATCTAGTGTGAGATTCAGTTGCCCAGACACAGAAGTTTGAGGCTGTTCACACTACTCTAGGATATTTCATCTGGACTTCTCATATTTGTCAGAGGGGTGGAGGTTTCCTGTAGGTCCTCTGT
This sequence comes from Gallinago jamesoni, assembly GCA_025769975.1. Taxonomy (NCBI): domain Eukaryota; kingdom Metazoa; phylum Chordata; class Aves; order Charadriiformes; family Scolopacidae; genus Gallinago; species Gallinago jamesoni. The sequence continues at coordinate 1,608,149 of JAOQGH010000012.1, forward strand.
TGTATCTGCAAGCATCACACAGGTGACTTGGCTAATATAAGGTATTTCAAATTACATTAGGCATCCAAGTATAGGAAACAGTCCCATAGCTAAGGCATATGCAGACATTTTCCTGTGGACACAACTGGGTGTATTCATCTGTAAAGTAACTGCAATGTAGTGTGAATAACAGAAAACGTGATGTTCTGGATCTTTTTTGGACAATGTATGATCAGTAAGAGCATAAACAAACTGTTTTGGAAACCCATGGTTTGGCTTGCAGCTTCTTACATTGCATAGACTTCTTCTGAAGGCACAGGAGGATGTGTCTTTGTGTCTAAAATGACTTCAGACACTTACATTTGACAATGAACTGTTATCTGGAGGAAAAATGCAGCTCCAGATTAAGATACTTTTGCATATCATTTTCTGCATTTAATCTAGATTTCTGAGCTCCCTTCCCTCTATCCAGTCCCCCACTGGAAAAGTAGTCTAATTTTTTTTGGAGGTCTTCGAACTCCTGGAACCTGGACTGGACAGCAGTACAGTGCTCAGTAGTTCCTTATGGCTGCAAATGATGGTTCCCCACTTTCATACAGCCTTTTCTACTCTTCTCGCTTTCTCCAGGATATGTATTTGTCCCTTAACTTAGTGATAAAGTTTTCCAGAACCTTTCAGTAAGATACAAATTTTCCCAACAAGTATCTCATTCCCCATAATAAAACTGAGCACCTTCTAGGAAGGGACCAGGGAATTCAGGTAGAAAGACTTTCCATCTAGTGAAACTTTGTCAACAAAGAGGTGTTACTATGACTTTACATGGAACTTGGCAACTGTCACCTCTTTCAGGACTGTTACATTGGCAGATTTCCCCTGATTTGTTTCTGGCAAACCAACATATATTCAAAGTTGTCCCAAGATATACCTGTATGGTGCTAAATTATGCCATGTAAATAATAGAGTCTGAGGCCATTATATCTTCTGCTGATGCACCAGGCATTGGCCATTCTCAGACACAGAACAACCCAGTAGATGAACTGCTAGATAGTCAGATATGTTGATGTTATATTTGAAGTCCTGAAGTCCATCAAGGTGGAAAAACATCCCATGATAATTATTGATGCATAAGTAGAAAGTTTGAGTTTTGACAAAATATTTGTTTGTGTTTTCTGTATTGGCCAGAGGGGACACTTGAAATCAGGGACATGTGGCGCCTTCTTTTTCCACCGGCCCCCTGTGATGTTTTCATAAGGAAAGGGATTTCACCAGGACAGAAGAAAAATTTAATAACATCAAATTTTGGGTTTCCAAGTACGCTTCTCATAGAGTCATTTATGTTAGAATAGATTTTGAGGCAGGATTCTTTACATTCCTGTAGCTTTTGTCCATTGTAGCTCTGGAGACTATCTATAACCCTCAAAGAGAAATCTCATTGCATGCTAATCTGTCTGAATGATTTTCTCTGTACTTCTCACAGCTCAGGCACTCACCCTGAAACTCGATAAACTGTGTGTTTAGGAATTGGTTAGGAACATCGGTATCAAACTAGAAAAGCAAATATTTCTGAATGTTGTAAGCTCTGTCTTTGTGATACATGTTTCCATACATGCACAATTTACTTTTCTTTTTCTATGAAAAAGGCATCTCAAATAATAACATGAAAGGAACACTGATGTAGTGGGGTGTAATGATGAGTTGAAATATTTGGATTCTCCGTTTATCCTCATCATAGACTTGTTATGAAATGCTCAGAAAAACTTTAAAGACATGTCTGCCTGCCAATTGAAGATGGGTTTGTAACCTGACATAATGTAACTGTATTAAGTGGGAGCTATAAGGATACAGTAATTTAAATTTACATGAGAAAACAGGTGACTTGCTCTGGAGGGTCTGTGTTGTTATTGCTAACATTACTGTTAGCTAAAACATTTACCATCTGCATAACCTTTGTAATTGTCTGTGGAAACTAATGCTGCCAGATTAGAGCCACCATTTGTCAATCTGATGGAGCTTTAGTGGCTCCATCAAAAAGCATGTGGACATATGAGACCAAATTTTCTACAGAGAAGGTTCTGAAAATCCTTGAACAATTTCTGGAGTTCAAAAGTTGTCACACTCCATTATGTGCAATTCACCCCACATCCATTTTTCACTCCACGTTCATATTTTTTTCATTTTTTCCCCTCTTATTTTCAATCTGGTTGCTATTTCCTCCATGTTCCCATTGTCAGAGCTGAGCTCTGGAAAAGGGGAACATTTCCCACTGGTTCTTTCTGCGCTTGCTCAAGACAGAAGCGTTCTAGCTTTGACTTCTCTTGGGAGGACATTTTATCTTAAGTAAATATTGAATTTCTGGGATTAATATACGCTGGTTAAGAAACACAAGCCAGTTCCAAGAAGCATTTGCTTAATGATAGCAAGGAAGATAAAGTGTGTTGATTGGGTCTTGATGACTTCTAGTTATAGAAGACCAAATTATAAACACTAGTAATCTGCAAATTTGAAAAGTTAGTTCCCTAAGTGAATACAACAATAACGATTTGCATTAGCAAATGTCCTAGGCTCAGCCTATGTGGTTCTTTAGGTATCTTACTCCTGGCCAATGGCATGGACTATTGAGCACGAGAGATAAAGTCAGATAAAGACACAGATACAATTCCATGGCCCTGAGTGTGCTGTCAAGTTGAATTTAAGTGAAATCCTGATGCAAAGGTATAATTACCAGACTAAGAATAAACGTTCTGTTTATGAAAACTAAGGTTTTGTTCCTCATATTGCCACAGAGCTTTTTATAGACTCTAACAGTTTCACCTTTTTGAGGATGGTCTTTCCCATCCATGACAAGAAGCAAGAAATATATTCCTGCCTTACACATTCATGCCATGGATAGGCCTACCACAACAGTGATCCTTGTATTCTTATTGCTGTTTTTGACAACCTGATTTTTCCTGGCTTCTAGGGTGAGTTAAACTTGTAAAATTCCTTGGAGTTAACAGACAGCAGCCACAATTCCTCTCAAGTTGCCTAATTAAAGTAAAGAGGACTGGTAGAGTGTTTTTCTCTACAGCCATAATCTCTCTCACATTCTGTTCTGCTTTGATTGTATTGGACACAAGTGGCCTGTGAAAGTCTGTGCTGGGTCATATGGCAGGCGACAGGCTTTGGCTATGGCCAAAGGGAGGGAACAGACCTTGCAACAGACTCCACAGAAGTCAAAAAAGCCTTGCAAAGTCCTCTGCTCCCTGGTTTCAGCAAACGCCACCTGCAACATCCCGGCAGCAGTCACAATTGTGCCTGACCAGTGGGGTCTCCAAGCCCAAGTGAGACCGTATCACGACCGACACGGGAAGCACAGGTCTAGTAGAGTTGGGTCATAAATCAGGAACCATTCTGAGAGTCTTGTGTGTAACGTAAAATTTTTGGTGATATTTCTACACTGAACTGAAAAAATGAGTTCTTGCCACAGAAAATCGAAAGCACTCAGAGTTAAGGGTGATATTAAGCTCTGTGCAGGGCTAGGCTCAGAGATGTTCAGAAACTGCTCCACCTTCCTCCATTATTTTTCAGCATTTCACATCACATTTACAAAGTGACCAACTTCTTATTAATTTTGGTCAGGTAGTCACAAGTAGAGAAACTCAGAGAAAAATATTGACTGGACCACTCTTTTATTTTACTTCAGTTAGTTAAAGCAATATCTCTGCCTCTTTTTTTTTTTTATGATGAATTATTTAAATATTTGGAGGAATAGGCTGGAAAACTAGGAGCTAAGATATTTATTGAACATGTGGAGCTTTGTTATTAGACATGATAGTCAGTTTATCTTATCTATCTCACCAATTTGTTTGCTTAGGAACCTCTCAACTGTATTTCATTTGAGAACAGAAATCAGCTTTTGGCATCTAGACCATGTAGGGAGGCTTAATGTATGGCTGAAAATCTTTGGCATTGTCACAGCATTTTTCTCACACTCCAAAACCAGGCTGATTTATTCATTCACATTTTCACCTCTTTGGTAACATTTTGCTACCAAGAAGACCTGAGAAGCCTGATGCAGCAGAGGACCTCAGACCACTGAGAACAGACTTACAGGTCTGGAGTCCTCTCAAGTACCGTGCCATGCCACATCAACATCTTCAAGTATGCCCTTCTTCCCCTCATTGCCTCAGTTCTCAATAGGTACCTGTTCAGCTTATCTCTTTGTCCCAATTAACCTCTCATTTCTTTGCTTACCTGGATTTACATGTTCAACTCACATTGGCAAGAACATCTTCACATTCTTGGATGATGTCCATGCGCTGCACAGCCCCTTCCTCGTTCTGTTTAAGCCTGCCTCCAAAAACCTCCATTCAGTCAGCACTCTGGAAACACAATTTCTTCATTTCACTGGAGCAGCATCAAGTAAACTTCACTGTGAGGACAGAAAAGTATAATTCCTTACAATAGTTTGAGGTAAGTAGATGGAAGTATGGCTGTTGAATTAGTCAGCAACAGGGTCTCAGGTGCACCGCCCTGCACCTAATTTAATGGAGAAGACAATATTTAGACTTTACCCCGTATGATAAGAAGGGCTTGTGCCCAAAGGTTTGTCACTTTTTTTCCCTAGTGACATTGATGAGTTTAATAAAAGAAACTACCTCTGCCTGTAACCCTCATCACCTACATACATTCATTTGGGTTATTGTGGGTATAGACATGTTACAATTCCTGTCTATGATTGATTGTGGCATGAGTAAGAACAGATTTTCTCATCCCAGTGACCAAAAGACAGAATAAAGGGCATTCCCTGTGGCCAACATCAAAATAATCTGGAATCTATATGGAATGTTTCAGGACACATGTGGTCATGGGGAAAAAGCTACTCTAATAATTGCAGACATCTACAGTGTAATCACTGAAGGCTGAGATGGTCCCTCATATATCTTGTAGAAAATAGGAATAAGTAGTTTAGGACAAGATTAGTTGAACTTCATACATCAGATTTAGGAATAGAGCCTTCAACTCCAGTGACTAAATTGAATAAATCTCCCTTGACTGTAAAGGGAGTTGTGGCTCACTGGTCCAGATGGTGATTTCTGCATTGTAGGCTCTTTAAAGTTAAATGAAATTAATGCCACTCTGAATCCTATTTTTTTAAACTGTTTCATTGGGGGCTTCTGGAAGCATGAATTTCCTCATGCAAAAGAAGTGTTTGCCATTAAAACTTTTAAAGTCTTCTAATTTCCAAAAGATTTCCCACCTCAGAGCAGAAAATGACATCTAATGAGTGGAAGACATTGGGGAAATATTATTTTTTGCATTCCTCAATCAGTAAACACCAGCTGTTTCCTAGGCAGTATAAAACCCTGTAGCTGCACTGAAATACTATTTATTACACTAGTTGTCACCTGTTACAGTTTTACTTTGAATTTTCACAGCGCACTTTGGAGAGAAGCTTCTTTTTTAACTGAAGGCCCTACATACACAGAAAAGTTGTTATGCCATCATGGAGCAATTCTTCTCATTGGCTGAATGACTATAATTCCTTCCATGAGCTGTAAAGCTACATATATGGCTTTACTGCTTCGGAGTTATTTTAATAAGGATTCCCCCATGGGCTGTCCAGACAGCAGATGGCATCATATGTGAAAATTAAACTCCTGAACTGAGGCTCCAAACCTGTTATGAGGCTTATAAAATACACCTGGAGGCTTTAGGTGAAGTGGGAAAGCCAGGAGGTTCTCAGTGCAAACAGAGATTGATGAATGCACAGATAGAAAAAGTCCCTTTTTATTTCCCAGCACTAGCCCAAGGACTGACTTGTCTCTGACTTCTTTTCACGAGTCCCAAGACAGAGCTAAACGCTCTCTCATTTCTTGAGCTGCCGGTGCTTTGGGCCATATAAAGTTCAAGACAAACCACTCTTTTTCTTTCTTTTTTTTTTTTTTAATTCTTTTTTTTTGTGTGTTGTTGTTGCTGCTTCAGCTCTGGTTTAGTTGCTGGAGGGCAGATGTGGAGTTGGTTAATAAAAAAAAACTCTGTAGTGATATTGAAAGTTTGCCCTTCTACACAAAACCTAAAAAATCTGGGAATAAGCAAATAAATACTAATCTGCCCATGTAGTTGTAAGCAGAAGAGGACAGGTAATAATTGAGCAGCAGAAAGTCCCTAGAACATTTTCTCGTCCAGAAATGCTTTTTGACCAAACTCTGTGTCCTTCTGCTTTGTTGCGGCATTTTCAGGTATGGTTTCTGAGTTAACTTCGGGGTTAAATGAAAAGTGTGGGAGGTGGACGGGAGGAGACATTAGATTATCTGCTAAGGCCTGCAAGAGAATTTGCAGTGGCTGTGATGGTAGGTTTATGAAATGAATGAATAAATTATTTTTTGCGTATTGCAGTAGTATAAACAGGGGAGATGTTCCAGAGTGCTGTGCAGTGCAGTGAAACCCCTCTGAAAATCATGGGGAAAAAAAAATAAAGGGAAAAAAAAAAAAGAAAACACTGAAACCACTCCACTTATTACTCATCCTACCTCCAGCCATCTCTCAGGAAAATCAACAAAACACCAATAAGATGATGGAGTTGTAGAACTATTTTTTTCTACCACCACTTTTACAGCACACTCTGGCCCCAAATCCTTCTGCAAATGGTATGATGAAGCTTTTTCTTCAAAGCAAAAGAAGTTGGTAATCCAGGGTGGGATTTATCTCGCAGATTATGGTTCCTAAACTGAGATGCCTACATATGAGAAAGTGCAGCTCCACAAGGTAGTTGTCTACAGCTGAGCTAATTCACCGTAACTCCCTTTATGGTTGATGGAGAGAACGAAACGCTGCCTGTATGTGCATTAAGTATCTAAACTTTTATGGCAGTCAGTGGAGATCAAGTTTCAACAGTCAGCCATCACAATTGTAGTGGTATTTCTAGAAACCCACGTTGCAGAACACAGTCTAACACGACTGCTTTGTAAGATAAGGAACTGCTAATAGAGGCAGTGACAGTCAGGGGTTCGTTCTACATAATTTTTAGGAGAAGAATTAGGATGTGGAATCCACAATTTCATGTCCATATGTAGCCTTGGTTTCAGAGCTCTTCATAAAACCACTGTTTACTTGGGAGACTAACTATCCACATCCATGGTACGGCTATGTTCTTTGTTTATACATAAAGTTGGTTGGTATCACCTAAGTATTCCTCCTGACCTCCATGTTTCCTCACCATGGGGGCAAGGACAGCCTATAAACCCTGTGTTGGTCTGCCAGACAGGACATCTGTGCGGGTGTCTTGGAGCCTCTCAAATGATGTTAGGTGGCTGTATTTAGACAGGCGAATCGAGTCCCTGTGTGTGTTTAGATGTTGCTTGCTAGACTATGTTGGTCGTGTTGACTAACCCTCCACTGGCTATAATATGAGCCCAGTCTCCAGTTTACTTACTTACCTACATGCAAAACCAGTATTTGCCTTGGTCTTTGAAATCAATCTTACACTTGGTGTGTCACACCACTGAAGCTGCTCCTACTCAGGTAAATCCAGCTCTTGCTTAACATCCCTAACAAAAAATCTCCTGGAAACACAGGAAATGAGAATTATTCTCTGCTAAATTGAATGTCAATTTGCAAAGTGCATTTGGGTACACTAGAAGGGACAATGCTATATAAAGAAAAGGATCACATCCACAAAATTTTACAGTGGTCCCAAGTTGTCAAGACCTGAGCCAGCTGTCAAACAGAATATGCGTTTTCATAGAATCATAGAATGGTTAGAGTTGGAAGGACCTTAGAGATCATCTAGTTCCAATCCTGCTGTCATGGGCAGGGACATCCTACTAGACCTGGTTACTCAAATCCCTGTCCAACCTGGCCTTGAACACCTCCAGCGATGGGGCAGTCACAGCTTCTCTGGGCAACCTGGGCCAATGTCTCACCACACTCACAGTAAAAAATTTCTTTCTAATATCTAATTGAAATCTCCCCTTTTTCATTTTAAAACTGTTCTCCCTTGTCCTATCACTCCACTCCCTAAGAAAGAGTGTCCTATCACTCCCTCCCCATCTTTCCTGTAGCCCCTTTAGGGACTGGAAGGGGCTCTAAGTTCTCCCTATAGCCTTCTCTTCTCCGGGTTGAACCCCCCCAACTCTATCAGCTTGTCCTCACAGCAGACAGGCTCCAGCCCTCGGAGCATGTCTGTAGCCTCCTCTGGATCCACTCCTTCTTATGTTGGGAGTCCCAGAACTGGATGCAGTATTCCAGGTAGGGAATATATTTTAAAGTACATTTTAAAATGTTCCTGCCTAGTCTTGTGGGCATGTAAAGTTTCCCACTTACAAAAAGTAACTCTCCAAATATTCAGATTTTGTGTATACAAGATGCAGCACACTGAGACTATGTGATGGATGTGATTTTCACAGAAGGCATTTTTTTCTTCCTGCAAGAGAATCTCCAAAGACAGCTTCAAGAAGAAGGATAGTTCATTCCAATTAGCTAAAGAAAACTATCTAAATTTATCTTCCTCTTACCTTTGGGTAACAACAACATAGTTATCTACTGCTAAACCAGGCACTCTGGACTCCATTTATAGTCAACAAAGAGAAGTAGCCACTTTTAGATGTGATTCATCAGATCTGTTTTAGACTTTTATTTTAGGAGTAAGTGAATCATAACCTAAACTCTATTGACCAGCTCTTCCTTGAATCCAAGGGGAGCAAAGTTCAGCTTTGGTGGCTAGTTCAGCTGCAAAAGTCTTTCTCTATATTTGGTTCAATCAGTCTTATTTCTGGCTTGGCCAGAACAGTCCAATGGTGTAGATACTTCTCCCAATACCTTAACAAAAATCTTCAGGACAGAGATATATCCACCGTTTTGGAGATTTTAAAGTGTGTGTGTGTTTATCTGCAAGTAACTTCCCTTTGTGTGAGTCCAGGTGGATGTCAGTCAAGGAGGGTATCATAGATACTTTTACTGTTTCCATAGATAAATTGAAAATTGCAAGAACCACTCAGTGCATACCATTGATGCAGTGGGCATGACCCAGTTGGGTGTATCTGAGGAAACTGGAGTTCCATGTGTCTGGCACCAGCTACCCTACATTAACCTCCTCAGAAACCTGTGGCCATGTCAAAGAAAACTCACTGTGAATATCAATGAGGAGTTAAGCTCAAGGACATATCTGTCTTTTGGACTGGGACCCATGGGTCAGAGGAAATGCTGGTATAGGGCAATTATGGTAACAGAACACAAGGGGATGTAGTGGCAGGAATGAGAGACCATTTCTTTTCATGTCTTATGGCTATTTTCAGCAATGCAGTGGTACTGACCGCAGAAAAGTGTTCTACAAAAAAGTGAAGCTACAAATCCATCCTTTTCTTACCATTCCTTCACTGCACAGGGAAAGTTTTATTCCCTCTTAATTATCTCCAGCGCAGTGCTCCCAAGTGTATGGAAGTGCACTTGGGGATTCTTCAATGAATAAGCCAAAGTGACACACATGGAACAGATAGGATAATGAAATTTGAGAGTGTACGTTTGCACTGCAGATATTTCAAAGGATGTGGTTTGCACAGAGACATTCACTTTGTTTTTCTTGGCGACTTTTTGCGTTAGTCTTCTCCACACTCGTTACAGCTCCCTCTTTATCTTTTATCCTTTAAATATGCCCAGGCTTGACAAGGTAGAGGAGAGGGCACGATGAAAGTGCAGATTTATATTTAAGCATGTCCTTGAACAGCAAGTCTCCCCGGTGAAACTACTATATTCTTCCCCCCAAAATATATTTATTTAAAAGAATTTTTATTCTACAATCATGGTGCTGGACGACTCAACTGATTGGCTGACAAATTGACACTGATATGTGCAGGTTCACGCTGTAATTCTGAACAGACTATAGTGATCTTTCATGGTCCAAATGTATCTAAAACTTTAACTGAGGCCAGTCAGTGTCTCCACTGATGTCAATCAAATGGCACAGATTTAGAAGCTTTATATTTGGCCATGGGCTTAGTGGGAGTGTGGAAACGAGACCTTAAAATGCAACTGAAGGAAAAGATTTTTTAAAAAAATAACTCTCATAACTGCACAAACAGTTTTATGTTTCTTTCCTGACAGTGTCAAATACGTTCTTTGTGGTCCACCAGCACAAGTCAACTGGTGAAGTCCTCAGTGTTTCAATACCTGGCTCTGATGCACTGTGATTTTTGATGCTGGGCAGAGTAGATAAGGAGCATTTTTAAAGGTACCAAAAAAGTATCATTTAGAAAAAAATGAATATGAGCAAAATATCAATGTAATTAAAAAAAAAAAAAAAATAGGCCTGAATCTTGCCCCTCATTTGCTATTTTGGTAAATATGGATAATGACCTTTCCTAGGTAACAAGGGCATTTCAAAAGGAAGCATATTTGAGACTTAGGTGGTCCCTTGCTGACAAGAGTCATATAATCATGGAATGGTTCTGGTTGGAAGGGATCTTAAAGATCACCTCGTTCCAACCCCCAGCCCTGGGCAGGGACACCTAGACCAGGTTGCTCAAGGCCCCATCCAACCTGGCCTTGAACACATCCAGGGATGGAGCACCCACAATTTCTCTGGGAAACATGTTCCAGTGCCTCACCACCCTCATATCAAAGAAATTTCTTCGTAATATCTACTCTAAATCTCCCCTCTTTCAGTTTAAAACCGTTACCCCTGATCCTATGGCTCCACTCCCTGATCAAGAGTCCCTCCCCAGCTCTCCTGAAGCACCCTTTAGGTATTGGAAGGCTGCTGTAAGGTCTCCCCAGAGCCTTCCATTCTGCAGGCTGAACAACCCCAGCTCTCTCAGCTTGTCCTCATAGGAGAGGGGTTCTATCATTGAGTCATGGAAGCACCTTAGACAGACAGAACCTTAATTCCATTTTTCTGCTGCGTTTTACTGTCACGTGCAAGCTGTAGAATTCCAATTCACTGGAAATATTTGCTCCAGGGCAAATAATGTGAGCACAGTCTATTCTGGTTTTTCACTGGCAGATTTCAGAACAGAGATTTTTCCTTGACACATTTGCAGGACTTGCCAGGAGAAATTCCAATCCCCAGCATACTTTATGCAGCTAAATAAATACCATAACATGAATAAACATCATTAGGAATTGCTGATTGAGTTCAAGCCCTCCCGTTTGTAGGGGAAATGTTTTATTATAAACTTCTGTGAAGTCTAAACTCAGACGTGGTGACTGACTTGAAAAAAAAAGAATATTTTTTTGGCAATGTAAATTGGTAACAAATGAATAGTTTTCCATCTTCTTTCCTAAATATACCAAGATTTTACCATTGAAACATGGTTGCTGCTGGAGTGAAAAAACAGTGGCAAACTAGTAGCAGCTGTCTGCAATTTTATAGTGCCAACCACCTAATGGACCAACATGAACAGGACATAGTCCTGTTTATCATTCACCTTCCTGGAAGGATTTTGCCTTCTTTGTTGTGCTGTAATGAATTTCCCTGTCCTGTATAAATTTGAGATGACAAAGATGTCTCTAGTCTGTGTGAAAGGAAGATCTTCTAAAGTCTTCCTCTTTAAAAATAAAAGATAAAAAAGAAAGTTCTCAACAGTCCAATGGTTGTGTATGTCATTGAAGTATGAAACATCAAGGCCTTCTTGTATTTTTATTTGTTTGAAAACTGCAACTGTGTCTTCCACATTTCAGATACATATTTTAACCACTACACTTCTAGCTGCTTTTTAATGTGTCTGTTCCCCTTTGGTTTTGATTGTAAATTCCAGCCCAGAGCAGTGTGACCTTTCCCAAGAAAGGCTCTGGTGAAACCAGAATGCTAGAACGGTAAAAAGCTGATTGGGACTTTATTAAGTGGAAGAACATTGCCTTTCCAGAATTTATTAATCAGAGTATTAAACTAGAAAATGGTTTTTCCACTAGTGCAAACATTATGAAAATTGGAAATTAAATTTCCATCCTATGGCAAATACAGAAAATTTAATATTTACAGGCCTTTAAAACAAGAATGAAAAATATTTTAATAGAACATAATTCTAAAAATTTAAGCTGGTTATTTTGAGGCCAGATGAGCATCCAGCTTGGTTTTGAACACTTCCAGGGATGGGACACCCACAGCTTCTCTGGGCAACCTGTTCCAGTGTCTAATCACCCTCATAGGGAAAAATTTCTTCCTGATATCTAATCTAAATCTACTCTCTTTCAGTTTGAAGCCATTACCCCTTGTCCTGCGGCTACCTACCCTTGTAAAAAGTCCCTTTCAGCTTTCTTGTAGGCCCCCTTCAGATACTGGAAGGCTGCTATAAGGTCTTCCCGGGAGCCTTCTCTTCTTCGGGCTGGTCAATTCCAATCTTCTTTACCACCTTCTTTACAGTGAGGGTGGTGAGGCACTGGAATGGGTTGCCCAGGGGGGTCGTGGATGCCCCATCCCTGGAGGTGTTCAAGGCCAGGCTGGATGGCGCTTTGAGCAACCTGGTGTAGTGGGAGATGTTCCTGCCCATGGCAGGGGGGTTGGAACCCGATGATCTTTAAGGTCCTTTTCCAACCCAAATGATTCTATGATTCTATGTTACCTTCCATTTTGCTCCATGACCATTATAAACTCCATGTTCCTGCTCATTGTGCGCCTCCCCCACCACCCCACCCTGTGGGAGGCTCTGTTCTTCCCAACGTGGAGAGAAGCTTTTCAAAATCAATATTGTGACCACTTTTCTTGACAGAATTTGCAGGCAGGAGTTGGTGAGCCTGCCAACACTGGACTAGCAATTAAACCAGAGCAACACTCTTATGTTTTCAGAGATGAATATGATGTGACATCTAGACTTATTTTTCTTCTAGGGATATCATGACAAATTAGTCTGCTCTTGTTTATCTCAGCACAGATTGCAAAGCCGTGAAGATTATTCAAGTCACTCTGGATTTGCTGTAGGATAAAGAATGCAGGATGTGGCTAGATCCAGCAAACATATTTTTCAATCAGATTTCCATAAAATTCCCCCCCACACACCTCAGACACACACAAAGAAAATAATCATAATATTGAAATAGAGCTGGTTGTGAAACTTCCTTTTGTCCTGTGAGAACTTCAGATTTCAAAAGTTTTCCTGTCAAAACTTGACAATTTTTGCAGTCCAGTAATGCATGAAAAATTCAGAATGTGTCATTTGAGATATTTTTGGTCTTTTAGGTCCCTTTTAAAAAATAAAGCAAAAACAGAGCAATAAGGTTGTTGAAGCAAGAGTAATTTCAAAGCAAAATTAAAACATTTTCTTCAAAGAAGCTCACATCTGTATACAACAATATCAAAAAACTTTCTTTTTTTTTTCTTTTCTATTTTTTAATAGCAATTTTTTAGCAACTTAAAGGAAATCGCTGCAGCTTGGTGAATCGGAGCTCTTTCTAGGAAAAAAGTGTTAGCAGAAAATTCTCAGCCAATTCTAATGCACAAATTCCACCGTTCCTCATTTCCTGAACAAGCAAGTGTGAAAAGGAGGAGAGAGAGAGAAAAATGCACCAAGGGTTGCCAATGAAATGAGAAGCGCCAGTTTTAGACTCTTTTATTTTCCTTTTTTTTTTCCTCCAGTGACCTAGTCATCACTTGAGAGCCCCTCGCCCTGCACTTAGCTGCTCTGCAAGGGAAGGAGAGTAGGAGTTGTAAAGATGAACCGTACCCGTGGGATAGAAGCAGGTCTACTTGGTCATCTGATAAAGAAGTTGTGGAACAGAGAATTAGTGACTTGCCCTGGTCTACAAGAGTTTAGCAAGGACTTGAACCTCACCCGGCATCTGGATTAATAGCCAGAGCACAAGAACAGCCATCCTCTGCAATTCCTGTTCACTTGCTGATCATGTTTCTGCGATAGCACTATTTATATTGGAAAGTTGTTGCCTCCCTTTTCCCCTCCTTGTTTTTTATACATTTGTCCTATTCCTAGCCCAATCTATTTAAAATGGAGTAGACATTTTCTGATTAAGCAGTTTTTGAGAAAATTTGAGACACTGAAAAATCCAATTTCAGTGAATTTTCTCTAAAATTAGCTATTAGAGCTAATTTAATAAAAATCAGCAATTAACCAGGCCCTATTCCTTGATAAAAGTACTTGGTTTCCACTTCTCAGGACCCTATTACATGCTCTTTTCCAGAACAGGAATTTGTGAATTTCCAAACCACTTAGACCACTGCAGTAGAGATGGTTGGTTGTATCCTGGGAACTGAATTATATTGAGAGCTTCATTACTGCAGCCCTTGATATTTCTGAACTCTTCTGCAAAATGGAAAAATTTTCCCCATTTATTTGAAGGCTCTCTACGTGTCCAAACTGTGTTCAATGCAGGATGAAGATGCCCATCCCATGGAGATAGCTCAAGGTGCAGCAGGAGGAATCAGGCAGGAAATTACTCCATTGATGGTGGGAGGGAACCCAACCCACACCCTCCAACAGAATAAGTTGTTTTTCCAGGTTTCTTTCCCTGGAAAGCTTGCTTCAGAGGCTACTTTGTTGTTCATTTTCTTTTTCAGTTTAAACTGGATTTTTACTGAATGCTGGAAATTTTCTGCATTGTACTAGTGTCATCATAGACTCTTTTGCCCAAATATTTTCTCTCATTGAGAAGATGGCAGAAATGATAACAGAAAAGAATAAAACCAAGGACTTCAATCATTGCTTATCTAAATCCCACCCCCAGCAATTAATATGCCATAGGAATCATTTGGTAGCAGGTTTGAAAGAAAAATGCCTGTACATTAATTTCTGCTTGCTTTATAAGTTCAGATCTAACACTAAGTCATCGTGTACAGTAAAACAATGATTGATTGAATCTGTCTACATGATAATAATGGAGGGTGAAACCCACATAATTGCAGTGGAGTGAAAGTCAGGGGTGTGGGCTAATGCTAACATGGAGGAACCTGAATTTCCAGAGCATGATTCAAACCCTATTAAATAAAGTACTTTCAGGGAGAGGAGCAACTGCTGAGATGTCAGCTGGGCTATCAGGGTCATGCTCCTTACCTTGGCCTTTCTCTTTGAACTATATAGAATTTACCCTGCAAATACATATTAATAGCTATTTTTTTTTTCCTCCCAATTTCTGACCAAATCAAGGGAAAGTACATAGGTGTGAAAGACTTAATTTCACCTGAATGTTTAAACATATTTTTATCAAATGCTTTTAATAATATTTGAGTACAAACCCAGTGTTTTTCAGTCTCTGCACCATTGTGGATAGAGGATGCTCACATCACTGCAAATACGTTTGTTTTAACAGAACATTTGGATGGTCTGAATGCAGAAATTGAAAATTTTAAGGTAGCAGTTTACCCCAGGTGAGCTGTTTTGGGATGGCTGGTCTCTTCTATAAGGTAACTGCAAGATTCTTTGAGGTAATGAAACACTCAGTGAAAGAAATTCAAGCTGCTCTGCCTTTTCTGTAAGTGCAAGAGCCCTACAAAGCACTTAGCTCATCCTGAGTCAGGACTGAAGCCTGTAAGGAGGCTGTTAGGATGAGGGAAACTGGAAACGGCCTCTCGCTGTCAGATTTCACTCATTCGTGTTAACCCAAGGTTTCCCAAAAGGCTGCAGAACAAATTCCTTCTGTGCAGGAAGTGCTCAGGCTGTGAAGGAAAGTGCTAATCCAGAAGTTCAAAGCCTGTGTGAGGAAATATAATGCTTCCTCAAGAGACTTTTCAGGGGAGAGTGGTTCACCACAAGAAAATAAAGGCTCCTGCAGCTGATTGGCACGAGAGGGCTGTTGAGGAGGCACCTAGGAATGACTGTCATGAATCAGCAGGGACAGAGCAGCTCAGGCCAGGTCTTGGGCAATGCCTGGGCTCTCTGCCGCCTCTCAGACCACGGGAATCCTGCAGAGAAACAACGACGAGACAGAGGAGTCTGGGGACTGTGGGAATTCAAGACACTATAAATCATGATGATGGCTGGATTGACACAAGTGCCATGTAGACATGGCGGTGCCTGCTGTGAGCAGAAACCTGAGCTCTAGTCCAACAGTGCTATGTCATGGAAAGGTAAAGCACTGATTTTCTTCTTCTCCTTAGTATTTAAAGAGTGATCTTGTGGGCATGAGTTGCCTTGATCTATTTTTGTATAATGTCTATTTCAGTGAAGCTGAATTTCCTCTGGATTTTTCCCACATGAATGGGAAGCCATATGGATCCAAACCTAGAGCTCATCCCATTAAGAGAAGTTCAGGGTTCATTCATAGCTCCAATAACTTCAGAGGGTTTTTCTCTAAGCATCACCCCCCTCCCTAGCACAGACAGAGCTCAGGACTGAGAATTCAAATGGAACTTAAGTTCCTTAAAACCAAAAAATTTTAGCTCACCTTGATGTGCTCATTCAATTTTGGACCTTTTCTGAACTGGGCTTTTTCTGGGGTGACTTGTACCACATTCAGAGCACTGTTGTGTTTGAAAGCACTGTCAGCATATAATTGTAATAAAAGATGTCAGGATGAGACTTTGAGAAATAACTTATCTCACCATTTTTTCCTCCTTCCAGAATAACATCAACCCTACCTACAATATGCTGGATATCTGTTTTCTAACTAACTTGCTGAAACTTCTGTTCATAGAAATTTCACAACAAACTTTGACATGCCTACATTGGACAGATGAATCCACCATTTGGCTGTTTGAGAAGTATGGTAATACTGTTTAGGAATGTTTTGAATTCACTTTTTTGGACTGGAGAAGGTGGATATTTTGAAGTGGAATGCTTTCTTAGGAATGTAAAGGTCCTGGTGAAGCTTTCTTCATGGGAGGTTTTTCCAGCCGAGTTTCTGAGCGCAGTAGAAGTACGAGATTTCCCCCAAGAACAGACATTTCCTGTCTATCAGGGATCTTGGTCATTTTCTGCATAAGTTATCCCTGCTCAGGCTCTCCCTCTGCCTAAATAAGATTAACTACTTGAAACTGAATGTCTTGTGACTTGGGTAAAAGTTTTATCTACCAGCCCGTTGCCTCCTTTCAGTCAATTCTCCTGTGGTGTTTTGTACCATTTCTTCGCCCATTTTAGCTTTTCTAAATAGTCTTGGTTTGAACTCAGTATGGACTGCACACCAAAGGAATGTCCTTCCCTTTCCTAAATAATCTATTTAGCTTTAATACACCACAAATGAGGCTGATAGCATGTGGCTTTTGAAATAAGAGTCATAACACCTCCTCCAAAACATTTTTGTGATGTCCCCTTTCGGATTACACAGGTTGATCATATGTTGGCTTGAAGTCTGGGCTGAAACTGTTTCAGCTCAATTGAAATCAACTTTCCAAATGTATATACCCATGAAGTGCAAACACCCCAGGCCTAATGGTGCATGGAAAATAGAAAACACCATTCCTACTTGTTTGCTGTGATAAATGATCACCTCTGAATCCTAACGACCATGGCAGTCTATCAATGTGCTCAGCTCCTACCCAGCACCAGGTGAATGGTGGTGGTGGGTGAGTGTGGAGCTCAAATTATATTGCTGATCTTGGCAGGGCCCGGATAATTTAACAAGCCTGATTAGATACTAAATAAATATTAGCTTTGCAATATGCTCACCGGTGTTTAACTTGGATAAAAGAGGCCGCAAATACTGTTGCACTGGGTGATCTGGCAATAGGCACAAACACTTTAAAAGATCCGTTCAGCCTGTGACAAAAGTGTATGAGAAGGAAATTTTGGTGGAATCATGTTTTTCCCTAATGAAAACCCTCTGTTCCAGAGCTAACTGAAGAAAATCAGTTAGCTCTTCCCCTCATTACTTCAATTTACATGTTACAGCAATTTGAAGCTCAACTGATTTTGTGAAAAAATTAAGTCCCCCAACAGACCCTGGACGACCAGTTAACAGCTACAGACAGTTTCACAATGATGTAGAGAATTTCGTGATCCTACTAAAATCACAGAGTGTGCTGGAGCAAGGAAATGCAAAAATTAAGATATCATCAGAAATGAGGCTTTTTGGAGCAGGAAATAGGAGAAAGGTATTTCAAGGTATTAATGATACCTTAAGACCTTAAAAATGTTCCATCTTTAGGTAACTGAATCCTGTTCTGAGTATCTCCACTTGAGCTGGGTGTTTATTACAGCCAACCAACACTTAGCCAATATTGCATCTGTAAGAACCACATTTGGGTAAACTTAGGACCAACTGGAGAAAGTCTGTGGAGGAATTACCGGAAAGAACAGAAATTAAGAAAAAAAAATGTCAGGCCAAAGGAGAGAGGATTTATAATCTAGAGAGTCTGAGGGAATAAGTAAAAGTCTTTTACAAAGAAAAAGAAAATAATCAGCTTTCCAGATCCATATGTAGATCAGACATGAAGTCATGAACATCAAATTCAGCCAGTGTAAGCAGGCTTAGAAATAATCATGATGAAGATGATAATGATAATAATAATATGAAGAAGAAGAAGAAGAAGAAGAAGAAGAAGAAGAAGAAGAAGAAGAAGAAGAAGAAGAAGAAGAAGAAGAAGTGATAAAATGGCCATTCAGCTCCCACACAACAGTAAAGGTAACAAAGGTCTGGAACTGACTACATGGAGAGGAAGAGTCAGTGTCTCTTTGTCAGCATATTGAGAAGCTGCTGGAGAGTCAAGGAAAGTATATCGGAAATGTTTCGGCCTTTAGTCTTATAAGCACTCCTCCATCTCTGTTAATACCTGATTCTCTATCCCCTGGCAGACAGCACAGGGCTGGTGTTTACAAGAATAAATCAGTGTTGTTCAATCATATCAACAAAGCTGTGCTAATATACTTCCATCATAGGTTTGTTCTTGGGATCACCCATATAATGACAGCCAAGACAAGACAGCTACTCAGATTTTTAAACTAGACATAGATGATACTTTCACTTACAAGTTTTACTTTCCTTACTCAGTTAAGAAGTGTTGTCTTATCTTCCCATTTTAAAGGACCCACAAAAATTGAGTAAACCAGATCTTCCACTGGCGTCAATGGCCATCCTGCCTTACAGAAAAGAGTTGAGACTTCTCTGAGAAGAAACACTTGTTCACCAAGACTTTAAGATTCGTATTTAAATCACCTTTTCCCTATTCTAGATTTTAAATTCATTGCAATGCTTTTTTGCATGATTCTTTGAGCCATCCCTTGTGCCAGTATAAATCACAATGGGCTTGACTCGAACTACATCCAGTTAGACCAGTAAAATGTTTAACACACTACCCTGCCCAATGAATTTTAATTCCAGCTAGCCACAAGGGGAATGTCAATCAACAAACCTGTGCATCAAAGTTCTTGCTGTTTCAAACCTCCCCCAAATTTATGTTCCCACAGGGCTGTGCAACATAGCACGTTACCCCTGGTCCCAATAGTGGGAAAACCAGACCCACAGCACCCTAGGTGCTTGTCAGCATCTAATCCTGCCAAACTAAAATCTCACTCTGGTTAATTAGGTGCTGTTCCAGGTGTTTGGTAACGATTTTCTTAGCCTAGCCCCTCCAGGTTCAAGAAATGAAGGGGGAGGCTCTTCTCCTCCCTCCCTCTCTCCCTCCCTCCCTCATCTCATCTCATCTCCAAGCTCTGGTCCACAAGGAGAGATTGAGCATGAGCTGAAGAGATGTGTGTGCTTCCACTCCCCCTGGCACCATAAATTATATGGGGTAAAGCATTACCTAATTCATTTAACTTGTCATGTTTTGCTCCCCTCAGAGGAAAACTCAATGATTTTAAGAGCAAATGTTTGGGGCTGTGATGGTGGAGGTTTTGTGTTAAACTGGGAAAAAAAATAAGTGGGATTGAAGGGAGAGCTGGCCGTCATGTAGGTCTCAGAAACTTGAGGTTCAGTAGTTTCTGTCTTACCCTGGAGAAGACCTACATGGACGTTTTCCTGACACTGCCAGATTTATTCCAAATGAGGTCACATGTTATGTTAATGTTCAACTTCCACTGAATATTTCTTGTAAGTAATTGTATGTACAACTGTATACCTGTGTCCACATCCTCACCCAGGGATTAGGCATTCTTTAGCTTTTTTTTTTTGATCATCAAAAAAAGGTGTTACTTTGTCATATTCCACTTCTTAAGGATCCAAGCTTATAAAACAATTGAGTCAGTGTCTTTTCTATAAAGTAGTTGTGTTGACTTCTTATTTTTGCAAATAAGGGACTTTTCTTGTAGTCCTCACTTCCTTCATTCTCACTATATGTATATGTATATTTTTGCAGTCAAATGTATGTACAGACCTGGCCTTGTATGAGTGAAAGTCTTGCTCAAGACTGGGCTAAAATGCCCTTCCAAAATACTTTCCACTTAAGTTGAGGGAGACAGAACCTCAGAGAAGATACCTTCCACTCTGTCTTGTCCCTAGGGGGTGGAGTCTTATCCTCCAAAAGTACAAGTAGAAAGGCAAGTGCAGAGGAGAAACCATAATAAACAATTTTTGCCACCTGACATCCTCCTCATCTGCAAAAAAAAGGATTTCTCTAACTTTCAAAGCTCAGCAACCATTTTACTTCATCTCATCACAGTATTACCTATGGTTTCATGATCACATGATGTCTTCCTCTAGAAAAATCTCCATTGTGGCCCTTCAGAAGCTGTCACAGCTGACAAGATATCTGTAAAACTCCTAAAACCAGAAGATCACACACAGACCCTGAATTTCCCAGCTTCTAGCTGTGGGCAGAATCCTCCCTCCCCCCAGTTTCTCAATTGCACACAACTTGATTTGTGCCTGACCACTCTTTCTGGGATGCCCAGGGGAAGAATCTGTTAAAAAGAGAGGCCCAAAGGGTGTATTGTGTTTTTTTTTCTGTGCATAATTCACCACCTTGTTCCCATGAGTTCTGCTACAGCACAAAATAAGCCTTTCCCACTGACAGTGAAAAGCCTTAAAACCAGTTACAAGACACGAGGCTTTCCTGGTTCTCTCCTAGACTTGATGGCAGCTCTACATTGAGGTAAGAAGAACCATCCTACTTGAGATAACACAGTGGGTGGGGTTGGAATAACTCGAGAGTCTGTGTTCCTCAGTTGTCATGAAACTTCCTTCCCTACCCTCATTCCCCTATCTTGCAGGCACCACTTGATTTTTATTGTTGTGCTGGTTGCCATGGAAATAGCCTAAAAAGAGGTAAGGTAATGTTGCAAGGCTAAACATAAACAAAGCATTGAAAGAACTTAGGCTTAGGAGCCCCTTGTGGCTGCTCTTAGAGCTTGTATCACTCTGCTGCCCAAATGAGACCTCAGGAGGGTGTTCAGCTTCAGGACGCCACCATGATTTACAATTACGGGGGACAAACAGCTAGAAAAGGACTTATCTGCTCTCAGAGAACTTCCAGTCCAATAGTAACAATGTAGGTGGCAAGGTCCCTTGGAAAGGAAGGATTTGTTTATTTTGTATTTGTTTGCTACAGGTGAAAGTAAAACCCACATCCACTGTTGAATGGGACGGTGTCTCAGGATGCTTCACAGAATGGCCTCGTTGTTGCCAATAGCAGTCACTTTACTCTTCTTAATTCTACAGAGTAAGTGTAAGACCTTTACAACAGAAAAAAAAGAAAATACATACCTTGGGAAGAAGAGCAGGAAGGAGAATCTCTCCTTTCTAGAAGTCTCGTCCCAGGGAACATATGAAGAAGTGTCCTGGTGGTCCCGTGGTCATTTCCTTTGCTCTCCATGTAACATCTGTCAGCCGAAATGGGTACAGAATATCCTAAATAAAAATAAACATGAGGGTTAGGATGGTAATGATGGAAAAAGTCCTTCCCTGAAAGATGTTAAGCAGCAAATGAGGGTGAATGCTGCAATGGTAGTTTACCTCATGGCAAAGGAGACTTTCCTGTGATAGCAGAGCAGGTCTGGTTCCATCCATGAAGAGAAATCTGCTGATACTTTCAGGGAGTATGGGGTTATTGGAGGGATCTTCAAATTTCTTCTTCATTGTAGGAATTGTGTACTATGAGGCCTGGTTGACACCCTCCTTGGAGACATGAATTCATGACTCCACCACTCTTTTTCTCTTGAGACCGGGTGCTTACACCAGTCATACCTCCTTCTAGCAGCTCACCAAGTTTTGGCTTATGTACACTGTTTTGAAGAGAAAACAGTAAAAGAAGTGGACCATATGACTGAGAAAGGCATCCTCAACTATTTTGAGTGCCGTATTACTTCAGTTGCAACCAGCCTTCTGAGCAGTTTGAGGACAGCATTGGGTTCAAGCAGTCAGATGAAATGCAACAGCTCACGCAAGAGAAGCTTTGCCAGAGCTCTGATTTTTATTAGAAATTAGTGGTGTCTCAGTGGTGGATTTAGGCTCCTAAGAACCAGCAGAACCACCAGCCATAGGAGTTAATACTCAAGCATTCTTCAGGACCGCATTATTAGGACTGTAACCAGCCATCCTGGCTTTGGAGCTGGATCCTGGGGGTCAGCTTTTCTGGTCAGAGCCACACACAGTGTCAAAAGTATTTTTTTCCCCCCAGTTAGGCAAGTTGCCCAGACTGTGCCCTCATTTATCCCGTAATACCCTCACAACATTAGCAAGTGTCTCCATGGGGATCTGAGGACATTTAGCACCTCTCAGAGGGGACTGAGATTTTGCCAGACCTGTCCCTAAAGCCTTATTTTTCTACCAGAAACCCTTTTTGCACACAGTTTGCGGAATCTGTCAATAACCCTGATGGGCTGAAGGTTGTTAGCAATTTAGTTTAACAGCTCCTTGTGGTTATTTTTTTTTCTTCTGCCCCTTAATTGAAGTGGAAAACAGAAATTCCTGTCAGCATATGTGCATCTGCTGCTGAAATCTGCCAACAACATCACATGACATTCATCATGTCTTGCAGAGCAGCGGATCCCTGAGACCTTTCCCAGAAGCTCTTTCTGGTGAAGGATGGTACAGGCACTTCTGCAAGTCCCCTCTTTGCAGAAATCTACAGGACACTGTGGGAGCAATTAGGAAAGAAATGGTGGGAAGAAAGATCTTCTGAGGTCACAGCAGATTTATAAAGGTATTTTTTTCCCAGGCTCAAAATAGATAATTTCTATGAACTGCAAAACAACCGATGTGGGGTCTTGTGACTATTGGGTAGCACTCAGGAGATGTCTGTCTCTGCCATGAACCTGTTGAATGGTCTTCAGTGACTCATTTTGCATCCCTGGGCCTCCATTTCACCATCTATAAATTAAGGGTAATGGCAACAATTTCCTTTCCAGTGTTTTGAGAATTATTTACAATACAGGTCGATACTCAAGACCATTGGCAACTTCTGTGATTCTCTCCCCTCTCCAAATGCATAACTGCATGTGTTTCATTTCATGTGCCAAACTGTGGAGAACAATATGGTCTGTGTAGTGCTTTTCAGAGGGGAAAGAGAGGGAAGAAAAAAGAAAATGAAAGAGAGGGCTCCAAGACATGATATTTGGAGCTGCCCAGCTGCATTTCTAATGTTGTGTCTCAGACACTGATCAGGTTCCAGAGGCAGAAGTTCCTTCCAACCCAATCTGGAAGGGAAAAAAGCCACTGTCAATAAACGCATTAGGGGCTCTTTTCTCCTAATGAATTTGGAGAGAATTTCTCATTTATTTTTTCAGGGGAGTTTTGAAGCAAGCTGGCTACAGGTTGCAGCTGGGGTCAGGTGTGTGCCTGCCAGATCTCTAAGTGAAAAGCTTTCTCTGATAATTTTGTCTAAGCTGGAAGACCTATTCTGTGTATGGTATGTAGTCTCATCTACTATGTTCTCTGAGTTCAGAGAGCACAACATGGGTCAAATGACGGGTGAGAGGTTGGCACAAGAGGTTATGTGCTAAAGGAATGGCCACACTCTGAGGTTGCAGAGATGAGTCATGCCATCTGTGAAGAAGTGACTTCTCTGTGAGGGAAACTGTAGTCTAGGCCTATTTTGGTGAATATGCTTGCCAAGTGCTGTGGGTGGCATCCTGAAGAGTGAGAGAAGATGAAGTATGGTACAAGGACATGCAAGGAAACTGGGGAGTTGATGTGAGTGAGGCTCACACAGGATGACTCTTATGCAAATATCAGATTTGGATTATCCAAGTTCACCTGGGATAGTTCAGACCATCTTAAGGCTGCTCCAATTTATGGAGCACTGTTATCTAGAAAGCAGATGAAAACCTTTAAAAACAATGTCATCAGAGCCTTCCCTGGCATTGATTTTATTTTGGGGCTTAGATCTTGGCTGTGCTAAAGCCAATGAGGGATTTTACTGTTGATTTTAGGATGGTTTGGCCATAGGATCTCTCCTTCTTGAGGAAGTTTCCAAGCTTGAACGTAAAACAGAACAGTAATGCAAAGGAGCTGCTGTTTTCTATAATTGCCTTCATTGCTGATGTTCTATTTTTCTTCAGTCAATCAACTCCTGCCTTAATTACACTTTAGAGAGCCTATGGACACCAGTATTTGCAGGGCTGATTCCCAGAAGCATTTACAAACCTGCTTTGTTTTTAAATGGACTGAATTGTGTTGCCTGTTAAAATAAATTCACTTGTCAAATCCCTTTCTTCAACAGCCTTGCCTTACACCTCGCCTTGACAGTGTAATAATGTTTGTAAAAACAACCTAAAGGCCACTTTCTACCTACAGCCAGTCTTCAGTCCTCAAATGAATGGCGAGAAGGGGATGGGGGAGGGAGAAATAATAAGCCTGACCTCTGGGATAGTGTCACGGGGCCCAGACCCTTTGACATCACTCACGAAGACTAGGAGAACTGTATGGACTTGTGAAAATGGTGTGGGAAAAGAAGTAAATAGGAACCGATGGAAATATTCCATACAGATTATTAAAGGGAGAAGAAAAATTGTGTGTTCTGTTCCTGATGTGAGGTTTGGGACTTTGGGATGAAAGGCCTGTTTGGCACCTGATGGTGCCAACCCAACAGTGAGGTTGTGCTATGCGTTCTGTGTCTCATCCATGCAGTGCATGAGTTACCACAGCCCCTCTTCTGCTCCCTCCCCACTTTACCCCTGACCTTGCAGGGTGGTCAGATTGCATCAGAATGCTCCGTACAGCATTCATACCCTGGATTGGGCTTTGAGTAACTTGGTCTGGTGTGAGGTGTCCCTGGCGTGTCCCTGGCATGTCCCTGGCATGCCCCTGGCCTGTCCATGGCAGGAAGATTGGAACTCAATGATCTTTAAGGTCCCTTCCTACCCAAACCATTCTGTTACTCTATGATTCTATGTTGAAGACAAGCCTGCTGGGGATCTCAGAAGCATGGGATGATCAGAGGAAGCCCTCAGCCCTGCAGTCAGTGTGGGTATTTCCCACATATCTTGTTGTCCCATCAACAGAGAACAGTAGGGCAGACTTGCAGCATGGTGTGTGCACCAGGACTATCCCATGCTCGTGTTACCTGTATGCTGCTGAACGTTGACCTCTTGGCTCCCCAACAGCCTGATTTCAACCCTGCTTCAGGGCCTCTAACACTGAAGGGCATCTCAGGAGGTTCAAGACCATGCTCTGGCGCAGGGTGACATTAGCAGTGCTCAGCTGTCCTGTTGCCTTCTCTTTCAGCTCCTCCTCCCTAAGAGCTTTATATTGGAGAAATGAGTCTTCTCAACAGTGAGGGAGAAACCGAGGCACAGAGGGATGACATGACTTGTCCAAGATAATTAATCAAGCTGGTAGCAAAGACAGAAAAAAAGTGTATTTTCTCCTGCATCCCAGTTAGACAGAGCTGAATGCTTAAATCCTATGTTATCTCCTATTTCTAATGCAGTTGTAACATAAAGGAAGAAAGACTGAGCTCTGGAGAGTCAGCATGAATTACACTCCCCCATTCCAAGATCAGATTTACTCTGGTACGTCTCCAGCTATCAGCGTCTGGATTTGAAGCCTTCTCTTGTGCCCCTTCACGAAAGAAGTCCAAAGGAACGCTTTTCGCACACCTCCTGGTGCAGCCAAAGAGTTAAATCACTTCCCATCACTGAGTGGGATCTAGAAACAACTTTTCCTACTGCATCCGCAGCTGCCAACAGAACTCAGTGACAGCTTTATAAATCACACCTGAAGCAAATAAAAATGCTGTGTTCAAAATGAGCCCTTATCTCTTTGTGTTTGCGTTTGGCTATTTTGTTTCTAAAGGTCACGGGTGGAAGCAGAAGGAGCCCTCACGGGGTGATGTATGTTGCCTTTGGCAGTGGGTGACTAATTTGCTGTTAGGGCACAGTAACACGAAAGTGAATGGTAAAAGTGGGGGCGGAGGGAGAGAAGAGGTGAGAAAAGTTATGAAGCAAGCACATACATTAACAAAAAGTGAAAGAAGGGAAAAAAAGGTATCTACATAGCCTCCAAAAAACATCAACCCCCAAATGCAAAAGACAGATGAAACCCATTTTTTGGTAAATGATGGAGAATCACTCCCTTCTGTGTCCAGCAGGGGAAGGGTCCCTTTACCTAGTACCTCAAAAAATGCCATCTTAATCTAGTTTGGACATTCACTGCACACCTTTTCAGGGGTCATCATAATAAAAATGCCATATTTTTTTACTTACTCACTAACTTTTAATGAGTGGGAAGTGGGAGGGGAGCTATTACAGAGCAACAACCATTACCCTTGCTAATAAGGATGTAACAGAGTTCAGATCAGAAAATTTCCTCCAACATCTGTGTAATGCCTCAAAAAGATTCTGTCTGGGCTGGGTCATCCTTTTCAGAAGGTCATTTGACCTTGATTTCAAAGCATTGGATGATGCAAACCCCAAAGCCCCTTGGTGAAATTGTTTTAGTGGTTAATACCCGGGACTCTAAAAAATCTGGGGTTTAGGTGAACCTGATTATGCCAGCTCCGTGTCATTGGATCTTGTTGTGTCTTCTCCTGACAAACTACAACATCTGCCTGTGCCTTGGACAACAGCAAGACAGGGCAAAATCTCAGCAATCAGACCCTCCTAAGTTGTCTGAAATGGAAATAATTATATCTACAGTTCTTAGCAGTGATTTGACTAAGAGAAGATTTGTTTCTTGTAAGGAAAATAAAAAACGGTGAAAATGAATTTTGTGCTGGTGCAAGCAAACTGTTCCTCTCTGAGCCTGGTATCTTACAAGCACATACTCAAGAGAACACATCAGTTGTCCTGAATGGCAAAAACTGCCTCATACACAATGATTTGTTTCTTTAGAGTTCCCTGCCCTCTGTGGCAAAAATCCTCATTCCTATTCAAAGAAAAAGCACAAACAAGCAATTTGCTTAAGGTCCCCTGGCAAGCCTTGGTGTTGAAGCAATCAAGCAAGCACAAGCAAGACCACTTTAATGTGTGTCAAATTGGGCACCGCAAACCTTAGTCACCTGAGAAAATTTAAGCCAATTCTTGTCCAGCTCAAGAACTCAAAGCACTTTAAAAACATGAAGGAATTAAACCCACATGTCCTTTCTGAGGTAGGTGAAGTATTTTTATCCCCATTTAATGGCTGGGTAAACTCAGACAGTGAG
This sequence comes from Gallinago jamesoni, assembly GCA_025769975.1. NCBI lineage: Eukaryota > Metazoa > Chordata > Aves > Charadriiformes > Scolopacidae > Gallinago > Gallinago jamesoni. Next base: position 1,635,504 of record JAOQGH010000012.1, read on the forward strand.
AGGTTAAGTGACTTGTTCAGTGTCACAGTTGGTTGGGGAATGGAGGAGGTGAAAGAACAGGGAGAGGCTGACCTGGGGCATGCGTATGTGTGTGTGAATGCTTTTATGCACACTTGCCCGAGAGTTTCTTTCCCTATAAAGCACATAACTCTGTTTCACAAAACGCTAGTTTAAAGAACATGCCTTGTGCAGGGGGTGGGAAGGGAGCCTGTGGAGGAAAGAATCAAGATGAGGTCAAACAGGAACACAAGGACAAGTTGGCACAACAGTAGCTGGATAAAAGGATTAAGGAGTCGGCTGGGTTGTAAAAACAGGAAACACTGTCTCTTTCTGAAGTGATTGGACTTAGTTTAAAGTACCCTGCAAGAAATGTAAAAGCTCTGGGCTTTGAGGGGAGCAGGCAGGCCCAGCATACGTGTTTGGATGTGACCCGGCAGAGCTAGAAGCAGGATAGAGCAGTAGTTCAGGCCAAGACTCTAAAACTATGGAGCTGAAATCCAGTTCCTTGCTTCTTTGATGCCTTCTTGGGTGACTTGAGCAACCAATGACAACAAGAATCATCTTAGAAATCTCAAATGAGCATGAATCACCTGCCTACCTGTGGCCAAAGGTCACTGGAGGTGCCAAAAAGCATGAGACTTTGATCAGAATCTGGCAGATACAAGACTTAGAGAGAACCCAACCCTCCGGAGCAGCAGCTGGAGGTCATGATGACACTCCATGGTTTATCAAATACTACTAGCTGCCTATTTAGGCACCTGAATCTTCCCTTTTACTATACAAAGACCATACAGGTCAGTGTCTCCATGTGAACTAAACCTGTCCATGTGCGCATGGACAATTGTATTTGAGATGTCTTGGCTTCCAACTGCTGATCCATGTTGTCATAGGCCCTTTGGCAAGCTCCATGTCAATGTGTCAACTGTTTTTTTTCCACATCAGGCACCTCTACTTAGACAACAGAATTAAACCTCTAATCAGTATAGTCAGTGTATCCCAAATAATGGTTCAGGTCACCCTACACACCTAGATTTGGTCTATATTGGTCTTTGACTGACTTTTCAACAACTACACAAGGAATATAGCAACACAGAGGGAGCTAAATCCAGCTGTCTAAATTTGCATGCTAAATGGCACTTTGAAAATTAGATGAGTTAGGTGAGATGAATCCTACATTTACACCCTTTAGTGCTCTATTAACATTTCCAAACTTTGAAAAGGGCTTGTGCTAAATACAGCAAAAATAGGGGTGATTTACATTCTCCATTCAGTGTCTGAGTAGTTGCAGGTGCTCCAGCATTTTTTTCGGGAAGATGGATTGTCTCAGACAACAGTTAAAACAAGTCAGTGGAGCAAGATTGTTGTCTGGGCTTGGGAAGGGATCAAAGAAGGGATGACCATTAGCCTGGACAGATAACCCAGTACCCTAGTTCAGGAAGACATGGAAAGCCTACTCTTTGTGTAATGATTTACTATTTAAGCCTCATACCACTCCAAAACGTTGACTACAATAAGTTGTTCTCATTAAAATAAGTTCAGCCAGTGGAACAAAAATTAATTAAATATCTCTTACACCAGAAAGGAAACTAAATTATTAAATACTTTCAATCAGACAAAGCAAGTAGAATGAATACATAGTTTAGGAGCAGTGATGAATAGCCCCTTGTTAACATGTTGGTATAAAACAGTCCTTAAGGAGGGTGCAGATTTACAAAGGGGGCAGTAGGGAAAGAGGCCCAAAGGTGATGTCGGTTCTCTTCCTTCTCTTGTTCCTCTTGTAAACCATTCTCCTTGTCAGCACCATGAGGTCAGAAATAGCACAGGCCAAGAGAGTGCAAAAAGGGATTGAAACTCCTTTTTGTGGCTTTTGGGTCCAGGCTGTTTTTGGAGACAACTGGGATTTGTGCATCGCAGGGTGGCTGAGGTGTCCCTGATGTGTCTGGAGCTACAATGCAGTGTGTGCCCACCTGCTGTAGCTCCAGAGAGGAGCCACACACTTCTTCTTACATGACATAAGATACAGAAAATATCCTCTGTATTTACACATACATGAATGAAAGGGAAAATCTGAAATATTTTTGGGGGTGTTTTACATATCAAGCATTTAATTTTTTTTTTGTTTAAATAATACTTTGACACCTAATTAAAAAGAAAAACAAAACTCCACCCTCTGGCTTACATATGGAATAAAATTACTTCCTTCATTTTCAGCCTAAGAATTATTTTTAGGGTAGTGGATTTTTTTTTTTTTTCTGCAAGAAATAAAAAACTAAGTCATTTTAAAGTCAACTTTAAATAGTATCCCACTCTTTATTGTAATTCCTTAGCTCCAGGTCCCTCCACTCCAGTTCCATAAGCTTTGTTTTGAACCTGAAAAAGTACACATAATGCACATAGGTACCATTTGACTTATGATCCTTGGTTTCCACTCTTCTCTCCTATCACCTGCATGAACCTGCAAATCTCAAACCTGACTTTAGCCGTTGCCCTCACACAGTGATGCCAGTTTGCTGCTATGGAGACAGTTATGTCATGAGGATGTCCGGCAGATGAAAAATTTCAGGTGATGAAAAAACAATAGAGATCAGACCCACTTCTCTGAAACACAGGTCCTGTTTGATTTTCCATGCTTGTTCTGAACTGACATTGTGCATTGTAGAAGAAATATCTCAGTTTGGATAGAGAGGGAATAGAAGTGTGGCCAGCAGGTTAAGTGAGGTGATTCTCCCCCTCTACTCCACTCTGGTAAGACCTCACCTAGAGTATGGCATCCAGCTTCAGATTCCTCATCACAAAAAGGATGTGGACCTGTTGGAGCTAGTCCAGAAGAGCCCACAAATATGATCAGAAGGCTGGAGATGATCACAGGCTGAACGAGTTGGGATTGTTCAGTCTGGAGAAGAGAAAGCTCCAGGAAGACCTTATAGCATTCTTTCAGTACCAAAAGGTGACCTACAGGAGTTTTTCCCACCCAATGTACAGGGCTTTTGTAGAAGTCTCTTACATATTTAAGATAGTTCTTTCTTTTCCCCTCCAGCTTTTTATTTCAATAATAATAATAATAATAATAATAATAATAATAATAATAAACAACGAACAACATTTCCTTCCTTCTTTGATAATTTTTTAAAAATCTCTGATCTTTTTTGCTACACCCCTTTCCCCACTCATCTCAAAACCATTTTTGAAACACAAATAGTGATAAAAATTACCCCAAAATGTGGTTTAGAGAGGCAGAAGAAGGGCATATGATCTAATCTAATAACTAAGCTACATAATCATGAATTTTGTAGATTTAGCCTAAGTCTTGCCTGTTGACTCTTCCATATGGGCCACCTTGAGATACAAATGATTTTCCGTTCCTCAGAAACACATTTAACCTTTGACTTTTTCACAGAGGCTGCCAAAGAGATGACTGGTAGCTCCAAAAAACCAGTAGTGGTTTGGACATGACATACATCCATCTAGGAGGGACCACCAGTCTGTCTTTATGGAAGTCAGCAATCCCAGACACCTCTGGAAACCAACCTTCTGAAGCTGTTGGCCTTTGCCACCTTGAACCACTGACCCAGAAGACTGGATGGGACTTAAAACCCATCTGCTAAATATTGAGTTTGTATTGTTTTTGCCTGATCCTCCCCATTGGGATTCCTAATAGAATTACTTGCACTGTGTGTAACACCAAGGCAGTAATTACGGATCTTGCATTTGACTGTGCTTCTGCTGAGGCTGACCAAATAGGATTAGAATTCTTCCTCCCAAATTGGCAGTGCAAATTAAATGTTTATTCTTTCATGTAGGAAAAATGTCAGCTGTTTAAAATTACCTGCGAAAAAGATCTCAAATGATTGGGAATCGTGAAGGATAAAAGTCTGACTTCTGATTGAAAATGTTCTGTAGATCTGGGGGTTTTTTTTCCACCCTTTTCCTCTGTTTGGGTTGAGATCAATCCATTAGCAGAATACTTTTAGACAATTCTCTATTTTTTCTTATTTATTTTTTTTTCATTTCTTAAAGTCAGTGTGGTGCTTTAATCAAAACTGATCATTTTATTTTTATAGTCTGTAAAATTCCAGGCTTAAAAGGATACTGTCAAGTTATATTTGACTTCAAATTAAGTTTTGGGCTGGGAGTCAGGAGACATGAATTCTAATCCCAGAAACCTGCTGTGTGACCTGCTTCACCTCTTTGTACCTTGGCATGCCTCTAGGTAAAATAGAGATACAATGCTCCTTTCTGTTATGACCTGTATCTCCCATGATGGTCTCACACTTCCAGGCACCACAAGAAAGCTTTGTTCCATTAAAGAAGAATGACATGGAGGGAAAAGTTATTTCATAGTCACAGAAACCGGCTGCAGAGCTGCTTTTAGCATTATGGAGCCAAAAGTTGTCCCTACTACAACTTTGCTGACACCAAATGGTGCTGAACATAGTCCAATGTGTACACTCAGCTTCCTGAAGGACGTCAGCGGTGAAACGCAACCAGTTAGAAAATGCAACCCAAATAAAAATCAATCTCTGTGATCCACCTGCCCAGACAAGTTCACTCCTATCCTTATCAGTGTTAGTCCCAGCTCTGACCTCATACAATTTTGGAAGTCACTGGTGAGGCTGTGGGAAGGATGCCAGCTTTCTGAACTATGTAAAATTTTACCTCATTTTCTGTCTTGCTCTCAAGATTTATTCCAGAAGGGATGGATGAAGAATATCTTATTGCATGATGGTGGCAAAGCAGCAGGTATCTTCTAGAGAAACTCCTTTGTGTTCAGGGCTCTGTCAAATCAAATACTTCTCACCTTCTCCTTGCATAAATTGTGGAATTACAGAATGGCTTAGGTTGGAAGAAACCTTAAAGATCATCTAGTTTCAACCCCTTGGCAAGGCAACCTTCCAATAAACCAGGTTGCTCAAAGCCCCATCCAACCTGGCCTTGAACACCTCCAGGGACGGGGCATCCACAGCTTCTCTGAGCAACCTGGACCAGTGTCTCACCACCCTCACAGCAAAGAATTTCTTCTTAATATCTAACATAACATAAACCTCCCCTCTTTCAGTTTAAACCATTACCCCTGATCCTATCGCTCCCCTCCCTGATAGAATCTCTCTCAACCTTTAACTACTCAAAGACTAAAAATGCAGCCTTTCTCCTGGTCTGTGAATCCCATTTAGGAAGATCAGCTACCAAAACAAAGGAGTATCTGTGGGTAGTGTGTGGAGCATGGAGCAGAAGAGAGGCCACAGCCCTACCTGATGTTGATCTCTAGCTCCAGAGACTGTGGGAATGAATAGTACATCTGATCTAAGCTTGACCACTGCCAGGCTTTGTCCCTCGAGCTTGACATCTCCATATATAACTAGATACCTGCTCACTTAAGCGATAGAAATAACTGCCTTGTGTCTACCTGTTGATTGAGGAAATTTTGCACCAACCAGTGTTAACCTCACACTTCAATGTAGCTTTCCAACATATCTTTACCTGACCTGGGGTGGTGGATGGTATCCTTGGTGGAGGTATGCTAAAAGGAACAAGGCGGAAAGGTCAAACAGGCCATTGCTTTGCTCATCTACAGGGAGGGGAAGACTTCACATCCTCCCCTTCATGACGCCATTACCTCTACTCTGTTCCAGATGGAAAAAACAGGCCATTTGTTTTGGGGTAGAAGAGATGAATGTGACTATTGGGACTCAGGGAGGCAACTTTCTGACAGACAACCTGTTTCAGTGCATTCCTTCATGCTCCTTTTTAATGCAGCCCATGGTGATGTTTAACCCTCTGCAATGTCCTACACATCCAAAACAACTCTGGACTGCCCGCCAAAAGGGGAAATCCACCCACTTTTGGCATCTAATCGGTGGTCCTGCTGAGCTGTGCTGCATCCCAATGCTCTGAAAACCCTTGACAGATATGGCTTGGGGCCAAGCAATGGCTTGAAAGGCAGTGATTTTACAAGACCTTCCTTGTGTGGCTATTTTCATGCCCCCTTCCTCACTCTGGGAAACACTAGGGGACAGCCATAAATTTGTGATACATCATCGCTTGCACTCTAGGCTGAATGCAATATTCCCTCAGCAAGGCTTCATTAAGAGGAAATTCATGCCTTAAACACCTTGCAGCCTGCATTTTTGACAAGTCATCACATTTTTGTGTGCCCTGCTTTATTTTAAAGCCCCTCTAGTAATGACATTCCTGAACAGGGGCTGCTTTGCAGCTTGCGAAGGGGGAACCTTTGTCATCTGGGAGCAGTGGAGAAGAAAAAAAATGTGATGTAGACTATGTATTACAGTGCAGGGGAATAACCTGTTGTGTAATTTTGTCTTCTTGGACACCTGTACTGCTGTCCTTTTTAGGCAGGGTGGTGAGGACAGAAAGAAACTCAGTGTCTTGAATCATCAAGGAAATTATCGCACATGAGCAGGCCACGCTGAAACTTGCATTGCTTTGTCTATTCAAGATCCCATGGGGAAAGTGTCTTCAATCTTCAAAGCCCACCCTGAATTGGCATCTTTTCATTGCAATGTTGTCCTTGCCCAACCAGCTTTGCTTGTAGGTACCAGAGGGGAATCCTCCCCTGTCTTGCACTCTTCAGCATCACGTGGGAGAGCTTTCCAGGACTGCTGGGGGTCTATTTGCAAATGTCTTTCTCCCAGGCCTTGGCCCACAGCAAAGTTGTGGCATTAATAGCTTTAACCACGGACAGAAAATTGACTCCAGGGGTTCTCCCTAGAATTAAACCAGCACAAATCAAGACAGCCTGAGATTTCTTTTAAAATAAATACTTTTCTTTGAGAAATTAACTAGATAGCTTTCCAGCTTGGAGGACTAAGGAGATTTGCCCAAACCCCTGCGTAGACATCAGAACAGAATGATCTATCTTTGGGGATCCTGGGGAATCTTCACTGACTGTTGGATTGATAAGTGATAGGTAAGTGATTTTGATTTTGTATTTACCTCTATTAAACTCTCACACCAATAAAAATGAAGCAAAGACAAGGCCTTCTAACCCCCAAGTAGTCACCATCCCCTACCAAAGCCTCTACCCAATGCATCAGCAAGATTCCAGGGAGAAGGTTCTACTTTGAAGAGCTGAAGCTCCTACTGTATCTGAAAGCAGAGAAATCTGTTGTGTCCTGAAGACTTAGATGAGCTGTAGAGCTAGTTGTAAAGATTTAAGATGACCATTTCCATCCAATGCATTTAACCAATATATCTCTTAGAATGATAACCTAATGGATTTTGTGAGTGTAAAGTCAAGTAGAGTTGCTTAAACTAGTTTCATTAGTAACTTAAACTAATCCTATTGATGCTGGACTGAAGAAAAATTAGCAGTGCCCAAGTCGATAACCCACTTCCCTTTCCATCTTCACTTTTGCCTGAAAACCTGTTTGGGGGGGAATATCTAAAGGCTGCTTGAAATAGTTTGTCTTCCCTTTGAAGACATTACAATGTTTGGGTTTTTTTCTACTCCATGGATTTAATTTTCTGTCCCTTCTCTTTGCCTTCAGTCAAGAGATTGGAATAAATTAGCAAGCAGCATGTGAACCTCTACTCTTGTTAGTTACACCTAAATACTACTAAGCCTATTAAGTTTATTCCTGGAACTGTCCTGTGCTACCACCCCCAATAACTTTTCTGTTCAGTAGATTTCATTTCCTTTGTTCTTACTTAATTTATTTGCAGCCGGGGGCTCCAGCAACTGAGCCATTAGCTTGCTGCTAATTAGCTGGCACTAACAGCCTCTTGTTATTCAGGAGGCTTGGAGAATGTTTGCTCGAAGTCACATGGTGGGACAGCTTTTTAATAACAGCCATCCTGTCTAATTCTGCCTTTTCCCTGGCTCCTCATATAGGTATCCAAGCTGAGTCCACTGGCACTGCTGGGTGGTATTTTTATACCAGATGGAGGAGGAGAGGAAGGTATTTTGTGACACTCTTTTTCTCAGGAGATTGTTCCTCCTCTGGCATGTCCACGAAGTGTTAGGGACAATGTGAAATGTGACTAGCACCTGTCACTGCAGAAGGAGAAGAGAAGCAATTGTCTCCCTCCCACCTGCCCCTGCTGCAGTAGGAGGTCCCTGATGTCTCCCATGCTGAGCACAAAACTTATCCTGTTTTCTGTCACCATATGCTCCTCATCCAGGTCCTTGATTTGGGTATTCACATCATGGTGTTAATCTCTTCTGCTCTGGGACATAACTGTAATCGCCAGGGGGCTGGCAGATGGGAGTCCCAATACTGGGGAGGAAAACGCACCTCTGGCTGGTGGGTTTCCCAATCACCTCCTCCCACCACCAAATGGGGTCCAGGGTGCCACCCTACCCTGTGGTGTGACAGATGTTATCCTATCACACAATCTGGATCATGAACCTTGGGTATCAGGCTTCCAGGAACCGCAGAGGTTAGGACATGTGTCAGCAGGTTGCAAAGAGCTGCAAACCTCCAAGCATCTGCCCCACGTGCTGGTAAATCAGGTGGTGTTTTTCCTGGCAAGTGGAGAGGTCTGATGATCCAGGGAACCCATTAACCCTCCTCACACCCTCCTGCAAACCTCAAAGATGCAACTTTTGGCACTTGCTGGTCACCAGGTGCCTCTCTTCCCTTGGTGGCAAAAGAGGAAATGAGTCAAGCAGGGAAACACACTCTCACATGAGGAATTGCCCTCATAAGGCTTGAGAAGTGACTGCCTCAGAGGTGTTTATTATTCCTGGGCAAGAAGGATGCAACTGGACACCATTCCCTGAGGTGACATGGCTGTGGGCTGTCAGCAAAGGGTGGTGACAGGTGGAAAAAGCTGGTGTCTTCTGACACTTTGTTTACTCAAACTCTTCCGGCTCGTGGTGATTCCTCAGAATCCAATTCTCAGAATCCAATCATCTGGAATCACTTCCAATGCCCGGGGTGCTCTGCACTTGACTTTCAAGTCAAAAGACTTGAAAGAAGGTGCCAGAGGTGCAGCTTTTCATTGAAAGCACTGACACCTTCTCTGTGAGGTGCCAGGAACCTTCTGGGAGACACCAATCTTTCTGCAAGGAGGAACAACATATTTTTGTTGTGTTGTGAGAGAGGCAGCACCTCTGGGCTCTGGCTGGCACCACACCAGCGTGCCCCTTGCACCATGACTTGTCTCTTCTGCCCACGTTCCACAGCTTCCCCTCTGCTGCAAACCTCTGGCAAAACAAGACGTGTGCAGAGAAAGAAACGACATCTACTCCAACATCACCTTGGGCCTGCCATGAAACGCAGTTCATAATCAGTCAGCTTTGTAAATCCTACATCCTTGGGCTGAGGGACTTCTACAGCCTCCAAAAGTGGCAAATCAGCACAAGTTTTGTGTCTGACAAGGGCCCTGAGCTGAGCGTTTGAGGGTTGCACCAGTGATGAGAGCAGGAAAATGATGGCATGTGTTTTCAAACATACCCTGCCTCTCTCTCCTTCATGTCCCTCTCCTTCATGTCCCTCTCCTTGCAGAGAAGTTAAAGCATTTTGCCATGTTCCTGGCTCTGCCCCAGCCTCTCTGCGGGATCTAAATCAAAGTGGGAGGCTGCTTGATGTGCCTATTTAGCATCTCACCGATGGCCACACCTCCCAGCTCCCAAGAAAGGAGGAAAAGGCGAAGAGTGGCTGTGTTTCCTGTGATACAGCTGTTATCATCTCCCCATGACCTTGATCAGGAAAGGAGGGGGAACACAGCTGCAGGAGGGCAACACAAGGTTTTCTGCCTGGTAGATCCTGCTCTGTTCCATCCACTGCAGGAGCAGGTGGGGAGGAACCAGCCCAGGAGCCCCTGTGATAGGCAGCAGACCACAGAGCCTCCTTGTGCTGCCAAAGGCAATGCAGAGGGGGCTACTATCTAGAATGATTGTTTCTGACTTGCACGGAGGATGCATCTGAGCATCACTGGCTCCCAGTGAGCATTGGAAGAGCAGAGCAGCTCAACAGGAGGGCACCCTGCCCAGTCGGGGTTGCGTTAAAGCCCAGGAGGGGTCACTTTGGCACTGTGTGATCTTGTCCATCAAGATCCTCCATGTCACGTAGGCAAGATCAGTTCCAAATCCTCTTCCTCCCTCATTGTGACTTTTCATCCATAACTTTGGGTAGGTTGGTTTTATTTATTCTGTTTTATTTTTTAACAGAATAGGCCACCCCTCCTGCCTGCCACCCAGCCCTTTCTTGTAGGATAAAAAGTTTGTTTACTCATAGCCAGAAATGAGTAGAAAACTAGAAAAAACATAAGAGTTGGTTTCAACATGTGTATGTGCATTTAGACATTTGTATATACATATGTATACATTATATATATACATATATCTGTATATATACATATATATGTGTGTGCATACATATACTGTTATATGTGTGTACCCAGTTCCCACAGAATGTTTTATATTTGAAGTTATATTTAATATATATCTAATTAGGTATGTATATATAAGCTTGAATATGTGTACATGTATGTGTGTAAATAAATGGACATATGTAAGGAGAAAGAGGGAAAGACTCATGGCATAATGGAATGGCATCATAGCCAGTTACATAGGTCATGGTCCCTCTGTTTCCCTCATGTCCTCCGACTCCCTCTACATTAATAAGGCAATCATGGCCTAGGTCTCTTTGGCATAATTTTAGCTGCGGCCAGTAAACACTTCCTTATACAGGAACCAGCCACAACAAGGGACTCTCTGCTATGGACACAGCTGCCCTTTTTGTGTGGCAAGGAAGAGAAGTCAGCTCTGCAGGTGTGAACCATTAAGGTCTAGTTGATCCTTTGCCTAGTGGGGGGAGATAGTGATCCTTGTTACTAGCCTCTTTCTTCAGATTTTGAGCACTGCAACAGGCAGAAGCATGGTAATTATAAATTGGAGTGTGCTTAAGTGTTAGTATGTGACAAATATGTCCTGCATCCTATAACTTATATTCGTCTTCCGTACAGCACCTGGGATGCTCAGAAGAGGACTACACATCTCATCTTCAAGATATACCATAATAAACTCTCTAAACCACACAATCTAGAACCTCTTGTGAGTGTTATATTTCAATTAAGCCTGAAAAGAACAGACAACTTTCTATAAGCGAAGACCCAATTTATGCTGGAATGCCAAGTCCATATTCAGAGACAGCAAGGAATCTGATTTCCATCAGAGCTGAAATCAACACAAGCTGCTGGACTGTTTCTGCACTGGCACCAAAACTTGGTTGTTATTCTACTGCCTGAATGTGGATTTAGGATATCACACCTGAGCGCTATTTTTGTTTCTTATGTTTTTTAACAGATGGCAAGAAAGACTAAAATCCAAAAAGCAGCAAAAGATTGCTTTAAAAATGGTCTCACAGGTATTTCAGAGTGTTAGGGCTAGTAACATGATGGGAGATGACTGCAGTGTGTTGGGACATGAGAAGGACTGCTTATGGACTCCAGAGTTAACTGTTCCATGGCTCATTTTCTTTTCTACTGAAATGGGGTTAATGCTAATTCTTGCTCTGGAAACCCGTGAGGACGGTGGAGACAACTCTTCTTAGGAGGAGTCAGCATGAGCAGGAAACTTCACCCTGAACTACAGTCAGGGCAGGGTTTCCAGCTTGTAACTGATTGATAGACTGGAGTCCAGATGAGGATGTTTATCCAAGAATTAGCATTTGTAAATCTCCTCAACCCCTGTTTATCTGCCCTTTTTGCTCAAAGCTATGTGTTCCTTCCTGCTTGTCTAACAGTCCAATTGCTGAAGCCTGGAGACTGCTGAGATCTGACAGATGAGTCTCATGCAGACATCTATGGCAGGAGTGGAATGACCACAAGTGCCAGCTGAATCTATACCATGCAGGTACACATTTGGCTTGATTCCCTGCTTTTCTCCAGTATAGAAGGTGAAACAGTTGATGTAGATTTGAAAGGGAAATATTTTATTTGCATGAACTCAAAAACTTGAATCAACCATGATTGCTTTTCTACAACACTCTGTGATTTGCACTTTTGGTTTATTTGTGGGGTCTTTTATCACTGTCCGACACAGCAGTGCAATCTCAGCCACCATTGCCTGGAAACATCAGTGGTGGGATTTACTTGAATTTTAAGCTTTTTAACCTGAGCCAATCACCCCAGGTTACCTTCATGATTAAAGGATGGAAGAAGGTATGTTAAGGAAGAATCTTTTTGCCTTCTTTAGGAGGAGATGGGGACCTAGACTCTACTGTCTCTGTTGTCATTGAGCATTTTGGGTGATCACCTCAGACAGGGATGTCTGCAATAGAGATGTTTTTACCTGCTGGCATGAATACTGTCCACATTGTTGTTGATTTTTCCTGCAAATAGGATTTCAAACCCTTCAAGTGGTCTCTGAAGTCTTCTAATAACTGCTTCAAGCAAGGTCCATCAAAATCCCTGAGGAATTAAAGTTATTAAATACCTGAATAAAGATGAAGGATACTTATGGTTAAGTCTTACAGAGAGCAGGGAATGTATCATTAAGATGTGAACTCTTCAGATGTTGTTGGGATGTTTTGGGTTCTCAATGTTGACATGGGCTCAGAGGAGAACTGGATGACCTCACAGAAGTACAATCCATGAGGAGTTATTAAGCAGAAAGACAGAGCCCCTGTATTTCAGGAAGTACTTAAGCTGCAAATTCTTGGAGGTTGGAAGAATATTTGAAGAATTATAACTACATGCCTTGTCTATCCTTCCACTCTTTCTGAGGCATCTGCATTTGGAAATGGTATTGGCCATTTATGGAAACAAGATACTGGGCTGGATGGGTCTGTGGTTCAAACCCATACAGTCATTCTTATGTCCCTGTCCACTGGCAACAGATGGGCTTATAGAAAGGAAGACAGGCTGCTCTTTTAATAAATAAGTAAGTCCATGACAAATTCAGAATCCATAAAGGGAGGGATTTTAACATTAAGCAAGTTCAAAAGAACTGAGATGAGTAAAAGGTGGAACCATTAACTTGCAGGAGTTTTTGTTTGTTTTTTCTTCCCCCTTATCAGTTTCACACCCGGGTGTTGCTTCCAAATATTAGATAATTCCCAAAGCATGAGGATCACAGCTCTCCTTTGGGAAGGAGAATGGTGAGTGAGGACTGTAAAAGGATGTCTTGAATAATCCAAGTATAATAGAAAATGATGAAGGTAGGGCTTCTAGGGGTATCTTCTGCCACTTAAGGAAAGACTTCAGGGTGAGATCAACCATCATTAGCCACACATTACCTCCCTAAGGCTTTGTCAGTTCCTCTGCTGAAAGTCCCTTACCAGTCCTTTGAAGTTTATCTGCTGTGGGATTTTTCTGACTGATTGTAGAATGTATGTTCATAAAAATGATGTTTAGACTTCTCAGCTAAGCAAGTTGGATGGAGGTGTGTGTGTAGGATGGATCTAAAGGATTTCTAGATGCATTTTTCTGATGAAGATGTTCAGCTCATCACAAAATTGGTGCAGGTGCACTGCAGTTATCCCCTTGGTGCAATGGTATTTTGACTGAGACCAGGGAGTTCCTGCCCTTCTCTTCACACTAGAGGATAAGGCAGAAGGACTAGGTATTTAGTTACCCTATATAGTCTTATTAATGACTTTAGTGTTTGGGTATAAGAACCTGCAGAGGTGGGATGAACTTATCATTTACATATGGTTCCTAATACTCATCTGTCTTTCCACATTTATCCACAAATGCTATTCTTCCATGTTTAAAACCAAACAAGGCAGATTTCAGAAATTGGCTGTGGTTCAGCAGGCACTTCTGTTTAGAATGAATTGCTTTACTTCCTGCAAACAGCTTGTGTTACGCAGTCCATATGCCTCAAATTCTCAGTTCAGATACTCTATTTAACTTTCCTATCACCTTGCTCTGCAAAGCAAGAATATGCCTCAGAAGCAGCTCAGTTTGTTCAGTAATGGAGCAGTATGACGTTAACAATTTGGTTAGTAATTACAAACACTTCTCTTACTGGGTAGAAAGAACTGAGCTTCTATTTGTAATTACAGCCTTGATCAAGACACACCAAAGGATATTTATTTTCAATACATAATGTAGACACATTTGAAACAGCCATTGTATTAAATAGAGAAATAATTAACAGGTAGAAAGTTTGAGGATCAATATATTTTATCCAAAGACAGTAAATCTGATACTTTGTACCCTACTTATGAAGTACAACAAAGATGTCTATCTGATTTTCAGTTGTCTACGTCATAGCCCTTTGAACTTAGAAAGACCATATACCAGCCTTGTACTTTGCCATTACAGCCACTTCTTATTCCCATATCCCGGGGGACTGACTTTCTGAAATATAATCTAAGAAAATGTGAGAAAGATGTTAGTACTCCATATTCATCTTTGAATCTTTCCATGATCTTCATGGGCATGGTGATCCAATGATTTAAGCTATCTGTTAGCTGCATACTTTAAGTGATAAGTGACTGAAACTTAGACAAAATCTAATGGACTTCCAAATGCAAACCATTAATTTCTGGGGAAAAATGAAAAATGCAGAGAGAGGAGCAAAACTAGGATCATTCCCCAGTCAAGACACCAGTAAAGAATAAGTCTTTCTACATGCCTCAATTTTTATGATGCGTGCATTGTGTGTGCTCATGTCTTTGCCAACTCAAATGGACAGAGCTAGGAAACATTTCAATGGTTTTTCAAAGCTGGATTTAAGTCTTATTTTGTTAAACTCCTGTAACAAGCTTTGACCTTTCCAAGAATGTCTTGGATGGCTGTCTATAGCTCATAATTTCAAGGTGGCAGCAGGAAAAGAACACAAATCCTATTGTTTACCAACTGCTTCAACTTAAGTTAGGAACAGTCTTCATTAGATGGTTTCAAGAAAGGTTTGTCACTTATGTTCAGACCATGTTTATTCAGTGTACTAGAGGTTGAACTGACACACAAAACTATGGCCAATGAATAAAAATGTCATTTTAGTAGAAGTTCATGCCATTTTCTGGCTGTCTGATTAAAGGAAAGGCTCTGTCCTCAATGGACTTATGTGCTTAGCAAATCACAGAAGTACTCCCACTGAGTAGGTCATATTGTGAATTCAAATCTTTTTCCTGTGCTCTACCAAAATGTTGCCTTCAGATGACCCAGATATATCTTAAGACCTGTGAGAGACCAACAATTGGACTGGGACTTAACAAGACACAGTCATTCAGGCAAGGAAACCAATGTTGTCTGACGTGACTTGTTTTATAGGTGGCTGCAGAGGCTGGAGTATATTAATGCCAGCAGCTTCCTGGGTCACCTACTTTTGGAAAGGACTTCATACTGATATTCTCAAGGACTTAATAGGCAATTAGTAATTGAGGAAAGACAGGAGACAGGCTTAGCTTTCTTTGGGAAATTATTTGTGCCAGCACCATTTAGACACTGGTTCCAAAGTGTGCAAAAGTGCCAGGAGAAAAGTGAACATGTGTAGGCCAGGGAAATTTATTTTATTAGGTAAGAAGATAGCCAAGCTCCCCAGGAGCTATCTCAAAGGCATTTCCTCCAATTGTTTAGTCCTTTGCTTTTAGCATCATGCATTCTCCCTTCTCCTCCTACCAGCATGTTTGCTGGGAACAGTCCAAAGGCTGGAGGCATTTGTCATGGAAGTGGCACATAAAAGGCAGTATGCCACAGTATCCACTGCATGTCAACAGATCTCTCTTCCAAATACTTTATAAACAGCTTGCCTTGCTGGCTTCCAGGTCACTGAGATTTTTTTGTTGTTGTTTTTCCAAGTATTTTCCAAGCATTTAGTATCTTGTCCATTTCCTTTTCCATGTCTCATGATGCTTCATAGCACTTTGACATTTATTAGCCATGAGTAGCACATTTGGGAGGAATCGTTTAATCATTTCTGACTTCTGCTTCCTCTCTGGGGTATATCGTGCCCATCTACTGCTCTTCGTTGTCTGTAGTGATGCTAGACTCCTGCCCAGATTCCACTCATTGCTCAGCTCTGCTTCTCACCAGAAGAGAACCATGTATTTATTTGCAAAACAATCTCAGCTGAGAATCAGGGCACTGTAAGATGCATGGTGAGAGTGAGTCCATGCACTGAAAAACATGGTATTCAAACAGGCTGAGGGTGAGTTTACACAGTTATTGAGTGAAGGTAAGAGGCAAATTGTTAAATGGTTGCAACCACAGTTGCAAAACTGCCACAATCATAGAAGCAGACTTGATGTGTGCTCTTAGTCTCTCTCTCTGGTGGTGGCTTATGGTAAATACATTGCTTTTGACAAAACCATTGGACTGCAAATGCAGTACTGGGACTCACCTGGTGAAAATGAACTTATTATGTCAATTCAGTAGCTAATTTGACCCTCTGGCCATTTTCAAAATGTGGGAAGTGTTTCACCTTCTTCCACCTGTCAAAAGTTGCAGTTGTATCTGAACAGTCTGTAGAGGAAACATAATCGTATATGGCAAAGCTCAGTATTTCTTAACTGCTTTAGATGTCCATTGAAGGGTAAGATGAATTATGCCTTATTTATTGACTACACAGAGCTTGAGATGACCAGCATGGATGAAGACATCAGGGAGCAGACTTATGAGAAGCAGATGAGGGACCTGGGGTTGTTCAGCCTGGAGAAAAGGAGGCTGAGGAGAGACTTTCTCGCTCTCTACAACTCCCTGAAAAGAGGGCGTACCGAGGTGGGTGTCAGTATCTTCTCCCAAGGAATAGGTGATAGGACAAGAGGAAACAGCCTCAAGTTGTGCCAGAGGAGGTTAAGATTTTAGGAAAAAATTCTTCACAGAAAGGGTTATCAAAATTGGAACAGGCTGCCCAGGGAGCGACTGAGTCACCAGCCCTGGAAGTATTTAAAAAACAGGTAGATGTAGTGCTTAGGGATGTGGTCTAGTGGAGGACTTGGCAGTGCTGGGTTAATGGTTGGACTTCATCGTAAAGGTCGTTTCCAACTTAAACAATTCTATGGTTCTTTCTGTTTTTAAATAATTTTTTAACATGTAAAAATATTCTCATAGAAATCTTTCAAGAAACGCTAATTAGGATAGAAACAGTAGGCCTTACTGCTCAAAACAGCTTAAAGTCTTTTTCTGAAAGGAACTGGATAAAAAGTCTTCATAGGAATCAGATTTTAAGGAAAAAGCTAACCAAGTGAGTGAGTCAGGTGCTGAAACATAGCCAAGGTGTCTGGATTTTCCCTTAATTTTGTTTTATCTTGGGATTTTTTTTTTTGTGCCATGAAACTAAGGTACAGCAAATCTCCCTGGCTGATAAGGAAGAAAATGTCATGATGGCATCATAGCTCTGTTCACTGTGACAGGGTCAACTCACCATATTCTTCAGGAACAGACTGCCAAGTAAATAATTTCTCTGTTCATCTCCTTTAAGGCTTTGGGCAACTGTATCAGTACAAATGAAAGGAATTGGGCCCCTGGGAGCAAAGAGGGTTGGAGGTGATGCTTGTTGGCATAATGGGATGTGGGAAACAATTTGCATTTGACACAGGAGAAGGCATCTGTTTTTCGTTAATTGGGTAGCAAGGCAGGAAAACTATTGGATGTGCTAATTTGTTGGTCTGGCATGTGTTGGGATGGGGTACTGAGGATGTTCTGGCACTGTATGATGCGGAGAACTTCCCAAGTAATTTCTGAGCCGAGTCTGTTTTGACAAGGAGAATTTTGATGGCTTTTAAGGTCACAGTGACCTAAACGGTGAGGTAAATACATATGAGTTGGTGTTCAGCTAATGAAAATAGGTATTGTGAGACAAATGTCTCTTAACTGCTGTCAATCAGTACATAAATCCAGCAGTTTAGGTATTAAAAGGATATAGTATGTTGAATTTTACTTCTATGACATTTTGAGCATGTTATTTACCTTGTTTTCCAAGGTCAAGAATGTGGAAAGTCTGAAAGGGGTGGCAAACTCCCAGCAAAGTTTTGCCTTGTGAAAGTGCTTCTTTCCTTTGATTAACAAACTAACTTTGCCCCTTGATTTCTATTTCAGGAACACTGGCATTTTTGTAACAATCTGAATAGGGATAATGATAAGCATGACTGTCAAAAGTAGCAACCACTTAACCAAGCTTCATTACCAGTGTAGGATACTCTTCTCATATAGGAATACAGTTATATAAGATACAACTAATCAGCACTCTAGCCCAGGCTTTAATTTCCCCTATTATGGTTGAAGGGAAAAAAAAGGGAGCTGTTTCAGATAGTGATTTGTCTGATGTGATGTAGATACTTGTGTTAAGAAGAGGTGAACTTCACTCTTATTCCATCAACAGTACTGACCATGATGACTTATACCTTTCAAATATGGATAGTGTCCAAACTCACTGACTTATTTTCAGGTATTTGTATGCACTTAAAATCTGTAACCACCTTACCTCTGTATTTTCTCCCGAGAAACTAAATGCACTGAGCTCTACATTAAAATATCTCTGCTTTATCAACATTTTTCTTGAAAATGGATAATATCTTGGAAAGAAAAATGCAGTTATAATTGTGACTTAGCCTGAATAAGCGATATAACATTGTGCTGTATTTCTCCTTGGATTTCACTGGTGGTTTAGTGCATAGCAGCTCTAAATAGATTTAACTGGGTGAAAAGGAAACCCTGTTCCCAGGCTATTTTTTATTTAATGATATCCATTAGGGTGGTGTCATTTTTCAAGATAACAAATAAACATAGTGACCACTAAATTTTTGGATTAGAATAGAAACCCAAGAACCTTTGTGGAAGTCATTCAGCAGATATCATGCTTGACAGAGCTGATAGCTGAGATTTTGTGATAAACTGCAGATATAGTCTCAGTTTTACTAGCATTTTCCAACATGACATGTTATATATGGTGTGGGACCTTGTGTATCTGAAATGTCCACCTCTATCAGGGCCCTGAGTATACTAACAGGCCTGAATTGCATGAGCCAGTTTCACTTGGGACCTCCACTCTCTGCTTACTGCTCCAGGAGCTCTGTTTAAGTTCAGTGAGAGGATAGCCCATGCTGGGCTGTGGTTGCCCTCAGCTTCTGTCTTGTTCTGCCCGAATGGAGAAACCCTGCTTTGGAGAAGATCACAGAGTCCCACCATCAACCTAACACTAACAAAACCCATCATTACACCATGTCCATCAGCAACACATCTACGTCCCTTTTAAAGAGACCTTAAAAATCATCTGGTTCCAACCCCTCAGCCATGGGCAGGGACACCTCTCACTAGACCATGTTACTTGTTCCCTGCTGCATGGTGTAGGTTTTTGTAACCTATTCCATGAGTTGTCTTTGTGCAAAATATTCCTGTGGTGGACTAGGACTGCTCTCTAAGAAAGTCTTTGGCTGGTAATGTTGAAAGATATTTGGGTTTTGCAATGGTGCTGAAAGGCTGCCACAAGGATGAATGAGGAGAAATTTTTATTTGTTTTTTGGTTCTTCTTTGTTTGCCAAAGGTGGTTGTTTTTGGAAATGTAGGTTTTTAGGAAAAAAACTGCCTGCAATTCAGTCACAAACAGGAAAGCCAGTGGTGAAAGTCAGAAGTTGTTCACATGGATGTTAGAAATTCTGCCATCAGAGACCATTCCTGGGGAATTAAAAATGACCACAAGGCATGTGAGCCAGTTCAGCTTGGGAAACTAACACTCCCTTCAGAGCCTTTCATGAAAACAGAACCTGAAACCCAGGAGTGCTCCAGAGTGTTGGGTGAAAATCTATTTTGGAGGAGTGGGATGGCTATAGAATGGTTCAATGTGCCAAGACTCAGCAAGACAGATCTGTACTCCCTAAGGTATGACCAGCCAGTAGCAACCCAGGATCCATGAACATATGTGTATGTTCTGGTTTCCCCTTCCAGAAGGCAAGGATAATACGATAATGTCCTATCGAAAAGACATAGAAATAGCAGTAAGCTTCTGCTATTAAACTCCATGTCTTTGAGTGTCTTAGCCCCATCCTGAGAACTTCTTGCAGGTTTGACCCACACTACAAGTTCTTGAAGGCAAAAATAGTTTTGTCACCAAACATGCCACACTTCATGGTACGACACAACACCAATCACACAGCCACCAACACAAAAGCTTCAGAATGGTCAAAGAAATACTGCTATAATGGTTCTTATGCCAGAGGTGAGGCAGAAGGAGGTCTGCCATGGAGCATGCAGAATGGAGAATGTCCTCAGTTGACACTATGCACAACTGGGCTCTACCCAATATATCTGCAAGCCAATTCCAAGACTTCTCTCCCAGGTTTTAAGCTCTATGCTGGGAATAGCTGGTTGGCATGGGTAAGGTCATCCAGATACCTACATGTAAGTCTCTGTGACAGAGGAAAGGACAGTGGATTAGGTGGCTGTTGGGAACTCCCTAAGACCTTGCCTACAAAGTTTGCTATCCACTTCAGCATAACCACAGCATCTCTGTGCCACTGTTGTCTCTGGTTTGCTTGTTTAATTCACAAATGCCTCAGAAGAAGGGAGGGAGAAAAGGTTCATCTCAGTGTATAAGAGAACAGTCTTACTCATGGCTAAAAGCATTAAGGTCTAATCTTGACTTATATTCCAGTGTAATGGAGATAAATTGGTAGGATTAAGGGGTTTCTTTTAAGAAAGATGCCTGAAGTTTGCAAGTCTGCCTGACCTCCTGCAGGTAATGAAGACAGCTAAGAGGAAAACTGAAGCTCCCGATCCCCTCTTTCTCTGCCCTTTGATCTTAGAGCAGGCTGATGAGCAAAGCAGAAATGAAAATGATAAATGATCAGGCGCTAGCACATGGTGAGGCCTGAATTGTGAAGGAAGACCACGTCAGGCACCCTTGCCCGGAGAGGCATTTATCTTCTGCTTGCTCCTCCAGGTTGCTTTCACTGCAGTTGAAAGCCAGAGATGATGAATATGCAGGAGCACAAACTGTCGTGCTAAACAGATTCCCATAGCGTGTGACAGGATTTTGCCTGTGAGGAGAATAGACTGCTGAATCAGTGGCAAGAGATAAACTTGTCAACTTTGCTGCTGATGTGCAAGAAGGTCATCTCACACAAGGGAAGCTTAAATAAACAAGTGTTGTCCAGGGATACAGCAAGATCAACAGTTACTCATAGACTGTTCTTCCAAAAAGAATATCATAAAAGCACGTTCAACTAAGCCAGAGTCACCAGAGAGCAAAAACTAAGAGTTCCCTTCAGATGTGTAAAGTCTCACAGGTTTTGTAGGAGTCTCCATAATTGGCTTCTCCACCTTCTGCAATTAGAGGGCAGCCATCCTTGTGAAAGCGATGATGTACCCCTAACCTTGACCCAGAGATTGACCACTCCTAGGACACCTACTTGGATGCTCAGGAAGGGTGAGAGCACCATGCTGTAATAGTAAGAAGTGGGAAGAGTTCCTTGGAGACCTGCTCAGGAAAGCCCTCTGACTGGCCACAGTCTCCAGTCTCCTAACTGTTCTGCTACCCCATTGAATGAACCAATGGGGGCCATCTCCCATCATATCACCCAAAATGCAACTTATCAGGTGTTTTTCCGTACCCTGGAAAAAGATAGGGCTGTGGCTGATGGGTCTCCTGCTGTCAGCCCAGCACAGAAACACAGGGAGACAAGTAGTCTGGAGCAGTGTCACTAAGCAATGGAAAGCAAGTCCTACTTGCTTGCCTACTAAGTCCTGTCAAGTGAGGCTAAGACATTTGTCATTGATGGTAAAAGGGTATGAACTCACCCTGGAACTGGGTAAAAAAAACATTCAAAGAAACTCATAGGCTAATGAGATTTTTCCCCCCCTTTTTTTAAGCACCTGGGAAAGGTGGATCTCAATGTTGTGTATTTGAAAACTACATCTGAACACAGAAACTTAACCATGACTGAGAATGTCCCTTGGTACAAAAACATGTCCTTGGCAGACTGTGGGGAGTTAGTGTGACTCAGGGACCAGTCATAGGAGATGGTTGACATGTAGCTGCTTTGTTTTTGGAGACAGGTTGTTCTGCACCAGATGGTTTCTGGGCCACAAAATGGTTCCACACATTTGCCCTGATCTGTGGTAGAGGAAAGTTCTCAGAGCTCTTAGTTCCATCTCAGTACAGCATAAGAGACATCGAGCACAGCAGAGAAGCAGGAGATATTAGCTTTAAGGGGGCTCCAGCCACTGTTTCACATGTTGTACAAATAAGAGAGGAAAATAGGACCTAGCTAAAACTAGGATAAATATTTGAAGGTAGCTACTAAGGGTTTACTGTTGAAATGGAAGGATGCATCAAGCTAGGACATGTTTGCATCTCTGCTGGCTCTCGAGATATTCGCACTTTCGTTCAGGACAGGGGTGGTGGAGGAGGGAAGGATATTATATTTGCAGATGACACTAAATTGTTCTGGACTTCAAGTTATGTTCCAAAACAGGATTAAAATTCGAATGACCTCGGTACATTGGGGAATGGCCAGTAGGAAAAAAAAAGCACAAACAAATGAAAAAAAAAACAAAACAAAAAACCCTGTGGTCTGTAACTCAGGGGAATTTTTTTCTTTCAGTTCTATTTGAAGCAGATTCTTCATTGAAAAATGCAGACATTTAAACGCAGGTGGCAAGTTCAAAACAAACAAAAGAAGAACAAGGTTTGTCAGACATGGGTCTGAATATGGTTTCACTATATGGGTAACGAAAGTGTGGAACTCCTTGGCACTGGGTGTTTTAGACACAGAAAGTTTTCATGAGTTCATGGGGAAGCTAAACAAATCAGTGGCAGAGAAAACCATTAAAAGGTATAAAATGCACAAAAATCATGTCCAGCTTAGGAAGTCCCAAAGGTAGAAATTGTTATAGACTGTGAGAGTATTTGATGGAAGCATTGCCATACGCTCACTGCATTCTTGTACTCATTTGGTATTTGCAACTTTATGAAATAGGATATTGTGTTAGGTGGATGTTTGGTCTGACCCCTTTGGCTGGTTTTATGTCCTAAACCCCCAACAGACTCAGGGTTTTGGAGCAAGATCTTCAGCATGTCAGTTAATTTAGTCTAGCTCACCTGCAGCCCCCAGCACCCAGCAGGAGACAGGTCCATTCATAAGCTGACAAGTTTCAAACAGGAATTCTTTAGCAGCTGTTAACTTAAATAGCAGAGGCGGCTCAGCTAGATGATTTTAACACTCAATGGACAAAATTTTTGTGAAGAACCTAAAGTTCATCTGCATCTGTTTCTCCCTCTTTTCCTCTGGCAGCTCAGCACCTTGTCTCCAACCCAGGACATTTGACTGGTAGTTTGGTTGCAATACCCTTAGGTGTATTACGAACACAGAATGTTATGTTCTTCCACATCTAGCTGTGGGGAAATAGCACATAAACCCTCAAAATGGATACTTACCATCCTATACCTCAAGTTCTTTTCAAGAGAAAGACAAAATCAAAACTGAGTGCAGTGCTCCAAAATATCCTGTGACCATTGTCCAGCAAAGATTTCTGGCTTTATAGAGGGAGGACAAAGCACGTTGGTCATAGACCCTTTTGCTATACTAAATCCAGTAAGTTAATGAACTTTCTTTTGATCATCTCTGCTGCAGGGAGGGGCAGGACTGAGCAGGCATCATAAACTAGCATAGGAAGATTAATGATATAAATACAGATTGTGCCCTCTTGGGATGGAAATTTTATTGTCCCTCTCCATGGGTAGACCACCCAGCAAAAATTTTTCCTTCCAAGGAGGAAGTCAAATGACCTGCCCAAAGTCACAAGGTTGCAGTGCCAAAAGAAGCATATGCCTCTACTGGAGAAGTTGTGTTGTATGGTTATAGATCTGTCAGTAAAAATTTACTCTTGTCCCATTTCCTTCAGTTTTCTCATGCTCTGTCCCCTCTGTCATTTCCTTCCCTCTTCTGAAGATCAAAATCATATTAATAAGAAGTACTTTGGGAAGTGAAAATATAAGGCACAGGAGCCTGCTTAGCCACACTTGATCAGAAAGCAGAGGCTTCCCTGGTGTTTCAGCAGGCCTTCCACTGACTTCACTTTCAGGGTTAGCTTTAGCAGCTGTAAAGTTTTTGTTCTTCATAAATCAGATAGAGAACTATAGGAGACCTAAGCTGTCCACGTGTCCCCAGCCACCAGCTGAATGCAGTAAGCACCACTGGGAACACAAATACTGACCTTCAGATGCCACTGGTAGTTATTCAGGAAGCAAAAAAAGCAAGAAGGGAGATGTACCAGGGGAAAAAAAAACGTTTTCTTATCACTTCTTCTGGTCTGTGTAACACTGCACAGGAGCTGAAATCAATAGCTCACCACTAGTTCGTGTTGGACAGGGATCCAACCATACCAAACACATCTTGCCTATTATGTCTGGCCTGAGGCTCAGATGGAGACCCTGCAGTTGCTCCAGGAGAGTGGGAAAGAAACTTTGAACCCTCCCACCCTCAGAGGCAGGCTGAGATTTTTAGTGGTGTTAATCTCCGTTGGCAATGAATCTGTCAGTAGCACATAACTTACCAGCTGTGTAAAATAGTGACAGTGTGAGCCAGGAGGACTGAGAGGAGCTGGGTGTCAGCCCCTCTGGGTTTGCTTTTCTTTCTCTCCTCACCTTTTAGGCAGTTGGTTCTGGGGATGATGTGTTTATGTGTCTTAGCACACTACGACATCTTTGTAATAATGACTGTAATAAATAATAATGCCAGGGCAAGCATTAGCATTTGAAGTCTTTAAGAAAGGGATTCTGTTAAGGCCTCAGGAATGAATCAGAGATGAACTGAGCTTTCAGGATCTAAATGAAGAGCTTCCTCATGATGTGAGCTGCCCATAAGAGACAACCTAGGGACGTGATCTATCTGGACTTCTGTAAGGCCTTTGACACGGTCCCCCATGACATCCTGCTTGCCAAATTGGAGAGAT
>JAOQGH010000012.1:1664805-1715759 GCA_025769975.1 Gallinago jamesoni
TTACTATGAGGGTAGTGGAGCACTGGAACAGGTTGCCCAGGGAGGTGGTTGAGGCCCCTTCCCTGGAGACATTCAAGTTGAGGCTCGATGAGGCCCTGGGCAACCTGGTCTAGTTGGAGGTGTCCCTGTGACTGCAGGGGAGCCGGACTAGATGACCTTTGAAGGTCCCTTCCGGCCCATATGATTCTATGATTCTATGATTCTGCATCTCCTACCTCTTTTTGTCAGGTACAACTTAAACAGTTTTGGTTTTGCTCCCTGAACTTGGCTGTCTATTTGAAGTAGTTGAAAGGAACATTCTCATTTTCTTCTAAATATTTTTGGGGATGAAAGATTATAACTAAATGCCATAATTATAAGTAATAAATATCACATGGAATAAAACTGTGACACTACACTTATTTTCATATGGCAGCAGAAGGACAACCCCAAAAAATCATTTTTTTCTGTCTTGTAGTTCGCGAGAAACCAGTAAGGACAGTCTTGAATTTCAGAGCAGGAGACCAGGACCCAGGCATGATGCAGTTTCCCCAGCAGAAGGAGCTCTAGACTACCAGAAGGGCTTCTGCAGTTCTAGCAGCACTGAATGAGCTACTCCACCAGATACTGGCATTTCAACTTTCTGCTCCCTGCCCAGAGCAGGAGAAGCTTTCAGGGTCATTGGTTTGCTGCTATCAAAGAGGGCATGTGTACGTGTGGAAAACACAGGCTTCTTTTCTCAGGTGCTCACGTCATCATATCCTGTCAGATGTGGATGGAAAGAGTAAAGGTTACCTAAAAATAAAAGAACAATGGTGGATTCAAGGCCAGGTTGGATGGGACATTTTCTCATATCCTAAATACAAGGAGTGCTGCCATCATCCAGGACCTGTAGGAGCTAAAATCCAGTGTGATGTGTCCAAAGAAACTGGACATATTGCCTATGTCTTTTTATTGCCTAGGAGTTTGCTAGCTAGAAGGTCCAAGATACACTCAAGAGATCAAGAGATTACTACGAGGGAGAACCACAGCTAAAGATGACTGAGGACCTGCAAAAGTCAGGGGGAAGCTGATGTGAAAGAGGAGATGCTACATGGTTTCTGCAAGTGTGAGAAAAATGATGTGAGAGAAACAATGAGAAAAACCACAGGTTCTGGATTTCCGCCTGTAATCAACTCTGTGCAAAAAAACCCATGCACTTTGTAGTGATTTTTACATGCTCAGATGCTGGGCAGTATATTTGTTATTCCTTGGTCTATGCAGTTCGCCTAGTCTGAAAGACAAACAAGTTTCTTGTTTTCTGTTAACTGAAATGATTTAAGTAATCGTACTTGCTGCTGTAGACTATTATATGGCTTAGAAATGCAAAATGGGCTTTAAACTCTTTTCTCCCTTTTAGACTGTCTCTTTTTTAAACAGCTCAAACAGGAAAAATTATCTGAAAGGATAAGAAAAAGACTGTTTTCGTCTCTCTTGCAAATTAAATAAATTTGGAAATACGTGTCCCATTTATTCAATTGGCAAAATTGTCATTAAAATTTTCAGCTCAATCTTAGGACACATTATTATAATGAAACCCTGGCATTTTTGTATAAATAATGATGCTGTAGTGAAATTCACAAAATATGAAAAAAAGAATACAGTGGATCATGAAAAATGAAGAATTTTAAGCTTTCATTTTCAATTCCCTCTTAAAGCATATTTCTAGTGTATGACCAGCTGTAGTTATTGCTATTGATACAGACCTAGAGCTTCTGAGTGTCCTGCAAATTTAGAGCCCTATTGCTCTAGATTTTTACCCCAAATATCATTTTGTCTGTGCAAAACATCATAAACTTTCTTTGTACTGTTTCATGTATGGAGGTGGTATACAGAGGAGGGCTCTCTTTCTCTGAAATGATAAGAGGAAGAGAGATATTAAAACACTAAAATCACTAAAAATAATAATGTTCCCCATCTCCATAGTTCTCTACAGACATGAATTTTCTACTCCGCTTCCCCAAAACAGTAGAAAGCCACTTGCATAAAAGCAGCAAAAGAGCCAAAATTTGTTCTTGCTGGGATCCTATTCTAGCATCCTTTAAACAAATATTTTGACTTGGTGTAGGGGTGGGTTACAAATATGCATTTACAAGGGCTCAGTTGCTCCGGCTTTAGTTTTATGATGCTGAAGTAGAAGCTGAAGGTATAACATGGCCAAAACATGTTCCTCTAGATTGGTCATTACAATGCTGTAAGAATTAAAATCCCCCAAGGAGCACATACTTCATCTGTGATGTATGCCGGAGAGAAATTTCAGGAGCCCTCTGTGACTTGAACTTGAGTAAATTAAATTCATGGGGTACCTTTGCCCTTAGGAGACAGCAAGTTGCTTTTTTAAGCTTAGTGTGGTAGAACAGGCAGGGGATCATTTCATCTCTCCTTGAAACACAGCCGTATTTGCAGTAGAAGTCATCATATCTGCTACCAGTGCTATAAAACCTCTTAGCTATGAATGAAACCTATGACCATGCCTGCTGGCTAGACATCCATTTGAAAAGTTTTTATAGTCTGACTTTGCCAAAATTTGAGGGAAAAAATGGTGAAATTAGAAAAAAAAACAGCAAATGGTCTGATGAAATTCTTCCCAAAGCAGATCATGCCTGCCCTTCAGTTCCCAAAGGAGCTAAACCCAACCCAATCAGTAAGTCAGTACTGAAAGTCCCTGATCCCAACCACTAATTTAGAAAACTCCAAAAAATGACTGTCAACAAACCATATAATTAGCAAACTTCTCATCTGCTCTAGAAGATTTTGGATTTTGACATTTTAATATCTATTATTCTCCTTTTGGAAACTGGGGTGCTGAATAATGTTGCCTTAAACACAGTTCTGGATCTCAGCCATAGACTTTGAGCCTTTTGGGGATGGTGCTGGTTTCTTGTTTTGTCTACACAGCACCCTGAAAGGTTCATGGGGCTCTGAAGAAATAATACAATATATATATTTTTCTTTTTACTGTTATGTGCGTTATTGGCATCATTATTAGGCTGAACTCATTCTTGTTTGAAGAAGCCTTTGAAAACCTCTGGCAAAAGGTTCCGTCGGGACCTGCTGACATTCGAGTGTTTTGTGTCAAATTCCAAAATGGCAAAGAGTTGTTATGAGCTGAAAGAGAGAGAGGGAATCTCCAAAGGAGCCTGCGAACCCCCACTGACTCTCTGAATCTACATAAGTTGGGGAATTGAGTGATAAAGCAAACATCCCAGGTTATGGGGGTGTAAAGTTTGCTTAATGGAACAGACACGGTAGCAGCCCTGGGTGAGGAGGGAACGCCTGCGAGGTGTTTTCCAAGCAGGGGAATACTCAGGAGATAAGGGAGCTTTCAGGCAACTGGCTGATATATGTGGGCTGCCCTCTGATTTCCCTTTCTCCTGGGACAACTCTTTCCTGGCTGGCTGCAGGACGTCTTGCCGCAATCCCCACCCCCCCTTTTTTTTTTTTTTTTCGGTCTGGCCTAAGCTAAGCAAGGCCAGTTTGAATGAGGAGTTTCATTGGAAACCTCCAAGGAACACCTATCTGCCGGAGAAAACTGTTCTGGTGATGCAAGAAATGGCAAATTTCCCTCTGAGTCAGAGCTGGATTGGTCCAGCTGGCTGGGAGGAGGGAGGTTGGAGCTGCAGAGCAGATAGCAATAGAGACACTAGGGCATTTCTCATCCAACCAGGTTGCAGATTCAAGAAGGGGTGCCAATGCCTTGGCTAACCCATATCCCAAAACGTGCATCTGATGTCAGCGTAACCCAACTATCGCCAGGCAAGTCTTCTGCTGTGTCATCTCAGCAGGGTGGTGTATATATAAAACTGTGAGTAATTTCACCCTGAGCAACTGGTAGGACTGAATATTTAAGGTCAGATTCTTCTCACCTAACTTCAGACTCTTAATTAAGGTAGTTAATTGCTCTCTCCCTAGAAACAGGAGAAAGGGAGAAAAAGAACTCCAGACTGCAATGCTACTCTGAGATCTTAGTTGACTATAGGAACCTATAGTGCTGTTTGATAACCTCATTTTGTCTATTCCAAGTCTAAGATTAAGAGACACGAGTTGAGACACTAAAGTCCATATATAATTTCAATTCTGTGATTGATTGACCCTGTTGATTGAGAGAAAGCTCTTGTGTTTAACTTAAGTCATGTTATCCTCTTTGTTATTTTCTGGGAAATCACAGTTTGATTGTACCCCTTTTGTTCTATTCCCAGATTGTATGAAGAAGGGTGGGCTAAATGAACCAGGGTCTTCCTTTGATGTAACATAGATGCATCAACCATTCCTATTAGGGCTGTAGGTGGATGTTTTTTTGCAATTATCAAACAAGGATCTTATATCAGCAGACCTCTCAGTCTTACAAACTATTCTACACAGCACATCTCAAGGATGTAACTGAAAAAAAAAAAAAAAGAAAAGAAAAAAGAGACTACTTTAAAGGTAATGCCGAGAATATAAAACATAGAATATATTTTCTTTCTTTTTTTTTTCTTTCTGCTTTATGTTGAAAATCTAATGTTAAATAGAATCCTATAATAATTGCTTGTATAATAGTGTAGAAAATGGGTTGCAAGCCTTTCAGTTTCTTTCCAGTTTCTATAGACTCTGGCAAAAATATTCACTTAACGTGATTATAAAATTTAGTGTTCATGGAATAGTGCTGAGCTCGGGGGGCAGTTGTTTTTTCATAATACATTGAGAACACTTTTTTAAAGTTGGGAGTGATAGAGTTCCAAACCAAGGGCTGATGGACAGAACAGAGTTGTGCTAGTTCTCTCGCTAGATGTCAATGTACAAGAATTTTCAGAGCTCACTGGCTCTGAAAGAAGCAGAGGGAAACCTGGCCTTCAGCCCTTGAAGTGGGTTGACCTGGAAGACTGATGGGGAAGGGTTTGTTCCTGAAGGAGTGAAGAAGTCTTATAAAATTTTATAATATTGGGTTCTAGAATTTGAAATTATATCTAGCCTAAGCTAATGGATATATCAGCTTCTTTGCCAAGGCTTTTAAAGCTGTCAGATGAGAAAGACAGGGAGGAATCAACACATATAATCCATGGGAAATTCCCAACCCACTATAAAGATCATACAATTTCCACCACATGAGAAACGATACCCACTCATTTTTCCCACATATATCCTTACTCTTCTGTATGTCCCGAGCTCTCACAACCTCAATCTGTTCCTATTCCAGCAGCAAGGCAAATGTCTTGTTGCATGAGAAGAACAGCAAGAAGGTTACCCAGATGTTGTTGAGAAGCAACCATTTCTCAGGCAATCTCAGCTGCACAGTAATGTCCTTCTCCAACCTGAACATGGACTGGGCACCTGGCTCCCATGGAAATGTGTTAAATGTCCCTGGGGAGCAATGATCCGTGTCCCCTGAAAACACCAGATTAATCAGGAGTCTCTTGTTCACTGTTGGAACCCAATGTCTGACAGAAAATACAAAAGATTATTTATACAACAGTGCATGGTTTTCTCAGTATTGTGGTCCAAAGAACAGCAAGTCTGGGGAATCGTTCCTTTGGACCAAGACATCACTTGGTTTCCAAAGCTCTTGCAGTCCAAGAGCTTCCAGGCTATAGAGTTAGGATGTGTGCCTGGAGGGCAGGACCAGTAAAATCTCTGTAGTTCCCAAGTATTCCTGTGTGTAACAGGGACCCTACAGACTCAAAATCTCCAGGGAACATGAGCTCAGAAACCTACCCAGGAGACTGATATAACTAAGTAGACCTCCTGTTGCCTTTGTTTAGCTCAGTTATTGCATCCCAGAATGAGACGTGAGCAAGTGTGTGGGGCAAGTATTGGAAAGGGAGAACTCAATTGAGCATCCATTTCCTCTTAATTTGCCAAGTTAGGGGATGAATAACTGTTTTAAAACACAAGAGATGCTTAGCCTGGAGAAAGGAAAACATCAGAAGATGGCAGATTATTTAAAAAAAAATGTTCCCAAGACAATCCCCATTTACTTTAAATTCCAATTAAAATTGGAGAAGGGGGAGAGGGAAGGGAAGAAAGGTTAAAAAAAAAAAGAGGAATGTTGTTGACGTCTGTTTTCCAGTTTGGTATTGACCAGGGGAAAAAAAAAAATAGCCACCACCCAGACCCTTTTTTTCTGATTAATAAGAATGTGATGGAAATTTCATATGTTGTCTCGGCTCCTAAACACTTCTCAGCAACATCTGGCACTGCAAGCTCCTTCCAGCCTGTTTATGTTCACAATGAGAACATTTTTTCCAGCCCTGTCAACAATTATTGTTTCCCCTATGGGGAGGTCAGAGGTTGTCCCTCACTTCGGTCATTAAAAAAGCCTTGGCTTTGAAGTGCCTCCCTGGTCATCATTTGTTGGTGTGTGTCTGAGCTGCGGAACAGAATGAGGACAAACGCGGAGGAGATCTGGACCTTGATTGTTTCTCCCATCTTGCAGCAGATGAGAAGAGGTGGTGGATGGAAAAAGGGTGCTGCTGTGACAAGGAGAAGCCAAATGTTCCCTGAGGGTGAGCCGGAGGGTGGATGCACATCTCACCTCAGGGAGCTTGTGGACCTCCCGGCAATGCAGAAGGTGCGGCAGAAATGAGTCAGTGCCTTTGAATCTGAGATTTTGGCTCCCCTTCATGCCTTCCTTTGATGTCAGGGTTTGTTTGCCGAGAGGAGGCGTTTTTACGGGCTCTCATCGAACTTGTACAACTCCCCATTGGAGGCCAGGGGATGAGGGGCAAGGGGGGAAAACAAAACCCAACCAAGCCCCTGAGGCCCGAGGTCCAAACCGCAGGAGCTGCAGGTGAGCCAGATAGCGTGTTCTTGGAAACCGAAGGGAAATCAGCCACATTCTTTCTTTATGCAATAAAAGGCAGTTTCAGCAGTACAGCCAGCCCCTGTCCAAGCTCCTTCCAACTTTGTGGGGTCAGGCAGCAACCTCAGGAACTGATTGTTCCCCTGATTTGACATTGCTGGTAAGGTCCTGCAGCCCTGAGCAAGGTGGAGTTTTGGGTACAGAAGCAACGCGTTTGGTTCAGTGTCTTCCTATATCACAAAGCTATTCTTGAGCTCTCAACCTGGACAGGTAAGGGCAATTGGTCCTGACTCAGTCCTTACCCCAGTTATAGACGGGAAATCAGCAAGGTGAGGTCACACATCCAAGGCTGCAAAGAAAATCAGTATTAAAACCAACAATCACTCGATTCCCTGGGATTTCAAATTCAGCACTCTCTAGTCCAAATATGTCTGCTCCTAAGGAGAAGAAATGCCCTTTTTCAGGTCTCCAGCTCTACCAAGCTATTCCTCATTTTTATGACTTATCTAGAGGTATTTGGAGGGAGGAGGATCAGGGAAAGTCGGCAAGAGGGAGCTCTGCCAGTGACCCCATAGGAGAATTTGACCACATTACTTCTGCAGCACTGTGCCTCAGTTTTCCTCATACATGAGAATGGACTTAACACCACCTTGTGTCATAGGGTTGTCGCATAACTGCAGGCAAAGAACCTTTGTGTACTTTAGCCTTAAGTATCCACTCAGTGAAACATAAGGGCTCTTTAACTTATTTAGAAATAGTCTTCAAAAACTGAAAACCCACCCTCTTCCGTCCTAAGTTTTCTGCCTTCAAGAATGCTACACAAAGTGCTCACACTCAGCAGTAGGCTCACTCTCCATGCTTTGTGTACTTGCAGAATGAAAAAAAAAAAATCATTGTTGTTGCTATGGCCGTTAACACTCTATTTGGATTTTTTCTTCCTTAAGAGTAATTCCATAGAGAGAACTGAGAGGGTTAGGACGGGAACTCCTGTTTCAGAGTAAGGTTAAGGGGGCAGTGAGGCTCTTCTCTTTTATGACCTCCTTCCTTCCTTCCTACCAGTCAGCCATGCACCCATCCAAGGAGGGAGACCTTCTTCTGTGACAATTTCACACAAATGGGGACTGCCACACAGAAAGAGCACTGCCAGAATCCTTTCTGAAGTCTGCCACATGACAGAAGAAATAGCGTAAGCCTTTCTTATCTTTTCAATAACCAGATAAAAGCGCATCATCCTTTACTGTTGGAAGAGCCACGTCCTCATATCCTGATTGCTAGTGAAAGATATCCTTCTGCTGACTCTTTTCTAGCTCCATATCTGGCCTCTTCAAGGGTGAGAAAACATCATGGTACAGATGTAAGCAACCACGGACAGTTATACTCACATACTCTGCCAGCCTTGACCAGATGGAGATGCTGTGATTCCCAGAAGGGAGCTGGAAGGCCCTTATCAGAGTTGTACCTGGCTGCACAGAGAGGAGTGCGTGAGAGTGAATTCCATTGGTCGGAAAGGAAAAGGGCTCAAGTTCCTTGACAGTGCCCAGGAGATGAGTGGGGAAAGGGAGCCAAAGCTAAGTTGACCTGTGAGTCTGCAAAAGCATGAAAACAAATGCAGATTTGGCACTGTCATGTCTCCAGGAGGGCACAGCCATGCACCCAGTGCGTTGGAAGTTAACAGCAAGGGAAGCTTTTCTCCAGAGGTCAACGTTTTTTCTGTTCTCTTCTTATCTTTGGTAGCTGCTCAAAGAAGGCCCTATTTGCTGCAATTCTCTCCTTCCTTTCTTCTCAACAAGTATCTGTACACACGACAGGTATTCCTCAGTAACAAATGTAAAATCAGTTGCAGATTGTTCCAATTTTTAAATTACCGTGAAGGTGAGCTCAAGCTATTGTGAAGATCATGGTGACTGTTTATTCAGGTGAGGTATTTTGCTTTTCAGTGCTCAGACTTCTCCTATATTAAATGAGCTGGATTTTTTAGGGCTTTGCAGAGGTTCTCATTGCATTGCCTGCCCTTGAATCTTTGAGTGGGAAGAGATTATGATTTTATTTTTTTATTATTTTAATTTTTTGTGTACAAGTAAAGGAGTCTGTGGACCAGAAGGATGTTAATGATGAGTTTCTATTTTATACAGAACAGCCAGGGAATGAGAATTTAATTAGGGCTCTCTGCATCCTGTTCCTACCTCCACGTAGCCAAGCAACTTTGGCAACTCTTTACCTTCCTATATTTAGAGTAGGTAGGAGCATGGATGTTATCAATCTGAGAAATGATACTCTGATGATAATACTCTGTGTTTACTTACCTGCCTACCTACACACCTACTCTTCCACCCCCCGAATGTCTCACAGTGATTAATGATTTTCCATGGCTCTATTTTTAACTGCATCACTGGCTGCGCCTGTTCTGCTAATTAAATAGGAGTGTGGGGCAAAGTTTGGCCATGACGCCAGGAGGCACAGACTGGCCACGTTTATATTACATAGTCCTTGGTTAAGGTTCTCCTTTGTTTCACATTTTGCTTGTGAATTTAAGTCATCCTTGTTCTATTTGTTCAAAGTGTCTAATATAGTATGAAGGCTTTGCTGAAGTCCAACAGCAGTGTCGTCACAGGATAATAAGTGAACAAACATGTTTCCTTTCCTGTGGGGTGTGACAAGAGGACAAAGGAGAGTGTTTGAGGATGCAAAGCTTTCTAGGCTGGAGGAAATGTAGTCTAGTACACTGGATAATGTAGTCTTGCTCATTTTGCTTATGGTCCCCAGGGCTTGATGTCCTAAAATGAGCTGTGTCTGGGATTTGCCTAGGAGATAGCTATGGACCAAATCAGCACCAAGCAGAGCTTTGAGATTGTTTTCTAACTCTTTTATGAGCATAGACACGGTCATTGAGGCCCTAGTTTTCAGAAGACGGGCATGCAGTATTGCATTAGAACCTGATCCAATTGGAAGCCTCTTTTAGGCTCCAAATAGAGGAGTCTGCTTCTCCCTAAGCCCCTGGCTAGACCTGCCATTAACCATAAGTGTCAGGCAGAAACAAAACTCCCTCAAGGGGCAACACAAAATCCTTCTTACTCATCGGCAACAGGCAAAGAAAGCATATTCTTTTACTTAACATTGAAGATGCTGAGCCTTGACAGTTCTTTAATTTAAGTGTCTAAAGTGTCTCCAAGCACTCCTCTCCTCTCTGTGCTCCTCTGATCTCTCACAACCTTCTGGGAGCAAACAGTCTTGAGCAAAAGCTTACGTCTTTGCAGCCTGCTTTGCTCCCAGCTTAAGCAGCAGCCAGGACAGCTGGTTCCTAACCTCTGCCCTTCAAGCAGGTGTTTACTTCCACACAGTTAAAGCTGATTCACAGCTAGCGGAGTAAAGAGGAGTTTGTTTATCACCTTCATCCACAATATAAACTAACCCCTTTTCCCCTAGGATTGAACAGGGTCCTATTTCATTCTCGGTGTTTGTGTGAGGAGTGTTTGCACAGCTCACACTTTAATCATAGAAGGAATTGACTCTCGCAACATGGGATATAGGGAAGTTAATGTATTTGTCTGTCTAGATTGTGTGTCATGGCTTTTTGGCTCACTGGAGAAAGAAAAGTAGCAAATGACTTGTTGATATCATCTCAGCACTGTACCTCATAGTTTACACTACCTGCCATACTCTACCCTAAAGCTACCTTCATTTCAGCCCAGAGCAAAAATTTCACTCCAGAAAATCTTGTTTTTTTCCTTATAGGTTGCCAGCAGGTGAAATCAATCCTTCGGAAGCTGAGCATCTGGAAGAGGTTCAAGCCTTTTCTCTCCCAGATATAGACACGGAGGAAGGAAGTGAAAAAGGACTTTGCAGAAGAGGATTATCCCTTTAATATGCTAGTTCTGCAATTAACCACCTTAGTTACTGAAAATCCTTGATAGCAGACAGGTGGGAAATAAGGAGACAGGGGAGAAACTAATGGAATTTGCCTTCATTGGATTCCATATAACATGCTACTCTAATTAGCAGAGATAGGAATTAAAGTGATCATTTGATCAGATCATGTCATTGGGCTCTGGTGGAATTTTCTGCCTTATCTGCCATGTAATCTTATCTAGTTCGATTTTAGCAAGAGATCAGGAATTAGGAAACATGATGAGATTGTGGAGTCTAGACTAAACAAGCCAGAGACCATGGGCAGATGTAAGGGAGAGGAGGAGGGACTGGGTGTTTAATATGTTCATCTCAGCTTGCCAGATCTGCAACCTGGTACTACTCACAGCAAGGTTCTTATAACCCAGTACACATAGAATCACAGAATGGTTTAGGTTGGAAGGGAACTTAAAGCAGTTAAACACCAGGTGAGCCTCGACTCATGGATAATATAAAAGAGAAGGTGAGGGTTTGAATGTAACTCAGTGACCACCAAGCTCTCCCCAAGAGGCCTCCAGATATGATCCCACCTACGAACTGCTAGCTAAGTGTTTGGATCTTCTGTCCTGTTTCTCTTATCAAAAGCCTCTTCTTCTCAACTCCTTTTTTTCCATGTCAGAATTGTCGTATTACTTTAGTAACTTATCTAGTTCCTTGAAGTTCAGCCACATTTCTCCTCACTGCTTTTACTTTGCTAGGCTGAATAAATCAAAGCCCCACAAGTTTTCTTTGGTAAGAGAAACTCTCCAATCCCTCGATTACAGTAGGAGCTACTCTCTCAAGCCATTCCTGCCATAACTTGGCTCTAACAAGTATGAGCTGGCCCATTCAGTAAATCATCTGCAGTTCCATTGTGATTCCAGAGCTACTGCAGTTTCAAAGTGAGAGTTGGCCATTGCTCTTGACAGGGAACAGCCACAGGGACCCTGAAGACTAATTTTTCTTCCTGGGACAAGATGTTTGTGAAAGGACTCATTCTCAGTTAGTTATGCCAGCATAACAAGATTAGATGAGTTGGCCAATGTTGCACTATGAATCACTGACATGGTCAGTAATGGAATATAAGAGTCCCAATTTGTTGGGTTTCCTGGTGGGATGGTTGGGGTTTTTGTTTTGTTTGGGGTTTTTTTGTGTTTTGTTTTGGTTTGGTTTTCCTATTCAGTGTTTTACATGTTTTTATGGCTCATCAACACTGTGCTTGGAACCATTCAGAATCCCCAAGGGGACGCCTGTCCAGTCAAAACATGCAATTCCTCTGCCCATGTTCCAAAGCAGTTGGCCATGAACTCCGTTCTATCCACAGGATCTGTGCTTAAATGTCAGAGGATAATTAATAAAACCTTCAACACAGTTGAAGTGTCTACACAGTCTGTCTACACAGGATCTGGAGGTGGGAGAGACCCTGCTAACACCTGTTTTCAAAACACGGTGCCAACATAGGTTATATTGGCATTTGCAACAAAACCAGAACTGAATCCCCAATAGTTGCCACTAGTCTCCTCTCTTGGCTGTTAGAAATTAAATTGGACCTGTTCCTATGTAAGTCTCTCATATCTCTCTCTCTGTCTTTTTTACATTTTTTTCTTTCCTTTTTTAATCAATAATTTTTACCCTGCTTAGTGTGTGTTGAAATTAGTGTTTCATAGGAAACCAAATTGTTTTCTGTTCCCAGCTGCAAATAGACAAATAAAGATTTTCTGGAGTTCACAGTATCTTTTATATGAGAAATCTAAAGGTTTTTTTTCCCTTCTTGCCCCCCCCCCCCTTTTTTTTTTCTGATCATCTTGGCAAAATTGTGAAATCTGGGGAAAATAGGAAGGTCCATCAGGAGGAAGTTCTGCCAGCAGCTGGGCTTACTTCATGGAGAGCTTGAACGTTGAAGGAATTAAGGAGGAATCAAAATACTTGGTGATGGATTTATGGCATCAGCATCTCCCCAATCCAGAGAGCTGCAATCCAGTAGCTGCAGCTCATCCACCCAAGTGGGGTGATCCCAAGGACATCTTTGTGGGTGCTTATTGGGACACACTGTGAAGAACACTTTTCCTTGCTTATTTGAAATCATAGTCTGGACAAAAATCTTGCCTTTTCTTTCAAGAAGAAAGATTTGTATTTCTTGTAGCTTCTCGTGCTCATGCCTTTTTCTGGAAGCTATCAAGGTCCAGACTTTTCACAAAGACACCCGAGAGCTACTGGGTGAAGGTGAATGGCCTGAAACTTTATGACTAATTTGATTTCTTTAATGTGAGAACATGCATATCTCTTTCTATATATAAATGTTTAGAGAGAGGTCCATCTGCAAGGTTACCTTCTGGCATTGCTCCAGAGAACCCTGTGATTGCTTCTCTTCTGCTCAAGAAAGGAAGTTGTCAGTGAGAAGAAGTGTGAACATGAGGGCCAAGAAGGGATTTTAGGTGGCAGCTCAGAATAGACACCTACACACCTCAGCTCTTTTCCTGGTCGCTCAGCAGAAACAGAAAGACCAAAGAAAGACCTCCCAAAGGCTTTGGCCATACATTTCCTATCTGACCTTAAGCAAGTCATTTAATCTCCACACACTGATTTCTCATGGCAGAATATTGCTCTGAAAAGATTTGCCACTCCTCCTCTTCCTTGTTGTGTCTAATTTGGTTGGGGTGGGTGAAAAATATTCATTCCAGGCAAGCCAAAATATTTCACTAATTCCAACTCTGCTGCCAAATTATCATTTGCTCAAGAAGCTCTGAACCAACAGTATGGAGGTTTTTTAGAATATTTTGAACACATATCTGTCATGCTTGATTTAATTGCAGTACATGTCCTCTCTAGAAGAGGGACTGTCTGCCATCTCCTCAGGACACTTCTAATCCTCTCCAAATTGACATATATTTTTGGAACCTTCCATGAAGTGATGTATGGGTGAAAGTTCCCATTATTTTAAAAATTTTTGAAAATTTTGAAATTTTCTTCCATTTTATTGTATAGATAAAATCATGACTTTCAAGAGACAAAAATAAGAATGAAAAAGCTTCTGGGGTTTAGTCTGGATTTTGTTGTTTTAAATTTTTATCTTGCTAGAATCAAAAGATTTTGTATCCACCAAAATATTTTCTGCTGCAGTTTTATGAAACAGAGTAAAATACTTGTCAATTGTCACCTGGCTCTGATAAAGACAATCCAGTGCAATGTAAGGAAAATCTGAATCCAGCATCTGGCTGTTAATAGCCTTTCTGAAGAGAGTCCATGGATACCATTTCAACCATTTCTTTTTGCTGGGAGTACTGGAGAATTTGAGGAGGACAGATATGAAACACTTTAACTGATAAACCATTGCTCTTACAATTAGAAAAATATATTTCTCCTCAAATCCATTTATTTTCATATATAAGAAAAAACAGCATCTATTTTCTTTGACAGATACTTAAAGATGTAAATCACCTCCCTGAAAACATTTTCTATCAGCAGTACATAAGTTTTACTAGGGTTTTTTAATTAGTAAATTTAAATTTCAAATATTTACTGTAGCTTTAATTCAAATTTTCATGTCATTCAAAGAAAGGAGAATATTTTTTAGGCTGTTTTGCTTTAAAATAACAATTAAAAGTCAATGGTATTTATTAAGGTTTTAGTACTGTTCTTCTTGCTGCTGCTATTAGCTTATTATTTATCCATTTCCCATACAGATCACCTCTGAAATACAGAGTTAAGTTTTAACAGTGTGACAAAATAAGAACAGCATCTTATGGAAAATATTGTACCAACTCAACCAAAACTCATATGTCAGAATTTTAGAAGTGCAGAGCTGCCCCAAATTGTATCCAATAATATTTGTACTTCTTGTCCAGGCAGGTGGTAAGCAATATATCTTTTGGGATATGCTTGCCTTCAGCTATCATCACATAGTGCATTAGTTGCCTTAAATCATGTATAATTTGGCAGAAGCTATTGATATGTGTCAGCAAGCAATTCATTCTGCCTCAGTCTTGCCTGATTAGGAAAGATGCTTTCCTCGAGCTAAAAAACTCTGCTTTTTGAGGGGTGGAGGTTACCATCCCCTCAGACCTCAGAGCAACATGTCTGTAAAATTTAGTAAACAAATTATTATTCCTAATTGCTTCTTTAAGAGCATTTCTCTTGCACAGGAGAGCATCCCGGTCAGTTGAAATTTTGCTTCATTCCTAATTTATTCCAGTTTGAAATGGTTGGTATGAAGGAAACGTTACAATAATTGGTGCAGATTGTGAACCCACTGGCAAAGAGAGGCTGTGACTGAAACATGTCATCTTTTCAGGCCTGGAAGAAAAATAAATAAATCACAGAAAAATAAAATAGTACTTAGGTGAAAGAGAGTGCCTCACAACCCAACTCTGAAGGCACAATAATGTGTCTAAGGAAACAGCAACTGAAGAAATGGTGATGTTAACCTACCTCATTAGCACAATGTGAGACCTAAGCATGAACAAATCCTGTATTTTTTATGACCTATCTCATACGAAAATCCTTCTTGCCCATAGGTTACATAAGAGTTATTTTGTTTTTATCTGGGAATATGAATATCTCCTGACATAGATGTCAGGAGAGATGCTAAGGATGGTTTGGAAACCTACGTCACAAGGTCACCCTGTAAACTGAATGCTGACCTAGTGAAAACTCAATCTTATCCTATTATGATAATTTCCTTTACTGTATTTATCACAGCTTGAAGGTCCTGACTGTGATGAAAATATCACCCTGCTGAGTGCAGGCACCAGCTCATTTGTGCTGTTAGGCATTAGCAGTCTGAAGATCCAGAGAAGATTGGAGACAAGGTATCAATAACCACCTGCTTCAGAGAAAATAATGTTAAAATAATCCTCTTGGAATTAAGGACAGAGAGGAGAGGCAACAATTCATTGATATTTACTAGAAGTTGACTTCCATTTCTTTTTCACTACACTTTAAATTTGCCATGAAAGCTGTTAATTTTTCACTCAGAGCTTCTTTTTTTTTCTCAGTGAAAAAAGACCTTCTTTATTTCCCCTGTGAAAAGTCATTTCTAGGTGTGCTTGCAAGTCAAGGCAGGAAAGAAAATGGAGTGGGCAAACTGGACCACCCCTTGTGTGCCTGGAGATTATAGGCAATTATGAATATAAGTTAATAATGCTTGTTCACTTGTTCTCCTCAAGTGAATATTCCAGCTGCTGATGCTGGTGGATCTGCTCTCAGTATTACAAGACGGCAAATTGGACTAAACCAACTTGGGATATTCTGCCTAAGGGAGGAAGTTTCAAAAGGGAGAGGGAGTACTCAGAGTGCTAGTCACTGTCCATTAAGGCTCTCTGCAAACTCTGGTAGTCAATGTATTTGCATTTCTAGTCATTCATTGAAGCTTAAAGGTGAGAAGGATGTCTTTTCTCCCCTTTCTCTTAAATAACTGTTGAGATTTGAGCCTGCCCTCCATTTCTGAGAGTAAGAACTCCAAGCTCAGGTTCAGGTTACCTTAAACTGACCCTTTAATATGGAGAAAATTCCCCTCTTCCAGCTGAGCACAAGTTCCCAACTGAACAGACCTCTCCTGCCTGTACATCTGCATGGAGGGAAATGACAAAATGTTTCAATTTTTCTAAAATGTCAACTTAAAAAAACACACGCTTGCAAGTCCAAATAGAAAACAGATGCACTGTGGCAGCCTGGGAGATATAAATTTAAGGCTTGGAGCTGTCTTCACATCCCTCACTACCACTTTTATGGTCCTGCTTTCACTGGAGCACACCTGAGGCCTCCTGGCAAGACATGTCTTTTGAGTGTGAGTGACTCCCCAGTTGAAAACAAGCCATGAAAAAGCCTACTATGTCTGAGGGGAAAAAAAAAAAAAGGTAAACACAGAAAGAGCCATCCCTGGCTCTGAATCAGATCCTGCCAATGTTATTCCACTGCGGCTCATGTTCACCCACAGAAGGTCTGACCTGTTATCTTTAGAAGCAAGACCATATAAAAAACATCTCTCCTGCAGTTTCTGGTTGCACTGCTCATTGTTCAGTCTTCCCACTCCCTAACAGGAAGAACAGATCAGGCATGGACAACTCCAAGTGTCCTACTAACAGAAACTCACCCATTATCCTTGCTGTTGTTTATTACAGTCTATTCTTATCCGTCCTCACTTTATTTTCATTCCATGTCTTTTCTTTCCCATTACAAATTTCCTCACAGATCAAAGGCAAAACTCACTGGTGGAAAGGAACTTGACTTCAGGTCAACATATCTGGTGCATTCATTCTTAAGAATTGACCATTTGGCAATATCTTTCAATATTATTGAAATATTTATATGACCTTGGATCAAAACTGAAGACTCTGATATAAGACCTACCATATACCCCTAAGTTCTTGAGGAAGGAAAAGTTTTGTTTCAATTCTACCGATGGATTTTAAAAAAGTAAGTAGCAACATTAAAAAACCAAAACCATCAAGAGAAAGGAAAATGGAGAAAGAAATTAAATGTTAATAGGATTTGAGATACCTAGACAAAGGTAGGGTGCCAAAGTACGCCTGGAGACATCCCATGTGCCTGGAAGCACGACATGTGTAAGTGCCCAGGTCTCAAAGTCTCCACTTTCCTGAACACACATCATGCATTAAAGCAGCAAAGCCCTGAGATCTGGACATCAATAACCCTCTCATTACTCCCACAAAGAGACAGAAAGCCTGTGAAGGGTAATACTGGAGCCTCTGGCAGCCTGCTCTGCAGTTTTGGAATCTGAGTGTGGTCTCCACCAAAAGTACTACAGGAATAAGCCTTACTCACCTTCCACCACTGCCTTTGGAAACTCATCGTCAAAGAGGAACGGTTGGGTTGAGGAGCCTATCAGGACTCAGAAAGGGACTGGAAAGTTTGTCTTGGCTGTAAAGTTATCCTGAGCCCTGATAAACAGGGCTCATAAATACTACAAGAATTTAAAAAAGAAATCAGTACAAACTATAAATACATTGTATCAGTCACTCTTTCCATGCACTTCGTTTGTGATGCATGAAGGGAAAGGGTAGGTTGAAATACTGCTTTTTATCTCCTTTCAGCTCCAAGTTTCCTAACATATCCTTTACCATAATGCATTGGGTCTTAAGTGCAAGATGAAAGATGATGAATCTTTATTACTTTAGTTGTCCTTCCCTTTATTTTTGGGTTTGTTTTTTTTTCTTTATACCCTATTACTCTTTCTCTCTACAGCTTTCTCTCTCTCAATCCCATCCTGTCCCCTTCTGCCGGCCTCTCATTTCTCTGATAAAACACTTATTGGGATTTCTAGAGATATTTTTCACTGCCTTCTAGTAACTGAAACTCACATTAAATGTTCAGGGCCGTTCTCTTCTCAGGTGCATGTCACGTTGCCACGCATTTCGGGAAACCAGCTACTGAGTTCGCATACGTGTGGTGATATCAGGCTGGAAAGGCCAAGAGCAGTGAAATCTGGAGGTCTGTACAGCTTGTGCTACATGTCAGCTGCCCAGATAGCACATGACAAACTAATGGCAGGTCACGACAGGGATCTGGTTCCATCCAAGCTGTGAATTGAGCATCTGAGCCTCAGAATAGGGGCTTTCAATTCAAATATTCAATTATTCACAATACATGGATAGCATTTTCCTGCAAAATTTTCCTTCATCTGATTTTTCCAGTCCACTTAGGATCCTTACCATCTGCTGGAGCAGCAAAGCCAAGACACTCCTCATGTCTCACTTTGTACCTTTCAATTCCTCATCATCTTCATCCCATCTCATGAATGAATCTCACATATATGTTGAAAGCTATGTGTTCCCTGTTCAAAGTTCTGCAGTTACAGAACATACAAAATTTGTGAGTCTGCATCCATGTATGTAAGGGAGGGGTGTCCTGAGGGAAGTATCGATCCATGTGTGATCAGTTCTTTATAGTCCTTCCTAAACAATTCACTGCATCTCACTGATGGGAATGAGATGACAGACTTCAAGAGTTTGGTCAGACTCAGAATAGCTGTTTTCATTTTTCATGATACAAGC
Organism: Gallinago jamesoni; assembly: GCA_025769975.1. Taxonomy (NCBI): domain Eukaryota; kingdom Metazoa; phylum Chordata; class Aves; order Charadriiformes; family Scolopacidae; genus Gallinago; species Gallinago jamesoni. The sequence goes on from JAOQGH010000012.1 coordinate 1,683,496, forward strand.
TGGATTTCTTTTTCTAGATTTTTAGCATACACTTTATTTCAATTTTGTCTTTCTATCTTGATTTCTCATGAGTTTTCATATTCAATAGCTTGTATTCTTCCATGTCAGAAGTAAATAAGCTTCCAACCCATGTATGCTTACATAAAAGTGACAGAGGCATGGCAGGAACCATCAAGATGACCTTTCACCAGGTCTTTATACCTGCAACCAAATTTCTCTCTCCATTGTCCTTCTGGGACAGTCAGTCTCCTAATTGGGAATAACTGGGCACATTCATCTGGAGATTCCACTGGACCTAGTGCCTGTATATGTCCCACAATATAGAACACAACTGTCACATCTGGCGACCTTCTGCGAGTGAGAATCAGGTCAGAGCCATGGCAGGACATCATCTCAGGTTCTGTTAGGGATCCATTCAAACATCCATAATGGGACAATCCAGCACTTTTTTATAAAGAGAGAGAAATCCCATATTCTCCGCGTCTCTTGATACGTCTCAAGCTATTTACGCACTGTTTGGCTTCAGCATGGAAAAATAAAGGTTAATTTTATAGAAGGCTTTTGTGGCCTTATAAAATGAAGTAAGAATGTAATAGAACTCTTTGTGTCTGGACTGCTGGATATATTATGATTGCCATCTGTTCTTTTAACACTGTTGGTTATTTTTGTGGGCCTGGCAGATTTCTACACAAAGGAAACTGGAGAGTTTGATGTCATTATTATTATCTTAGTTAAAAAAATGGATAAACTAACCACATTTTTTCATTTATTTATCTCTGACGCCCAGTATACATCTCAGGAGAGGAAAAATAGATATTAAAATGAACAAAAGAAAGGATAGTCAGGAATATCTGGATTAGCTCTCAGGATGAACACTGCATTCCACCTGTCTCTATTAACTGTGTGGTATTGCTTTAGGTATTTTTAGTAACAGACATTTCTGTCATTAAACAGGGAGGACTTTACTAGGACTGCAAGAAGAAAAACGCCTTGTGGAAGAAGAGCTTCTAAGACATAGAGTATCCCTTTGTTCTGCTTGGAAATGGCACCAAGCTGCTCCTCACTCAAGCTCTAAGAACAACTAAAAGAGAAAAATGAAACCTAATGTTGAAGTGGAGCTCCTCAGAGCTGGCGGTGAGTGCAGTCGTGGAGGGCACATCTATTCCCACAACCTTCCTGACTCCCTTCTCCCTCAAACTAGAGGTCTTTAAAACAAGGAAACAAACAAACAAACAGCTATCTGAATGTCTGAAAATCTTCCCCTCTTGCTTTGAGTAGACAATTTCACCTGCTGCTTGTCTCTCTCCACTTATGGATAACTATTCCCATCTTGTACTTTCCTTCCTGACCCAGTATGATTCCTTAGACAATTTTTCAAAGTTTTTGGGTCTGTCTTGGCCCATGCACTCTCACTTCTTGGAAGAATGCTTCCTTTTTGTCTCCTTCAGATTGCAGTCTCTTCTCCTCCAGCGCATCCAAAACAGAAGTAGAGAAAACAGAAGGTGAAATTTGCTCTCAGTGCATATTTTCACTGTTGCCTTCTACAAAAATGAATCTCATCCTGAGTTCTTCTGCAACAGGATGCTTCTGTATAGCAAGATTTAAGCCTCTGCTATTATTACAGCCACAGTTCATCTAGCAGAACTAGGACTGTCTGGTGCTAAAAACTTCATCTAAGAATTTTTAATAAGTTCCGGAACATGAAAAACGAGGAAAACTCTTAGAACCAGTATATGGACCACATGAGACTCCCTTAATTGAGATGCACATTCTTCTTAGGAGTATTAGTGGATGTGAATTCTTCTTGGGAGGATTAGTACAATGAAGTAAACATTTCTTTGCTCCTAACCACCTAAGCAGAAATTTTTGTCCTGAAGGATGAATGGACCAATCCTTGTATATTATTACATCCCAGGTTTTTTCCTGGGCCATTGATGGAAAACACTAAATCTTCTAAGCATTGCACAGGAGAGAATTTTGGTTCTATTGTTGCAGATGTCTTGGGATTTCTGTTTATGACCTGCCTGCTTAATTTACCCCTGATTAATTTCCTTTTCCTTCTGGACTGTCTCTGCTCCAGTATGTGAACTGATTCTCTCCTTTATGTTCTTGTCTATTTTTGTTTTCTTCTGCTCAGCTCTCTGATATGTTGATCATGCAGTAGAAAGACCCTTCATGTCAACAAAGCACTATATTCCTGCCTACAGGTCTTGTATTTTACAAGTGTTATGAAGAAAGAAGTGAGGACTAAAGAAAATAATTTATTCACTTAGAGCCTAATCTAAACAGTCTTTGAAAGGAGATTGGCAGCTGACTTGATTATAAATGCTATGCACTTTTACAGGCACACAGCACTGGCTAAAGATGCATTCCACAGTCTAGATAAAAAAAAAAAAAATAAATGAAAAAATGAAAACCATTTGTAGAAGCTGAAGTTCAAATGGGAAATTACACATTTTCAAGGGAAGCTTACCAACGTATAAAAAACGTGAAAGATAGGGTAAATTTCCCAACATTTGTCATTTTGTGATTCAAGTTGCTGATGAAAGGCACACTGAGATGTCTATCTGTATGTGACCTGTATCTCCATGTAGGTCTGAATTCCCAGCATAGTGAATGGAGGTTTTTGGTAAGATTCAGATGCTTGTCCATAGGTATCTAATGTCTTTTTAGGTGCTGTGAGGTACTCTACCTGCTGTCCAACTGCTTGCTTGAGAAAGGCATTCATACCCTGAGCCTCCTGTGTCAGAACTGCAAGCTCTTGTGGGTGTCTGTGGTAGTCAAGGGTTTCTCATGTGCATTAGACCATTAGACAGTAATTGGAGTCAAAAAGACATTGTTTTGACCAAGTCATTCTCCCTTAGGTGAGAAGAGATGCTTTCTAAACTCCAATAGTTATATTGCTTACGGACTTGACTTAGACCTTGTCCCATCTGAGATACTCTATGATAACCCTCCTAGCTACCAAATACCTTGGCTCTTTTTCGTTACGTCAAATGGGATAAAGCATCTGTGTTTAGGCAATAAATTACATCTGTAGCTAGTGCAGGCTCTTGAGCCTGGAGAGCTATTCACCTAACCAACATGTGACCCACCCCTTTCTTGAGCAGCATCTGGAAACCAGGCAAGATGCCCCATGGTGACTAAAATAAAACTAGACACCTCTATTTATTTTCCTACAGTTACAGGCAGTTGTGGAATGGGAACAGTAGCCTTTAACTAAGGGAACTCTGAAAAAGCTCACCTGATTGAAATACATGAAGGCTTCTTTTTCAGGTTTTGCAGAAAAGGGCCCAAGAAAAGAATTATTCCAGTATCAAAAAATTCCAAGTGAGAGAATAAATTCCTGGGATGTGAGGAAGCTGTAACAGTTTACACCTGTAGGTGGTCTTAATTTCAAGTCCCAAAGGTGGCGTTAGATCATTTTGTCTCTCTCAGGTCATCAGGTTTCACACAGTCACCCTGTAACAAGCCCAAAGGGTAAAGGATTTCAGTCCTCAGCAAACAAAGCCACATTTTAAGGCAGGGACAGGAAAGTTCACACTGAGAGCTGGTAGGTGAGTTATGCACAGTTATGCCAGCAGGTAAAATATGGTTCATATACCAAGGAAAGCTGAAATCAGTCTGGCAGAGGGGGAAAATAATTTCCAGAACAAGGTAAATAATGTGGTTGTGAGCACTGCAGTATAAAACACCTAAGGCTGTTTCCAGTCCTTGTGAAGGCTGATGTTTCATTGAAAGAAAAAAAAAGGAATCCCAAATACTTTCACAATGCTTCTGCCCCCTCGAATTCAGAAGGCTATGACATTTTACAACCACGAATTGCAGAACATTTTGTTTGGTTTCCAGAGAAAAAAAAAATCCATTACTGATTAATAAAGAAAAAAGGGTCAAAAAATAATTTGATGTTGATGAGATTTGCTAGTGACTACCTATCAAAATGGCATTAATTACTTGACTATCATCCATTACTGTTCTCAGTCCCCCATTCAGGTCTTCTGTTTCCCATTGTTAAGAAAACCAACCAAAAGCAATCACAATGATGTGAAAAAATCATGAACTTTGAAATTTTGAAATTTGACCTTGTCCATATTCTTTTGCTGTCTGTTATATCTTTTTCTTCTTTGTTAATAATGGGAAACTATAGAAGTTATTTTAATCTGGTGAAAATTGTGTTACTGTGGTCTCTTTGTTCTAGAAGACAAATCACAACAAGATTTGTACTAATGCTTATTGAAATTAGTCCCACTAAGTCATCGTTGGAAGGAGCAAATCTCTTCTACTGTAGAAGCAGCCTCAAGATAGTAGCTCCAAACAATAGTAGAGTGTAGCTCTCCCTATCTTTTGTGAGGAGTTGGGAGAAATGTGTGTTCTGATCTGAAAGCAATGCTGCTGAGGTTTCTGTGCTGCTGTGCTTAAGTTAATAACCCCTGGTGAGAAGGACTTGGCTTTATGTCAATCCTGTGCTACTTATTTGAGAGCTGGCCCCTTTTCCTTCAGGTAGAAAAAGCACATGACTTCCCACAAAAGCCTATGGCTTAGTGCCCAAAACTCATGTTCTCCACAAAGGCAGAGGAGAAAAGAGGTGGACTTCATCTCACCTGACTTTAACCATTTAAGAGTTAGGGATCTACTCTGAGCAAACCATCAAGGTTCCTTCTACAATCAGTGGACAGTGAGGGATACTTCCAGGTTATGAGTCATCCTGTCCTGGCAGAGGTGTCCAAAATAGCTGGAATGAGACGCCTCTCTCTCACTTCATTGACTATTAAGGAAACCTAGATGACGGCTTTGGACCACAGGCACACATTTCTGGTGGTTAAAGTTACACAGGATAAATCCAGCTCTCACTTCAAAGCTTTCAATAAATTTGTCTTTCCTTTCATCACATTAGAGAAGCAATTAGGAACTTCTCCACAAAATTTGGCTTAGAAGACATATAAATGTTATTTAAATACACCTCCTGACATGAAACAAACAAGCCAGAAATGAAATAGAGACTCTCTATAGCTCCGAAGATGTTTGACAACACATCGAGCAGGAGTAAGTTGCAAAGCTTTTTGGTTTTGGTTGGGTTGTTGGCTTTTTTTAAGTTTTTCTTAAGAATTGTATTACATTGTAATGTTATGTATTTGTTAAGTCACAGTTCAGTCTGGTGTTTTGGATAAACTACTATATTTCAAAGGTACTATAATGCAAACACATACTCATGAAGAAAGGCTGTTTATATTTTGTACGTCAAATGGTTTGATTACTGAGTTCTTATCACCCTTCTCCACCTGGAACCAAAAGAATCAAATGTCTAGATAATGGTAGCAAATTCCGCCTTCAGAAAGTTTTGTTCTTTTAGCAGAAAAAAAAAACCTAAATGTTTTCCAGAAAGTGCATGAGATCTTCATGATTTCTGAGAATGCTGTGTCTATTCTGTGTGCTTTACTTTGGTGTAGGACATTTCTTCCCAAATAATGGTATATGTTAATCTGTTTTGTGTATTCTGCACCCCTGCTATGAGAGCTTCAAGGATTCTGCATAGTCCTTGCCTCCTAGTTCCTATGGATGTTGCCGTGACAAAGTAATTGCTGGTGAGGGACAGGCCAAGTCCATATTCCATGTTATTCAGCTGTAACTGGAGATAGAAATTCACTCGCAGTTTGAAATAACTAAGTTTGGATTGTAGGGAGAAGATACACTTGTCTAAATGTAGGACTTTAGTGGCAGTTCACACATCCCGACATATTCCACTTAATGCTCCTGAATGTTCAATATGTTTTGTAGGTCCTGTGTCCAATCTGTAAGCCCTATGTGGACCTCTTAGAAACCCATGTGCCTCAAATGTGAGACACACATGGTTGGGTGAGTAAGTTGCATCACAGTAGCTCATGTGAGCAAGGAGTCGCAGGAGTCAGTAGGATCAATTGAGTTTGAAAGAACTTTTTAGCTCATGAAATGTAGGTATTTAATCTCATAAAATGAATTACTCTAACTAACTATACAGAATCACAGAATCACCTGGGTTGGAAGGGACCTTTTAGGCTTATGACCATTATTGTCCTTATCTGGGGAGATAAGCACCTGTATTTTATGTCTTGCACACTGAAGTCAGGTACCTTCTTCTCTGGAGATATTCAAAATTTGCCTGGACACATTTCTGTCCAGCCTGCTCTGGGTGACCTTGCTTTGGCAGAGGGGTAGGACTAGGTGATCTCTGAAGGTCCCTTCCAACCCCTACAATTCTGTAGCCTAAATTAAATGGTTTGCGTACCACCTTCATATTATCTGGGTCCACAGAAGAGGACAATCCAGGTATTCCTTCTGACTTACAGCTGCACTGCCTCCATATTCATGAGTCTTCATGTCCTTCCCCCAAAATCTGAGCATGTTTTGCATTTTTCCTCCTGTGACGTGTGGGCAATGGTAGTTCGTGTGCTTAGGCTACTGTAGTAGCCTTCTGTGACACAAATGTTACATAATTAAGTTAATCAACTCTTTCTTCATCTTTGGATTTCTTCTGAGAGTGACGGCCATGGTGAATCAAGAATCAAAAGTGGCCCAGAGATAAAGGTGTAACTTGATGACTAAATGAGAACATTGTGCAATATTTAATGAATACATTGTGAGGAACTTGGATCAGGCATAACATCATACAGCTTAAATAAAGAAAAAGCTTCTATTACCCACAACTCACTGCAAAATAAATTTGCATAATATTCCACCTAAAGGCAATTTCTACTTCCCCCCACTAGATGGAAGCAAACATTAATTTATATGATCATGCCAGCTGTGCGCAACATATTTAATGTCTTAATGCCAATGTGTGTGGTCTTGTGGGTTTGACTTACCTTTCTAGTACTGTTTAATGAGGGAAATACATAAGTTTGAGCAAATCAATTCTCGGACATCATAAAAGGTGTAGATTGGCTAAGGACCAAGGGATCACTTGAGCACAAAAAGGGAGGGAGTGGAAATCTGCAATATCTTTTCCTATAGACTAAGTCAAGTGTACATGTTTTTTCACAGAGTGTTTTATTTTTAAGCCTTGACTAAGCATCTAATGTTTTTTGAATCTGCAGTGAAAATATTTGGAATCTGGATGTCTCGATGTTCACTCACTAACACCCTGCTCTTGCTTTCTGACCAGTAGGCCAAGAATAAAATCACGTGTCATGGAAGGCTGCACCATTAAAGAGAAACAATTTCCACAGTTTTATTGGGTATATATGTGTCAGCTTTCCAAGAACTGTCCATTAAATGAGATACATTTTCTGTTGCAGCAGGGAGAAATAAGAATCTTGCTAGTCACTGTTTACTGGAAACGGCCAATAAATGAAAGTGTCAACATAGGGGCTCCTGAGTCACTACAGCTTGCAAGAAATTCAAGCAGAGCTCCCTTGTGGGGCATGTATCAGATGGTAGATAATGAGGTGATGCATGCATAAGGGTTTCTTCATAATCCAAATGCCCAATGTGGGAAGGGATTTGATAGGCAGAAACAGCTGAAACCCTAAAGGAGATGTTTTCCTGGAATCCAGCTCCTCAGCCAACACAGCACCATTCTCTAGTGGATGTCTAGTAAATCTTTGGTGTTTGTCACTGTGATCAACTCAGTGATCTCCCTCAGCTCTTAGGAGCACATAACATGTTATAACTCCTCCAGCCTCTGGCTTTCCAGGTGCCTTAGAGAGCACTGATAAATCCCCGTGAAGGGTGTATCCCTGTGAAAGGTGTACATTTCTCCTGCTGGTTGTAAGGTAGCCTAGGATGACTAAGTTTAGACACAGGCATTTAAGTTTTAGATATATAAACTCAAGGGATATAAGTACCACAGCTGTTCATTGACTGATAACCAGTATGTAGGAGGCAAAATAAATTTTGTGATTGCACTTTGCTTTTTAGATTTCAGTAACAAAGTAGGAGCTTCACAGGTACTTATCCATTTCAGTGATGTCCTGAGGACTGATCAGCACGGGAAAAATATTTTAACCTACATGCAGAGAAACGGAAATAAGAGATGCTATTTACCACTTTTTCACATTTGCTCTGTGGGTTTTTTGTATTTGGTGGTTATTCAGTTGCCTTAAATCATGAATAAATTAGTGATTTCAGTCAGATACAAAGTCCTGAGCTCTAACAACAAAAAGAACATGTAGGACAAAGACTGTGCAAGTAGAAAGGGAAGGAAGGACAGAAGGAAGAAAAGTTGGTTCTGTGATAGTATTTTCCATCTCATAGTACTTGAGATATGAAGGAGATTTATGGAGACAATCATCATATCATGATCCTTGTTTTACAGGTGGGGAAGATGAAGCACAGTTGATGTTCCTGCTCAGGAGGCACCTAGTATCTAGTGGCTAGAAGTAGAGCAGGGAATAAAACTTTAAGTAATAAAACTTTAATGCCATTTGAGCCTCTGTGAGGTACTTTGTAAATCCATGCTATGTTTCACTGAAAAAGAATATGGATAAGCTACAGAATTTTGGGGTAAAAATAGTCACCACTACAAAATTTTGGGAGAAGAAGAAGAAGAAATCTGCATTCACCAACATTAAAAGGAAAATATCTGCCAGAAAACTTAAAAATTCAGGATCTCAGCACAGTATCAAGGAGATGAAATCTGTCCTATGCCCCAATATTTAACTGCTGAAGTGAACTCACTTGTCTTCTAATAATGAAGCTTTTCCAAGTCATGTAGATTTCATTAGATAGAAAGGGTAACAATTTTTTTGTGTTCCTGCCTACTTGAACTCACAAAACAAATAAAGACATGTAACAATGCATTATTGAAAATACATGGCACATGGAGTAAAAGGAGAACTTGGCAAGAGCAATCATCCATCCAAGACGGCTCTGGAACTAAAAAAAAAACAATATTGCAAAGGACAAAGCTGTTTTCAGTGCAGTAAAGCAGTTCTGTTTGTTGCAAGACGGTCTTAGGTGTAGACAGAACAATGTCCTGGAATTTATGATGGCAATTGCATTGTAATTTGGTGAGTTTAGACTCTTTTCTGCATAGTTTCCTCCTCTTCCTCACCGCTTTACAATTTTTAAGTCTATGCCTTTTCTGCCTATTAGAAGCTTAATTATCACAATTTATTCCTGTATGGGTCTCCTGAATATTATATGATTTACTCCTCCCTGTCTTCATCTCCCTGCAGAAGCATGGATTGATGTACTGGACTGAATGACTTCAGGCCATTGACTGGGCAAAGACAATGAATGACTGGGCAAAGTTGGAAGTAGCCCAAAAAACTGGAGGTGCTACTTCCCAGGCAATGATGAAGAACCCAGTGATGTGAAAATGAACTGAATTATTCACATTTGACTACGGCCAGATATCTCAGATTATTCAAAAATAAAATTTTTCAGGGGCATAAGAGAATTTTCTTTACAAATGAAACACTAAATGCCAAACTAGCATGTTTTTAATGGAGGTTAAGAGCTGTAAACTGAGACAGGATGATGTTTTGTTTCAGCTTTGGAAATGCCTGTTGGGTTGGGTTTGATTTTTTTTTTCAGATTTCATTTTGCTAGGAGTTCACCCTGGAGTGGGAAAAAAAATGTAGAAATCTCAGAACTGCTAGCTTGTCTACAGAAGGACATTAGTTGACTGCTCAACAGAGTTAACAAAGCTGATGAGACTGGTATTAGTTGTGAAGTCTTGGACTCAGGGTTTAGCTTTGTTGCAATGTCTCTAAGATGGACCACAAGCCAGGGATGCTCTCAGGCACCTGAAAGCAGAAATCCATGCAGTAATTCTGGGAAATTATCTTGGTTCCCTATAGCCAACTGTTCTACATGGTGTTCAGTTACGGTGGACTCTGTGGTGCCTCTTTGCATGTGTTTCTAATGTTTATTATTTAGTTGCTATTTTTCATGAGTTCAACAAGTTTTTAGTGCTAGAATTCATTCCACACTGGGAAATTATTTTTTTTTAATTAAAAAAGAAAATTCATAGACCTCATGATCCATAGTAAAGAGTGCTGAGGTGACTTCAGTGCAGCAAGGAGCATGTCTAACAGGGAAAGGAGAAGAAAGCTCCTAGTGGTGGTAACCACTCAACATTCACAGCATCCATGTTACACCAAATACAGATCAGGTATATGATGCAGCCCCATAGTTCTCCCCTCATATTCACGTCAGTCCAAAACAAGTCCTAAAAGCACAAGGAGTTGAAAGATGTATTATTATCACCTTTACAGTTTCCTGATATTTAGAACTGTAGGATTGATAAAGTCTTCTTGTCAGTGACATTGACTTCCAGCCACGTCATCATAAAACAAAAATAATAAAAAAAAAGAAAAAAAGTCCACATTTCTTCAGTGCAGGCGCCTCTTATTTTAATGAGAACAGCAACGCAAAGGGCACCTAACATAAACCAGAGAAACAAGACCACTTATTTTTAATTAAAACTCCACAAACCCCAGAGCAGCTTTGCCTAGGGCATTTAAGTGACAGCAGAAAGTAGTCATTAGTCCTAATGAAAGAGCTGCCAGGAAGCGCAGAGACCCCTAAATGAGAGCTTTAGCTTGTCATGGTGAAAGCACATTTATTACAGCTAACGAATCTTGGCCAGGGTCTATAAAACAGTGATATCTCACTGAAGAAGCCCCGATTGCCTTCTCCAGCAGTAACCTTGTCATGTGCACTGACAAAGGCCAGAGCAGTTCTGCGGGACTCTCAGGAGGTTATGGGGTCTCTGGGCTGCTCCTTTAATTAGCCCTCAGATAGCTGAAGAGAATTTCCTGCTGCAGTTCACGGTGGGACAGGGCAAAGGCCTCTCAAACAACCCTGCGAAGAGGAGGCGATGTTTATGCAAAGAGTTGACCCCCATAATCGCTGTGTTGACTTCAGCACACGGGCTGGGAGTCCAAAAGGAGCACAGCCGTGCCCGTGGCTATTTATAAGTGAGAGCTGGGGGTGGGAAAATGGTCGGGAGGGAACAGGGGAAGCAATGTTGTGAGTGTGGAAACAGCACGCATGCTGTCATGTGAATGGTAGAGGTTTGTTTTTCTCTTGGTTTTTGCTTCAAAATGCACAGGAATGGCTGAATGTGCCTTGTGTAGAGTGACCCGTGTTTGTCCCATTGTCCCCTTCCAGCCTTGACCCCGATCAGCTGCACTGCAGCCCATCTCCATGTTCCTCCACATTGTTGCCCTCTTGCTATTCCTGCCAAAAGGGGTTGATGTGGTGTAAGATGTGATGAGTTATTCCTGCTTGGTGGGGTTTGCATCCAATCACCACACTTCAGAAGACCCCCGCAGTGACTTTGGCTTCTGCTGAAGGCTGCAGAAACTCCAGAATGACCACAAGCAGAACAAATTTAAGCTGAAAGGTTTTAATTTGTTTCTTTTCCACTGAAGCTACATTCACCCCTACATAGGCTCAGAGGAGGAAAGAGTTGACCCTTCAATGGGTTATCAGCACTAAGGTCTTGTGGTGTTCAGTGCTGTGCAGATGAGACAGACAGAGGAAGCATATATAGACCCTCTTTTACAGATATTAACATGAAAGCCAGAGGAGATGAACAGATCTATCAAAATCGTGCCTAGAGTCTATCACAGATCTGTGAATATAGTTCCTAGTAACTTGGCAAAGTAGAGTATTCATTGATCAATCATAAACTTTATTAGCTCTGTGGGTCATCTTAAGTGCTCTCTTGTCAGGTCAAGAGGATTTAAAATCTAAAGAAGAGAGGTGTTATTTGTTTTACATATATATTTTCAAATGAGAAAACCTTTACAACTGTTAGCTAAACAATATACGCATTACAAATTACTAAGAAAACTGATAAAGTCCTCTCATGCAGAAAGATCAAGAAAATAAGTAAGATGCTACTTGTACCCTACTTTGAGAGGCTGCATAAGGCAGACTCAGATGATTGATAAATTTGGCCAGTTTGAGAGTGGAATGGGGTACGTTGTGTCGTCTGTGATGCTGAAAGCGCTCCTCATCCTCTGGGAAGTGGGAGCTACTTAGAAAGAGGATTTAATTTGTCTTACATGCCATCTACACTGTTCTGGAATTATATCCCCTGTGGCAACTGCTTAGAATTCCCAGCATCTTCTACCTCAATCATTTACAATGGACTAACCACAACCTTCGTGTATGCAGGTCTCCCTCTCCACTGACCTACTGAGATTACATGTTTCTCTTTCCCCAGAAGCTGAGAAAAGGGAAAAAGGATCATTGCCCTCTTGTTAGATAGGATGCTGGGCTGGACTGACCTTTCCTTTGACCCAGGACAGCTCTTCCTGCGTTCATTAGCAGGACCAGGACATTCTAACAGTTTCTGTAGCAGCTACTGGTTTTAGCTCTGGAGATTTCCAGTGTGGTTTCTGCAGTTTGGGCTGACACCCATTTGGGAATACACCTCAACTCTTGGGCTAATGAGATTATATTTTATAATCTGTAAGGGAAATTGTTCTCAATAGCACTTTATAATATTTCATTCTTGGAAGAGAAGGATCAGAAAAGAAAATATAGTAAATTTTTGCAGTTCTCTTTTAGTTACCAGTGCAGGGTCATGCCTCAGACTTGCTCCAGTGACTTCATTTGTAGATAGACAACCTTCAAGAAGACATTTACAGATTTATTGTGGAAATCCATGGAGGATTGATCATGGTTTCCAGTGGGCTATGGTCTCTCCTCCCACTTCTATGCTGGTGTCTACTCTCAGTGAAGGAAGTTCTGGAGCTAATACAAGGCAATTGCAGATATCACAGTTACCCATTCATTGCCAGTGGTATTTATCATAAATAACAGCATAGTCTGATATCCTGGGTCAAGGCACATCTTGGGATTTCAAGAATGTTGTAGCCTTTTTCCAGCTCTGTCTCAAATCTTTTGGATAATCTTAGATTGACTACTTTTCTCCACATCTACAGTTAAGAATCAACATTAAGCAATGCAGATGGGCAAGGTTTCTATCTTTCTCTCCCCATCTCAATGAATGCTGAGTCCTCTCCACATTCCCCTTGTTTTTACATGGCTGTGGGCTCTTTGTGGCCTGGATTGCATTTTTATGATGTGCAAAATGCTGTAAAGTAAAACCATCATTTTCTTGATGACGAAAACATTTAAGCATCAGTAGACAAGCTGATAGCTCCATTATACTGGACAAACCTTTCCACTGTGAGAGTGTGCAGCTGTGTGTGTTGGGGAGTGTGTGTGTGTGTGAGTGTAGTTGTGCAATGTGGGGGTCTGCATGTGCATATGTCCCTTCTTGGGTTTTGTGTGTGTCTGGCTCCATTGACTTCATGCACATAACAAAGTCTGCAAATCTGGTCCCTGACACATTGTTCCCAGCTTTCAAGAGCAAGTGCAATCTGTGTGGTCTAACTGTAGCATAAAACAATACCTTGAGGGAGCAGTAATGATGCTGCTGATGTCAGAACGCCGAATTGTTCTGCACAGGGATTTCTCAGGCCACAGCCCTGTGATCAAAAGGTGAAAAATCAGGGTTAATGCTTTGAGAGGACCACTGTGTTTTGGTAAAGGAGAACGTGGGCTGTGACACATAAAAACACCACTTCATTAGTTCTTTCATTTTAAAAGCTCAGATCTCATTTTCATGTCTTCAGGTTTATATCGACATAGTATTGAATTTGGAATTCCCTAGGCCCATTTTAAAGGCTTGCTTTGCCTCTATAAATGCACATCTGTTTTGGCTGGAAGTTCTCTGGTCTTGGCATGAGCTTCAGTTACCAACTTGCCACCTATATAGTCTGCACATATAAAGCTTTGAGGTTGTTGCTGCTGGAGGGAGGATTTTATGTTTTTTGTCTGTTTGTTTTCATGGGGTATCCCAGCATTCTCTTAACTCTTTCCTTTTTCCTTCTTTGCCATCTCTCAAAACACCACAGCCCTCCTCAATGATTTGATCTTGCCCTTAATCCCTTTTCGGATTGGCTGTGCTGCTGTTGCCGTGTTAACAAAACCAGAGCTTCCTTTCTCAGACCTTCCACTTTATAACAGCAGTTATCATAATTTCCAACTGATTTCAAGGTCCAGTTGACAGCCAAGAGCTGGTTTATGTTGCCAGTAATGCATGTCAATCATAAGGGAGCAAATTATTGTGCAGAGAAGCTTGGATGACTACGAGACTAACATTCAATATTTCATATGGACTAACAACTTCCATTTGCTTTGCTTTCTCTTATAACAATTACGGCGGGTGCTGCTACGAGAAAGAGTGAAGCTCTCCAAATTTTTTTGGTGTGCTAGAACATTGATCCAAGAGCAATGGGGTTTCACTAAAAACCAGGAGTGACTCAGACAGGGGAAGGAGGGAAATGTGATCAGACTGATTTGGGGCACATATTTGTATGAATAAGGTGGTCTTTATAACTTTGTCCTGCAAGTGATTAAGAAGCAACACGATGAACATGTACACATTTGTCTTCTGAATTTCTCCTGCTGTCACTCCAGGAACAAAATACCTGCTGCCAGTGCATGTAAACATCACTTTTAGCAGCATACATCCCCAATCTTTAAAAGATTTAAGTACACGGATGGTTTTATAAACATGATATAGTATCTTATTGTTTGTGGAACTGTTTTTTCTTCACATGTTGAAGTATTTCCTGTTTCATAGGCTAACAGCTGGTTCTTTGGTGGAATACGTCAGTGATGAATTAGGAAATCTGCCACCCTTTCTTAGTTCCGAGATTTATTTCCTGAAAAATTGCCCTGGTTCACTTACATCCTCATTATAAAATATATAGGCAGCTAATTCCCTGGGAAATAATTGATGATTAAGTGTCTATAAACGTCTGATAAACCTGAGTTTTATTTTTCTGTCCAAACAAATAAATAATGTTTGGTGAAACATAGGCTTGAGAGGGCAAAAGCATTGTGCTTGTCTACCAGCAGCAGTTCATCTACATTCCTGGTGCTTGAACACTGTTTTAAAGGTGAGTTGAATTAAAACATCCTGTCTACAGCTTTGACTTGATTGCTGTCTTTGCAACAGATCATTCTAGGAAGGATCTGAATCCAGTTTACGTGTCTAATGCCAATGCTACGATACTGCTGCTGGTGTGGAGTTGGTAGAAGGTGGCATCTAGAGCTTACTGAAGGTCACAGTAAGGGGAAACACAATAGAAATACAACCCAAGAACTCTCTGACAAGACCATGTTCTCTCTCTTCTCCCTTGAGGAAGCCCAAAACTCCTCCTCGTTTTGTTTTTTCTCTCCATAACTCACTTCAAGTGCCTTTACTAGGCAATAGAAGCTTCTTACAAGCTGCTGTGACAGTCTTTTTGATGAAGCAACAGGAGGTGGAGATGTGGCCAGTCCCTTCAAGCTGAGTTCTTAAATTCATTTACTCCAGAGTCAATTCAAAGTCTGCTGCCAGTGGTGACCTACATTGCTCCTGATTGGCATAACTCAGTTCAGGACTTAGACCCTTTCACAACAACTGCTGTTGACAAGCCACACAGTAATATTTCAGCTTTTCATCTGCCAAGTGGTTGAAGCCCAAAGCAGACTTGGTTTAATCACCATTTTATGTAATTTAGGTATTCCAAGGTCTAAAATACATGGAGTTTATTTTGTTTCAGTATTTCCCTTATCTACAACAAATATAGTTGGTTGAAACTGAGTCGGTGTCAGTGTTTCCCATCAAATCCTTCACATGATGATTCACAAAAGCAAATTCATTCTGCAAGATAACATCATGCCCATCAGAGTGTCCTCAGGTTCCCACGTGGTCATTGAATGGACTATCCCAGAGGGCACTAATTGACATGGATTTCTCTTACGATGTTTCTTATTTCATCCATTTGCTGTGAGCTGGGGACTGGGAGCATCTAGGCAGGAGTGGAGTTCTACAGTATCAGCTGTCTGAACAGTTCAAGCACGGGGAAGGGTAGATGAAGGTAAGGTCCTGGTTTGCACCATGAATCTAGAAGAAATTCAAGGAGGGGAAGAGACATCTTCTTGGTTAGAGATGGATTTATGGTAGACAGGTGGAGAAGATAGTGCTCGTAACATTGAAGTCTTGTTTTGGGTGGGTGTAGTGAGCATTGTGGGATAAAGGTCCTACTTCAGAAGGTGTTCTGGGAAGGAAAAGGGGAGAGGAGGTGAGAGATGTGGGGAGATGACGTCTGGCCAGACAGGCGGTGAGTCCAGCAAGAGTTAACCACATAACCAGTCCCTGATACATTTTGTGCCTCGCTGCCCCTCCTCTCAGCTCTCTACACTCTACAAACTCCAGTCTGCATCTTCTTTATCAGCCTCTGGTGATGACAGTTTGCACGGCAATGTTTTCCACTGTGGGACCATGTCGTTTGAGGTATATCAGTGGTGCTGCTTCCCTTCACAAGGACTCCTATCTCCCCGCCGTTTCTCAGAAGCTCTCCAGCAGGACAGGGGCAAGGCCCAGGCAACAAGGCTTTCAGCTTGGTTTGGAAAACAAAACACACATGCGTGTAACATGGAAAACAGACCCACCCATTTTTACAAGCCCATTGCCTTGCAGGTATTGCCAAAATAAATCCAAGAAAGATTTGTATGCTGTAATTAGAAGCCTAATCATCATAAGACAAACTGTATATTTATGTGTATATTTATGTATAAACCAATCCAAAATTTAGCCAGAGGTGAGCGGGACATTATTGCTTTCATTTTTCTTTAAAGAAAAGTATGCTAACAAGAAAAAAGTGGCTGCAAAGGCTGTTTCTCCCTAGAACTGGAGTGCTCGGAGAGATCCACTGCCTGGACATCGGTGGCTAGAGCTCAGACCCACCTCATTCCTACCTGCCAAGAGCTGACTTCAGGCCTCTGGGTTTCCCTCACCGTAGCAGCTGATGACCTCGCTGGTACCTACAGTGAGTCAATACCCCTCCCTGCTCTGCATGAGGTGTGAGTGATGCCATGGGGCTGCAAGGGAATGACTGTGAGCTTAAGCCCTAGCAACTGGAGTATTGTGCCTAACAGAGAAAATAAAAACAAAATCAAAGGAAAAAGAAAAAAAAAACAACAAAACAAACAAACCCACACTTGTGCCTTTCTCCTCTTTATAGTCCTGGTATTTTGAAGCGTGTATGGGTTCCTGGAAAAAAAAAAAAAGGGTATTTTTTCATACAGTTTTTACCCTCCAGAAACAGATGTATCTTATGTTAGAGACATTCTTAGGGAAAAAAATACCCATAACCTATTTCAGAAGTGCTCACTGGCATCTGGAAAACAGAGCTAGGGAGCTAATATGGTGTCTGGTTTGCAGTTAGGAAACAGTGCTATGTATTCAAACCCACATCTACCAAGATCTTCAGACATCTGCCTCCTGTTATTATAGTAAATATTTATAAGGTGGTGGGCTTTGTGTGATTTAAAGACATGCAATGATTATGCAACAGAGATAAGCTTTTTAGAGTCCTGGGAGGGGAAAAACAACCATTGCTGTTCTTGGTGTAGTTGTGGGCCTCCTAGATTGCTGATTATGGGTGCTCTTAGTAGGAAACATCCCAAACTTGCTGCTGCCTTGCCCATGGTAAATTGGCACTGCTCAGCTGATGCTTGGTTCTTCCTAGTCATCCTAGATGTTGATTTGACTCTGTGTCATGGCTATTTTTGCACTCTTATTAACTGAAGAAAATAATAATGTTAGCTCTTTAGATCCCCGTCATCACAAGACCCCAAAGTGATAAACCACAAGCTTTCCCCCATCTGGCTCTAACACCATCCTTCCTTCATGGTCGTGAGGCCGTTGCCTTCTTGTTGATCTTCCCCAGCTGTTTCTCCTGTGCCCTTGACCACTGATGCTGGTTGCAGTAGTGCATGCCCAGATGTTTATTTACACTGTGCTTCCTCCCGTGATCGCCTCTGAGACTCCTGTTCCCCTGCTTACTCCCACCACCACCCCCTGTGAAGCCCAACCATCTGCTGTGTGCGTGTTGGCAGACCTGCCTTCACGCATGGCATCAGTTCTTCAGGTTGATTAGCCTTCAGCTGGAAAAAAACAGTGCCTCAATGAGCTCGTGCTAGTCCTTGGCATCTTCCCTCTGTTTGATGTAAAGAAAACCTGTAGCATTAAACAAATATATTAAACACAGTCTCATTCATAGCCCATTCTCTCTCCATCCCTGTGGTTGACCATTGCTTCAGACAGCTACTCGGTGCTGCAAGTGTTGAATACTTCCAGGGTTCACTATTACAAATACTCTGAGCTCCAGAGAGCCACGGTCTGCTGGCTGGATTTATGAGGTAAAGACAAGAAAACTCTTCAGCAAAAAATGGCAAATTGACTATGTCTTCACTCCTAACTGAGATGTAAGCATCTGAGTGGCTTTAAGCACACCAAGCTTCTTGACCTGTGCGCTGGCTGTCAGCCCAGATATATTTTGGACTCAGAGGCAGCATGTAAAATATATAGGACTGTCTCTACGGCTCTCCCAAGGGCCTTCTTAAGGTCACATGCCTTCATCAACCACACAGACTAACCTCAGTAGGGCTCTCCAAGAAGTCCAAAGATCACCCATGCTGCTGTGCTGGTCTGTTTCAGAACGTGTACAGAAAACAGACCTCAGAAATGCCATCACAGTCAAGTCAGAATGACTCTGTCTAGTCAGTGTCCTGAATCTGCCAACACAAATGTCCTCCTAAACCCTCCCTTAGGTGTTCATCAGACCACAGGCTAAGACTGTATCTTTCCACACCTGTCTTTGTATGGACCACTAGTTGGAATGGATTCATCACTTATGGAGGTCAAGATGGGAAGATGATATCTTTGCATCAAGAAAATGTTCATCACATTCCCATAGTTACAAGCCTTCTTACATTCCTATTCCTAAGCGGAGATTGCTGAGAAGATGACACCAGGCTCCTTACTGGGGCACACAGCAGAAGAATTTGAGACAACGGTTATAAATTAAAACAATGAAGGTTATGGTTCAGTATAAGGGGAGAAAAAATCCAAATAAATCATAATGATAATGAAGGGTTCTCTGGTCTAAGATATGCAGGCAGTTGGAGGTATGACCACAATTGCCCCTTCCGATCCTAGTAAAATAAGCAACAACTAATGATAACATTTGAGGAAGCCTTAACAAAAGGAAATTGAATCAAAGGATTTTTTTTCTCTTTCTTTTTCTTTTTTTTTTTTTCTTTTTTTTTTTTTTTTCCTTTTCCTTAACCCCAAATTGGTAATGAGAGAGCGGCAGCTGAGGAAGGCACATTATGTTCATTGCAAACAGAAGTTAGAAAAAAGGCACTAATCAACTCCGGAGAGGAAGCCAACCACTTCAGAGGGCTTCTTCAGACAGCCACCTTCTGCAAATGATGGGGGCTGCTCTGTTTCCCATTCAGTGACTTGCAGCTTTGACACTTCAATAAATTTATGCTTGAGGTTCTTTCTAAAGTTTTTATGGACTCTTTAGACTGCTAGTATAACTTTCTTGAGGAGGCAAATGAGGGGAGATTAATAGATTCATTTTCAGTGCCCCAGTTTTGCCCTCATTGAAATCAGTAACACAAGTCCCTGCTAATTTAAACAAACCATGGGCAGAACTTGAGACTTTCTAAACAACCAAGGCTCAGTTCTTTTCAGCAAGAAATCTAAAATGACAAGATGCTAATGCAAAGCAACTTTTTGGACAGATCCAGTCATTTCCAAAGCTGAAAGCAAACAGTACTGCACCTTGAGCTTATGGTTCTAAAGAACAATATAAGACTCAACTGCTTGATACGTCAGCACACACACCTGTACCGTACTCACTTTAAGTGTGGACAGAGTTCACTGATTATAGCACCAAAGTCAGAGGCTCATGTTCTTAAACTGAGTGCAAGCATCAACAGAAATGGAACAATTTTTCTTGATAATTTGAGTGTCACTAACCCCATTATTATTAGACTAAAAATCCAGTTGTTTAACTCAGGGTCATTATTACTGGAAATGAAAGCGTGAAATTCAGAGGTCAGAAACCTCAGCAGACAGGACATTGACAGCAAAAATATGCAGAATGTTTTGATATGACCAGGAGTTAGTGACACTTTTTTGAGAAATAGGGACCTGATCCAAAGCTATCTGCTCAGCTGAACTCAAGAAGATCATGTGGTTGTGCAGGTTTTGGGCACTCTTGGCTCTGCCTCTATATCCTTGTGTCACCTGGGCAGGATACTTAATTATTTCCTGCCCTTTTAGGTCTAGTTTTAATTACAAAGTCATTAGAAGAGGGATGTTTTTTTATAGAGCCCTTTACCATGGCTGTTGCAATTAGTACAATTTTGGGTTTTTCAATAAACAGCCTACACAGCACTGGGCTTGCTTGTATTAAATCTGTCTCAAAAGGGGAAGATGGTCTTTGCTCACAAGCTATTGGAACTTATTGACAGAGTTATAGACTAGGCTTGAAGAAGGAGGGGGATAATATCAGGCTTGCCTGTGACAAGCAGTGGGGTGATATGTCAAGGTTAGAGGATCTGCAGCCTGTTGCTCTGAGATGTGCTGGCTCCACTGCAGCACACTTGAAGTCCTGTGGCGATGAGCCAGGGGCTCCTGAGGTCATAGGAGCCAACAGAGAAACACCAGTGAAATGCCTCAAAGGAAGTAAAGAGTGTTTCTCTAAAAAGGTGTGATGGCCAACAGCCCAGCTGAAGTCCTCTACACCAACCTAGTGGCTTTCTGTGACAGAGTGACTACGTCAGTGGACAAGGGAAGAGATACAGATGTCATCTGGACTTCTGTAAGGCCTTTGACATGTTCCCCCCCAACATCCTTCTCTCCATGTTGGAGAGATAGGGATTTGATGGATGGACTGTTTGGATGAGGAATTGGTTGGATGGTCACATCAGAGGGTAGTTAACACTGACCTTATTTTGCAGTCCCCTGTTTTCAAAAATGAATTAGATGCCCCAATACCTAAAAATAAGTAGATAAGTCATAAAATCACTAGTTACAATAGCATCTTTTGATTTTAGAGTCTTTAGGAAATCACATTTTCAAGTGTTTGTTTACAAGGAACAAGGAAGAAATGCAACTTTTGAAAAAACTATCAGTCTGAGAGTCTCACACAATTATGTGATTCCTGGAGCTGGGAGTTCTAGAAATAAAACACTAAATATTGGAACCTGTATCAGAAAAACCATAAGAGTCACCACAACCACTGGACTGACACAGGCATCTGTGTTGTGATAACACAATATTTTACAACTCCTAAGCAGTGGAATAAACAAAGCATATAAATCAAAAAAAGGTTTGTTCTTCTGGGCAGTTCTGGTTCACCAAAAGGTAGCACTTTAGTTAACCTCTTTGATTTAAAAACACACTTATTTCCCTTGTATACCTATGAAAACTCCTTTTACTTGCAACCCAAGGAGCAAGATATCATTTGCACATAACCTTTGCATTGTAATTTACAGCAAAGACCTTGGTTGGCTGCCAGTCTAATAATCTCAAACCCTGCAGAATGAAATGAAGACATTAATATTATTTTTATTAAGCTGGTAATAAAGCAGACTGAAGCAGAGTTTAAAGCAAATGCAGGTGGAGAAGATTTTATGCCAAAGTGTTAAGTACATTTCTTGAGCATGGCCAATCCCAACTCCAGGCAAGACACTTGGGAGGTTCAAGCAAAATTCCTTCCTTTTAGGTGTTAGTCTTGACATATACACAGCCCCTCTTTTTTCACTGCAGTCAGTGGCATCAGGTCCAGTGCACCTTGAAAAGATTAGTTTTCATGAATCTTTTTACCAACAAGCTCCCTCCATGCTCTACACTGTTTCTGAGAAAACTCTCAGAATTTTAATGCCTTTGACTTCATGACGCTCGTCAGAAAAAAGCCAACATTGACAGAAATGCCAGATCTAACAAATTTGTATGTGCCTGTGAGGTGACCCTCGTGATTAGGCATTAGGTTTTGAGTCAGACTAGGTATCTCACTTATGTTTCACCTGACTTTCTGGAGCTGCAGTTCTTGCTTGGTCTTGTGTTATATCTGTCTTTTCTTTGCAGATGTCTTTAATGCACAGTGTCAACTCAAAGGTTACCATGTTATTTCTCTGGGCACCTGAATTCCACTTCTGCTTTGTTGTCTGGGCATGAATTGGTATGGAACTTCTCTTACCTAATGCTATGTGTTTGGATTCAGACCAAGACAGCTTGGTTTACATGTCCAGGTGTAGGAGGTTTTAGATCTGAGCTTGTAGATAATGGTGAGCAGTCCAGCACATGAACACAGCTAGTGTGTTTTGAGATGACAAAGTAGAATTCTCTCCCAGATCCCCCATCAAGTGCTCCAGACCCATGTGGATGTCTGGGATATCCCTACAGGACCTCCAATGGCACCCTACAGCACTCCAATGGTACCTGCTTTTTGTGCAAATGAATCCTGGCATTATCTCTACCTCTCCTTCATATGGTAAGAGGATTCATATCACCCTAAAGCTGATACCCACACTTTGGCATCTGAGTTCTTCTCTTGTGAATTCCAAGACACTTAGAGAGTTACACAAGAGGATGTGACACAGTACCTATAGGAAATGCCTGCCTCTTCTGAAGCAGCACCTGGAGACCAGGTAGGACATCCTTCTCTCTCTGAGAAGGTACCCATTGATTATAACATGAGTTCAAACACCCAGAGAACAGAGTCAGACAGATACATGTCCATGAATAGAGTTCTCAGACCCATTTCTAAAACTACTGATGAAGAATGTCTCACATCACGTGCCTAAATCCTTTATGTATCAAAACAAAGGGTAGGATTCATTGTAGATGTCTCCTCCTGGACCAGTCATCCATATTCCTTCCTGTAGCCAGTGCAGATATAACTGCTATAGGCAACTGAGTCTACAGCATGATTCACCCCATTCTAGAGTAAACTAAAACTCATGAGTCCAATTCCTCAAAAGAGTCCCCATTTCTTCTAATTCAACATGAAGGAAACCCATGCTGTCGAATTCAGCTGAAGAAGCCTTCATTGCATGAAGATATCAAGGGAATTTGGTCTACAGATAAGAAAGTCTAGATTTCTATAGGAAAATTAGGAAGACCAATTCTGACATTTTTAGGCTGTAGGTTCCATTTAGAAAATACAAACCACATCCTCATTAGAAACACAAAATTCCACAAAAGTCATAAAAAACAGACCCACTTTTCATATCTGTAGCTCTGTCACCATCCCCACTCAGCAGAAAAGGCTGGAACACACAAGCTTTTTCCTTCTTTTGGACTTTAAATCAAAGATCTAATCTGAAATGAGATGCCTCCTGGGGTTAACAGTGGCACAGCATTTCAGATGCTGTGAACTGTGGTCCACGTAAGACTGAAACATCAGCAGCACGTGCCGACACTCAAATACTGAAGGACCATCAGCTTCTCAACATGTGGTTAAAACAGAAGCAGTTTTCAGCCTGTCTGTAGAGAAAGTTCTCAGCTCACAACTCTGAAACAGTAGAAGCAATGTTTAAACTGCTCATTAGAGACAGTTTAAGAGCTTTCTGATCTGTTAAGTGTCAAATGAAGCCATAGGCAACATGCACTTCTGTTCTGTCGTGGGTAATTAATATATATTTTTCACAGTATTGATATAACCCCTCTCTGTCTCCAAGAAGAGTCCATAACCCTTGATTCATTTTTCAGTGCCTTCCCTCTGTTTTGGGGAGTACCATCAGTTATGATGTGGTTCCCTGAGCTGCCCCACAGAGCTCCTTGGTGTCCTTGCTTAGAAAATCAAATGCTCCCCTATCTGGGCATGCCCTGACATGCTGAAACCTCCTTTTGGGTTATCTGCAGGTCATGGGAACCATAATGTATATTTAAAACCCAGTAGGTCTGCTGAAAAGCTCAGGGTAAGTAGTTAGCCAAGGGAAATTGTCACAGTCCCCTAATCTCCACTTACAATGTTGATTTGAGCTACTATTTCCACTGCTCCAGAAGTGCAATTGTCAGTGTGGTACCAGGTCATGGTATTTATATCACATGCCACACACTTCATGTGTCATGGAAACAGGCTACAACATCAACTCACCAGCCCTTCTTCCTTTTTTTTTTTTAATTTCTTTGCTTCTCCCCCTTCCTTCTCCTTCGGGTTTCCCTCGACTCCTTTTAGCTCAGAACGTTTTTAAATAGAAAAACCTTCAGCACAGCACGTTGTCTTGCCATGATACACTGTTTCAGAGGTCAGAGAAGGAGCTTGCCAAATCACTGGCCATCTTTTACAGGGAATGCATCAGGCCAAAGCAGGACGTCTATGTCTGTGAGCAGACTGACCATACTTAATTGGAAAAATTCATTCTAGGAAGCATGGAGAGATGGGGACAGGCTCTTTATCAGCAAGTGGAGCAATAGGGTGAGGAGTCATGCTTTTAATCTGAAAGAGGGGAGATTTAGACTAGGTATCAGGAAGATATTCTTTACTGTGAAGGTGGTGAGACATTGGAACAGGTTGCCCAGAGAAGCTGTGGCTGCCCCATCCCTGGAAGGAAGGCCAGGTCAGATGGGACTTGGAACAACCTGGTCTGGTGAGAGGTGTCCCTGCCCAGGGCAGGGGGTCAGAATGAGATTAGTGTCCCTTCCATTCCAAACCATTCTATGATTCTATAGGACACAGAAGTACCATTGGGCAGGGACCAGTTTCAAGGTTACAGTTAAGTACCAGTTACAGGAAAAGGCTGTAGCCTCTCATGTTGAGGGATTGCATACCCATGGCTACTTCTGTTAGCTCAATACAACCAAAGGTCCACTGTGCTTGGTGGGAAAGAGGAGCTATGCCCTGAGCTACGAAGCAAGAACTGAAGAACCAGAAGATTCACCCAGACAGGCAATGAGATTTTCTTAAAATGTAACTTTTTTTGTTATTAAAAAAAAAAAATAAAATTGCAACAATTTTAGCATGCTCTTTGGTCAATTAAGTATTGAATGCAGTAGGAATAATAGAAGGGATAAAAAGCTGATTGCAAATCAGCGTCTCCAAGTTAACTTGGGATAAAACATAGGGAGGGAGAGTTTTTCTTTGTAGTCTCCCTATCCCATTTACAGTGAACTTAGCTGAATCAAAATAAAATTTTAAAAACAGTAATATTTATAAAGCAAACCAAGAAAGTTACAAAAATTTCAAACATTTCAAAAATTGATGCTGAAAATTTTGAAACCTAGGTGGGTAAACAGTGATAGAATAATTAATAGTACTGTGCTGCAAGCATTTAATTAGGTAACTATGCTCCCTCGTTTTTTGCTATAAAGAAAGGGTCAGGTTCCTCCAGGTGCTGTAATAGAAAATGATGGCATAATTTCCCATAGATATTTCCCAGAGATGCTAGCGGCCTGCTGAGACATAAAGTTATCCCAGAAGCACAGAATTGGTCCCCAACAAGGATGTGAAAGGTGGCATGGTACCTCATCCCTGCTCACACCAGGTGAACTGGCTAACAACTAAAACATCATGTTTTGTATTCAGTTAAAGAAGTTTTTTAAAAAATCCTTTGTTCCACTAAAAATTTGGCTTGGCAAAGTTTGAAAATATTTGGTTGGTTTTTTTTTTTACTTCACGAGCAATTAGCAAGCTGCCTGTATTTGCAGGGAAGGGTGGAAGACTGCTCCTGAAAATGAAGTCGTCAAGAATGTGCATCAAACCAATGTAACCATTGTGTACATATGTACAAGCAAAGAAGGAGGAGGAGGAGAAGCAATGAGTAATAAAAGTAATAAAAGTAAGGACAAAATCATTAAGAAACTGTAAGGTGTTCTCACTTAAAGAATTCTGAGATCTCTGGGTTTGAATAGACTTTATAATAGACTTCCTATGTATATGTATATGTATATGTATATGTATGTAGGAAAAACAAATATGGATGCTTTTATAAAAATCGTTTCTCGGAGCCTGTTTGAGACAGTTTTAGTTCGCTACCTTACCAAAATGACAAATATCTAAGAAAAAAAAATCTTGAATTTCTCACTGTCAAGTAATTCAAATTTGCCCATTCTCACAATGATACTGCAAAAATCAGCAGTTAGCTGCAACTTTATAATGCATTGTGAGCTAGCTAGGAAACAAAATGACCAATCCTCTAGTCTTGTTTTTACCATTGTCTTTCCTGCTACCTGGAGAAGTTATATCAGTGCCATCTTCTTTTTTCTTGCAGTCACACACACACGTGCATGTGTGTAGATGTATGTCTGATTTTTTTTCCCCTTTTTTTTAATGGATCTCTTGGCTAAAACTTTTTCTTACCCCTGCTGGATGTTTTACTTATTTTTAAGACTATACTCTTTCTGGTGCCCAATCTGTTTTGTTAACCTCTCTCTAAGGATAATTCTCAGAAAGAATGGTTTTTTGTCCTGTGGTTGTTCCCCGGTTTGGGAGCCACTTCCTTCAAGAAGGTTGAAATGCTAGGACCTTTTGCCAGGCAGAAAATACATACAGGGGACAGATAAAATTTTATGTAATAAAAAATAAATAAACTTTCTGCCTAAGGAAGAGTTCTGACATATGGATTCATGTTCTCACTGAGTTTTTGCTAGAGAAGGCAGTGAGAATGTGTGTGTGTGTTTCTGTATGCTCCATGAGAGTTTGATTATGGATGATCTACTATGAATATTTAGGTATTTATTGTCTCTGTCTTTTCATTAGGTTTCTTCCTCTCTTTTCTACTCAATTCTCTTTTCCAACAGGAAAAAAAAAAAAGAGCAAGCCATAAGAATAAAAACTCCTCTTGTCTCCTGGTTTCATTCCCTTTTCTTGTTGTTCCTTTCATTTTGGAAACATCACAGTCAGGACTTGGAGAAAATCAAGGCGCACTGTTTTTGATGATTTTCACGCAACGGTGCAAAAAAGACTGTAATGGTTGGAAGTGGAGGGAGGAACAGAGGGATGGCAGGGGAAGTCATGGTACTGTATAACTCTGCCCTGAGATGGCATGCAAGGCATTAAAACAGGGAATGAGAAAGGTAGGAAGGGTTCTGGAAAGGCAAGAAGGGGTGTTTTCAGCTGGCAAAACATCTGATCTTATTCCATGGATATGAGTTCTAGCTGGAGGCATCGTATCTGAATGTCTTTTTTTTCTTTCCTATGTAGTACTCTTTTTGCTTTGAAATGAATCCCCCAAAATACTTGCTCAGTAGGCTGAATACCATTGGAAATAGTGAGGTAACAAGCAGATCTGCAAAGAGGGGAAAAAAAAAGACAAAGTACTAAGAGAAAATGTCCAAGATATGTTTGGATTCACTTAGTTTATCTTCTTTCTCTTTCTGCTTCTGTGTTTTCCTTTTTTATGTCCATTAGTTGTGGTCTGTTTATATTCCAGACTTTGCATGATGTTTCCATGCTTTATAAGCTTTCTGTGTTGTATTTTCTGAAGCATCTGAGTTCAAAGTGAAATAATTAAATTCCTTACATGCTTGACTGTGGGCTAGATTTGATATACCATGATTCAGAAAGCATTCTCTCCTCCTCCCACTTGGTACAAAGGAGATAGTAGGCCTCTACTGCTGCATTTTAAACCAGTTTCTGTGTTGTCCCAGTAAGTATAAAGACCCTTTGCTAGCCTTGAGGACAAGCAAGTTGAAATTAAATACCTCAGAGCTTGAATTGATGATACATGTTATGAACAGATCAGTTTGTCCCCAGAATTCTCATTATGGTTTTCCTTGAACATCCTAAGGTTGAGCTATGCAGTTTTGTGCTGTGGTCCTTGGTGGCTAAGAGATAGAAAGTCAAACATAAGAAGACATGCAAATATAAACAGATTATGGTCCCCAGCACACTACCAGAAGCACATCTGGATTTACTATAAGCAGCTTGCAGACGTATTTAATGATAGTCAAAGAGCAAGGAAGTGTGAGAAATGGTCTCACTCTCCTGAAATTTGAAAAAATAAGAAAACAAGGAGAACATAAGCAAAAATTCTCCAATTTGAGAGTAGTTTTCTTTTACTCTAACTGGGGAGAACCTAAATTTGCAACTCGCTGGGTGAGGTCTTGTACTAAAGCTGCCGTGAAGCTGAAGCTGTAGCCAGCTCTGCAGTGTCAGAGGCAATGTTGGTGTCCTGCCACTGATGTCCTTATGATCCTGGGAGGGTCTATCAGTTCAGGAAAAGCCTGGTGGAAGGCAGTGTATGTCTTGTCTATAGTTTTCCTGCATCTTTGAAATTTGTCAGGCAAATCCAGTGAAAATTCTTGTGCAGCAGTACCCAAGGCCAGATCAGGGAGCCAATATTATTGGGTCAACAATATTATTTTTTGGGGGGTTAGTTTCAGCCTCTTCTCTCATTCCACTTCAGAAATACATAAATGTTTGGGCTGGCAGAAGAGAGTGGGAGCAGCCATTGGTGAAAGGAGACAGAATCGCTTCTTTCTGCAGTTAAATGCCAACTTGCAGTGGGTTATAGAGCATGTAAATCTATATTCTATGAGAAAAAGCCTTGCCAAAGCTAAGCTGGCCTCCTTAGGGCCAGTCAGGTGTCTTTGTAGCCAGGGTATGGCTTATTCGCAAAAAATGTGGAGGCTTGAGTGTGTACTTAAAACCTTTCTCCAAACATCCGGCCTTAGAAAAGTATGTATGAGTCCTGCCCACAACGATTCAGCAAACCATATTTTCCATGAATGCATTTGATCACAAATATGAGAAACGTATGGGGATCTGATGCTTCTATTTTCCTTGGGAGGAGGTGAGGCGGGTTGGGGGGTGAGGGGGGAGGCACAGAATGCATATATCAAATAATCAGAATAATTACAAAATAAATACAAAACAGGCAGTTGGCAAGCACAGTCATTGAAGAGATTTTTCCAACTAATACCATCCAGGACCACTGGCTTAATGTTGTGTATTAAAAAGAAGCAAAAAAAAGAAAAAAAAAACACAAGCACTCATGTGACCTACTGTGGTTGTCTTGCTGAAGAGAATGGCGTCACATTTGCTTTGAATTATTCTGAGCATGGTCTGAAAGGTCGTTTCTTTTTTTTTCCTCCCCTTTCCTCTTTTTTTTGCATTGTTATTCTATGTGTTTCATATTGTTTTATGTTTCTCTCTCAGAGCGCTTAATGCTTCTCTGTATCCTCCAGTCCTATTACAGCATTACAGTAATGGGCTGCTGAATGTAGCTCTTTTTATTCAATTTATAACTAGTCAACAAATGTTTTTCTCCCCACCACTTATGATAAACAGCACGTTCTGTAGCTGGGAATAATGGATGAAATCCAGGGTTATATGCCTCACAGCTCAAGGGGGCACACCCTGTCTGCAGAGACTTTTACTCCTCAGGAGCTCTCAAGAGCTCTCACATCTTCTCATTTGAATTTCATCTAAGCAGCAGTTAATAAAATACAGTAACTTTTTTTATAGGCTTTATATACATTAATAAAATTTCAATATTATACAGCCTGAACAGCTGCTTGCAGACTTTCACATAAAGATGCCATTAGTTGTGGTGTGCTGAATTTCAGACCCACATCTCTTTACTTGATTCCCTTACCTAAAGGAATGTTCCCACTACTCACTAGATGTTCAAGATCATGACATTTGGGTACTTCATGGGACTGGCTTAGTTTCTACCACTCATGGGCAGATTGAGGCATATATCCCAGTTCTTGAGCTTTCCAGTCCCTTTCTCTGGTCACTGGGCCGTGTGGTTTCCTTCTTAATTTCTTCCCAATTAGTCAAAGTGCTTAGGATCATAAGGGTGGGAATAACTGTCCTCATCTCAGTAAACTGTATTAGGTGGGATTCAGCTCCAGATGCAGAAGTCTACATGGGGCTATCTACCTGCTCAAAGATTCAGTTCCTCAAGAATAATTTCCTAGTGCTATTTTTGATGCCAGATACAGACAGGGCATGGACCTCTCACAGGACCTTACATCTTATCTAGCAACTCCATGTAGACATTCAAATGTCAAAAAGCACCTAAGTTTAAGAAGGAAATCCTGATTTTAGTAATATCAGCAAACTTGGAGATTGTAGGATCTAGACAATTCATTTTGATTAATTACTTTGTTGAATCAAGATGTCCTTTCACCATGAAAAGCTCATATTAGAAGTCTCAGCTGTCAAAGATAGTTTTAATTAACTGGTGTCTGAAGACAAAATATTCAACTGTTTTGAGGGTGTTCTCTCTGATTTGCTTGTGTATTTGAATAAAGGAAATATTACTGCTGCTCAGAACTTCTGATCTCTATCCTTCTTTTGAGGCATAAAGGTACATACTTACATGCAGAGCTTTGGCTGGCACAGAAATTAAAACATTTTATTATGGAACTGGGGGTGCACACTCTAGCCTTGCACAGGGCTTGTTCCAAAGATTTCCCCAGCTGACTCAGTTATAAATGAGTGCCTGACCCTTTGAACTGGGTAGTCAAATGTGGCCAGAAACTCCCATAGACATTGACTAACATTGAGACCACTTCATATGCCTTCCCCATGCTAATGCATCCTGGTAGCCAGGCATGGGTGGTGGGATTTTGTCTAACTGCCCATGATGAAAGCCAAATCTCCAGTTACACGGTGAAAACTAAACCATGGTACGCCATGGTATAAGTTAAGGGAAAGAAGCAAGTCATCCTACTTCTTCTACTGCATCCAAGATTTCAGTATGTCCTAGGGAAGTTAAAAGTGTGGTTTTGGGGAGGGCAATTTCTGAGAAACCTGATGCTATTTTAATCAAAGAATCATGGAAGAACTGTTTGGAAGAGGCAATCAGAGGCCTCTCTCCTAGTCCAAACTTGCAGCCTGGGCAAGAATACAGGCAACCATAGATCAAGTCAGCCACGGATTTGCCTAGTCATGGCTTGCACAAGTCCAAGGAAGTGTATGTCATAGCTTTTCTGGGTAGCCTGTTCCAGTGCTACACCACACTGAAATTGTTGTATTCTTAATGTCCAGGCTAAACAAAGAGTCATAGAACTGGCTGGGTTGGAAGGGATCTTTCAGATCCTCTAGTCCAACCATCAACTAATACTAACAAAAACCATCACTACACCATGTCTCTAAGCACTATGACAACCTGTCTTTTAAATCCCTCCAGGGATGGTGACTCAACCAATTCCCCGGGCAGCCTCTTCCAATGCTTAATAACCCATTCAGTGTAAAATTTTTTCCTAATATCCAATCCAGACCTCCCCTGGTGCAACTTGAGGCTATTCCCTCTTGTCCTACCACCTATTACTTGGGAGAAGAGACCGACCGCCAACCCCCCACCCCCGCCGCTGCACCCTCCTTCTAGGGAGTTGTAGAGAGTGAGAATATCTCCCTTCAGCCTCCTTTGTTCCAGGCTAAACAACCCCAGCTCCCTTGGCCACTCCTAATAAGACTTGGTCTCCAGACCCCTCATCAGCTTCGTTGCCCTTCTTCTAATGCCTTCTTTTGGTAGACTGGGCAGAGACTTTCTAATGTTCTATTTATTATGAGGTTTGTTACAGTGGGAGTGAACTGGTGGCACTCAGATTTATTCCTGGTGTTCCACTTGGCACCCGCCATTACCTCCAGGTCCTTTTTCTCCAGGCTAATATTTAGCCTGTCACTTCCCAGTCTATAACCAATGCATGGCAGTAATTCAGTTTGACATTTCCAAAATAAGAAACATTTCTAATTGAATATGAAGCTAGACTCTGAGTCTGCATTTATTTCTATCTCTTTCTTACAACACCAGGGAGCTCAGTGTCTTTTTGGCCCTCCAGATCCCCATGGACTTCACTGTGGAAAGTCAATACTCACAAGGAATATTTGCTGCATAAAAATGTGACCTAGGCCAGTACATCTAACTCCTGCTGAGAATCCCTCTGCATCTTTTTTGACTTGCAGCAGCATTTAAAATAATAATAATAAAAAAAAGTCTTCTTCCTTCCCAAATGCCTCAGACTGTTATGACAGAAGTCTTGCTTAAGTGCTTTTGAAAATTCATATAATCCTGAGATCAGCCGTGAAGTAATTCCAAGGCAGAGAGAAGGAAGAAATAATAGGACTTTGCTGTTCAGAAGGATGGGGGTGGGAGAAGAGGACAATTAAATGGGAATTATTTTCCTCTGTGGTTACTCACAGGGGACTGATCTGATTACGTAACCCAACTTAAATGTTGACCTTTATGTTGTCAGTGTGAAAAACAAGCATATTAAACATGGCCTTGAGTTCCTGTACAAGATACAACAAATTGAGGAAGAGTGGGAGAGAGAGTGAATATTCTGGGGCCAAAGGAAAGACCTGATTGATAGATGAGGCTCTGGGGACAGCAGTGTTAAGATTTCCCGTCTTTTCTGAAGACTTCAGTGTTTCTATCTGAAAAAAAAAAAAAAACAAACCCAAACCACACACACCCCCCCCCAAAAAAAAAAAAAAAAAAAAGGGGGG
>JAOQGH010000012.1:1715769-1759161 GCA_025769975.1 Gallinago jamesoni
TTCCCGTTTTTTCTTAAGCCTTAAGTGTTTCTATCTGAAAAAAAAACAAACCAACCCAAACCCCCCCCCCCCAAAAAAAAAAAAAAAAAAAGAGGTGGAGATTTCTCATATATGTGTGGTTGGTGCATACAGGTTTCTTTTTTCCCCATTTTTTTGTTTTGAATGAAGCGGGGGAAAAAATCCCCCTCAGATTTTTAGCAGGCATCTTGCCAGACTTCTGTCATCACCAGGAAAATGGTTCCTTCAGCAGACACATCTGGGCAACTTCACACCCATTCCTGATGTAAGCTGTCAAATCCTGCCCCAGATAGCAATGAGAATGGTCCACCATTCCTAGAGGAAAGAGAGTAAGATTTACTTGTACTTAATTGGAAAGTGGGCGTGTTATGAGGAGAACAGATAATTTCTTTGAGACAGCATCTTCAACGGCCCATCTATTTGTTAGCACTCATCTCTCTTCCTTATTGTCCTGCCTTGTATGACAACTCCCTGTTCCTGTTTTGTTCATTCTGTGCCTGGAATCATGTAAATATCTATGTAAAAATGTTACAGATTTCTGGAACACTACATAATTAAAGGTTTTGTGTCTAGATTGAGAAACAAGGGGACACACATGTAGGTATATAATATATAACATGTATGTGTATGTATACAAATGTGTTGTATATATACATATACACTGTTTATAGCTTTATAGCTTAATAACATATGTGTATAGTGTGTGTAAACTGGGTTTGTGTAGCTATAATGGGGGAGATGCAATGACAATGAGCGTGCATATGCACACATTGGTTTATTTACAGATAGCTCCAGCCTGCTTTAAGAATGATTGTCTCCTAGTTGCACAGCCTCTGGCCAGGGCCAGGAGATTTAATATGACACAGATGGCCCCTGTCTGCCTCTTCACTTAACGGGAAGCAATCCATCTCACCCCACCTTCGCCCTGACCATGAGATACAGGAGTCACAACCCCTCTTGGTCTTTGCTCTTGCCCTCCTGGTCCCTGTCTCCCTGCCTGGAGGGTCAGGAGGAGCTCTCACCCCATGCCTGGCCAGGCATTCTGTGGGACAGCAGAGGGCTCCCTTCGTCTCTCCCCTCCTGCTCAGTGTGTGTCCAGAACTTGCTATGAGCTATGTCCCATCAGCTAGACATTTGGCAAGGCTTGCTTTGAGCAGCAATGTAGGCCCTAATTGAAAATGCATGTTGCTTTATAATCCCTTTTATTGGCATTTACTTTCCCTGTGGAATAGCAGGATAGTAATAATATACAGTGTATTACTATTACACGGCAAAATGGATTTCCACTTACCATTAATTTTTTTTCTGCCTTGTTTTTAAAGAAAAGCAAAGAAATCACCAGAATGTTTAAAATGTATATTAAAACAATATATTTCATCTTTGTAACCAAACTACACAAAATGCACACACTCTGCTTTCAAATGGCTAGCATTAAGTACCAAATCTCTATGAAAAAATCCTGTTGACAGGGGCCATATCTCCAGCTGCTGCAAACTAGCAAAGCTCTGTTGAAGTCAGTAAAGCCACAGCAGCTTATGCCAGTTAAAGCTTTGGCCTTTGGACTTCCCTTTGCTGGGTCCAGAGTGATTAACAGGAAAAGAAGGGAGATCTCTGCAAGCCTGAAACGGCCTCTGTAGGTTTAAGTGCTGCACCTATGATCCTACCCACCACAACATACCCTGGAGGTATTTAAAATACTGGTAGATGTCTCTGCTCTGCTCTTGTGTGAGACCCCACTTGGAGTAATGTGTCCAGCTCTGGAGTCCTCAACACAGGAAGGACATGGATCTGTTGGAGTGGGTACAGAGGAGGCCATGAAAATGATCAGAGGGCTGAAGCACCTTTCATAGCATCATAGAATCATATGGGGTTGGAAAGGATCTGGAGATCATCTAGTGTAACCCCCCTGCCGGAGCAGTCTACCTATGCTTCATAGGTCTTTCCTATGAAGACAGGCTGAGAGAGTTGGGGTTGTTCAGCCAAGAGAAGAGAATGCTCTGGGGAGAGCTTAGAGCAGCCTTCTAGTACATAAAGGGGGCCTATAGGAGGGGTGGGGAGGGACTCTTTATCAGGGAGTGGAATGATAGGATGAGGGGTAACGGTTTTAAACTGAAAGAGGGGAGATTTAGATTAGATATTACGAAGCAATTTCTTTGCTATGAGGATGGTGAGGCACTGGAACATGTTTCCCAGAGAAATTGTGGGTGCTCCATCCCTGGATGTGTTCAAGACCAGGCTGGATGAGGCTTTGAGCAACCTGATCTAGTGGAGGTGTCCCTGCCTGGGGCGGGGGGGGTGTGGGGTGTGTGTGTTGGAATCTTTAGGGTCCCTTCCAACTCTAACCATTCTATGATTTTATGATTCTATGTGGTGCTTAGGGGCATGGTTTAGTTGTGGACTTGGAAGTGCCAGATTAATGGCTGGACTTGATGGCCTGAAAGGTCTTTTCCAACCTAAACAACTCTATGATTCTATGAACCACTGACTTTCATGAGTTGCAGGTGTTTATTGTGCCCTCAAACTCAGAGCAAGAAAGAAATCTTGGAAAAACCACGCCTGTGTACCATGATTATCCAGTATGCCTTACCTCAGGCTGAGCACAGAGGATTAATTGTCCCCTAGATAATTTGAAAGAGGCTTCCTGACAAAATCCACCCTGAGACTTCCTCCTCACATCATTTTAAGAACTCTTACTTCCTTATGTATTAAATTGAGGTGAGCCATTGGGGACAGTTTGAAAGCCTACTGAAGCCTGTGGGAATCTTTGCATGGGTCTTTGGATTGGACCATAATCCTTTCCTGGACAGAGCTTTGTCATGAAGCACTAGACTGGGAATTAATATGCATTTTTGAAGTGTTTCAGAATATCGCCAATAAAAAAGACATATCACAGCAGCCTTTCAGATATGCTGTACCACTGAGTCCCTGATTGATGGAGCTCTTATAAACCCCTCTCAAATATTTCTTAGGAGTCATAACTGGGACTATTGCCCTTGTAAGTTTTTTTCCCCATCACCATTACAGTGCACTTGGGGTCCATAAAGTCATAGTGCAATAAATAATTTATGTTGTATTATGGGAAAATAAAAAAAAAACAAAATATCTCCCCCAACCCCCAAGAACATAAAAAATACAGGAGGAAGAAATCTACCATTGAAAAAGAAAAGAAGTTTGAAATGAGAGGCCAGTGAGTTTAAAAAACCATTATACCATAAAAAGTTCTTTACATTTGGATATTAGATATGTCTGTAATATGGATGAACCAATGGATGACTAGATGAACAGGCCATCATATTCCACTTCAGGAATATGAAGTGGAACTTTGAAATCAGAGCATCATGCTATTTTTTTGTTGCTGTGCAGGTCTCAATAAACAGTTCTTAACAATGGAAAACAGAATTCAACAGAGGATAATTCTATATCCAGAATTCTAAGTGCAATGTGAGGCAGAAAAAAACTTAAAATGGTATAGAATCATAGAATTTTCTTGGTTGGAAGGGATGTTTAAGATCATCTAGTCCAATCATCAACATAACTCTGATTAAAAAAAAAAAAGAAAACCATACAAACACACACATGCACACACACACCAATTACTAAACTACATCTCCAAGCCCTATGTCAACCTGTCTTTTGAAAACCTCCAGGGTTTCAAAAGCAATCAAGATGGTTTACAAGACCGTAATATTCTGATTCCTCCTTCTAACGTACAAGAGACGTATGAGAATTTTAATTCTTCCTCTCTCAAACTCAGAGGTTTCAAAGAAGCAAAATAATTTTGTGCCATTAATAATCTTCTTCAGTACTTTTCAGCTACTGAGAGAGTCTCTTAGGAAGTTTTACTTCACCATCCCATCACTAAATTTCTGGAGAATACATTTCTTTTTTTAGCAAATGTGTACTTTCTTTGAATATCCCTTGACATTGGAGGCAGATAAGAAAACTTCCAAAAAAGTGAATGGGGATTTTTCTGTGTTTGAGAAGATATGTAAAAATGTTTTTTTAAGTTAAAGGAAGTTATAGTGAAAACATAGGATGTAAGGGAGAAATAATATCTGCAGCTCAATGAGAAAACGTGAAGTAGGACAATTTTAATGTTAGCTGACAAGTATCTGAGGCTACAGCTGAGAACTTTTGTACAAGCTGAGGTCCTCTAAATCTTTCGAATGAGAGTGGAGGATGCTTTTGCATGCACTGATCAAAATTTAGTAGCTATACACTGTGTTCCTAAAATTCACAAGTAGGAAAGTCTGACAGTTAATCAGAGACCAAAGGCAATTCATAGAAGATTACTACTTTTTCATACAAACCTTTAAACGTAGAATTATTTCATACTTTCATCAAGTTATGTTCTTCCTTGCTATATAAAATTCATTTCAGGAGGAAGATTTGAGCTGGATGCACACGTGTGAAAGTATTGAAGTCAAAGGACTTCAATATACCCTTAAGGATATTATTAGAAAATTTAAGTGGTATGCAAAGCCTTGAGTGGAAAACTCTCAATTTAAATATCTCCAAATTTGCTGTCTAGTCTAAGGTAATGATTTATTTAGGTTCCTACATGGTTAATGGAAAATGATAAGCACCTTGAAAGCATGGGTTGCATCTCCCCCTTCTTAACTAATTGGATCAGGATAGGACGACATCTTCTCTAAAGGTCTTTATTCTCTTCAGTGACTCCAGCCTACACAAGTCTACCCTTAGACAACAAGAGCCAGATTAAGTGAATCCAGTCCTCCATTCAGCTTGTCTTTACTTTGGTGCTTTTCACCTGTGGATAACTTCTTGTTGATTCTCATCTAGCCACCTTAGTAAGCACTTAATTTCACATTCAGCATCTGAAAAATTGAGATTTTGGCTCAATTAATGCTGAAAACCTCTGAGGTTAGTAGATACCTGCATAAAAAAGAGAGGAGATGAGAAGTGGCTTTCATTTTTTTAAAAAAATAAAAGCTTAAAGATTGATTGCCATCTATTCATTTACAGGTCAAAGCAAATCCAATGTTCCTTCAGTGTCCAAAAATCACAGACATTTCAATTTCAGCACAAGGGAGACGTTACCAGACACTATAAATCAAGGTCCTGGGCTGCAGGGTAACATCACTCATCCAACCGTGCGGTATGTACATCAGTGTGGTGGGTAACGGAGCGAGGCAGCCCCACCGAAGGAGTTCATGTGCCTTGTAAATATTATTACTACATAGCATGGAGCCTCAGCAGGTGTAAAGCTTTAAGTCAGACTTACAGTTTGTTTACATAATTTGCAAAGGCATTGCCTTTACACAAGAATGTATTTTTCTGCATGTGTGTGCAGGGCAGTGGACACCCCAGATGACTGTTGGGTGTGTCACCATGCAATACTTTGGAGGCCAGGTCACAGGATTGAGTAGGTTGATGAAGCTGTTGTGTAAAATCAGGGATTTAAACTGAAAGATAATAGATTTAGAATAGATATTAGGAAGAAATTCTTCACTGTGATAGTAGTGAGACACTGGAACAGGTTTCCCAGAGAAGCTGTGGCTGTCCCATCCCTGGAGGTGTTCAAGGCCAGGTTAGATGGGTCTTTGAGCAACCCTGACCAGGGTAGGGGGGTTGGAACTCGATGATCTTTAACATCCCTTTCAACCCAAACCACTCTATGATTCTATGAAAACCTATGTGTGCCAGAGAAGTCTTCTCTATATACAGCCTTTGTCATAAACGTGTGTGAGTAGAGACTCTCTCCAGTCAAACATTTTTATTTTTGCAATGGACACTTTTGGACCAGAGGATTTTTAGGAAGCCCGTATTTCATGTTAATGAAATTGGCTCTTGGCCCCAGTGCAACTTTCAGTTTTGTGCTTATTATCTTTCAGATTTCTCACCGCTTGTGCTTACAGTTCCACAGAATGGTTCGGGTTGGAAGGGACTTTAAAGACCATCAAGTTCCAACCCCCTGCCCTGGCCAGGGATATCTCCCACTAGACCAGGCTGCTCAAAGCCCCATCCAGCCTGGCTTTGAACCCCTCCAGGGTCGGGGCAGCCACAGCTTCTCTGGGCAACCTGGGCCAGGCTCTCACCACCCTCACAGGAAAGCCTTTTATGAGCTCCAGGCCAAACCATATAACGTGTTTGGAAGTTCTCAGGGGGATTCACCCTGAAGTGGTGAACGGCGAATCACATGGAAGTTTTTACATTGAGCCAATTGTTAAGAACTATTCAAAAGATTTCACTCTTGTTGAATCTGAACTCCAATTGTACCCTTGTTTTAGCCTCCAAAGGCAAAAGAAAGTTCTTTGATCATAATTCAGACAAAATTAACTCCAAACATATTTGAATCAACTCTTATTTCACCCCATTATGGGTGTAAAACTTAGTTCTGACTAAAGCTAAGACATTTTTCTGCAAGAAAGGAAAGCTATGAGTTATCATGTTCAGATTAGGATTAAGTCTGAATATCCTTAAATTGAAAATCTGAAAGATCATGGATGTCTTGAGCTTTTATTTGGTCTCATCAACGTCACAGCGACTTGGATAGTTTCATGTAATTTTTTCCTCCCCACGAGGTTGAGTTTGGAGAATATACAGATTTATTAGGTATTTGCCTGTCTTACTGTTGAAATTAATCTATGTTGCAGGGCACAAAGTCTGAAGTGAGATTAGAAGCCACTATGCAAAAAAGAAACACAGAGCTGATCTCAGTGCTGGCAGGTTACAAAACCAGGGCAAACTGCAGGTGAGAACTGCTAATTTTTTTTTCATCATTTCAAAACCAGGGCACTAAGGGACTATTTCAAAACCTGCCAAATGGAAAGCAATGGAAAGCTTTGTATTGAGGTCAGTGGGTTTAGATTAAGCCTCAGAAGCAGCTGACAGCTGCAATGACCCCCAGGTGAACTTCATGCTCTGGTTGAAACATCCACACTTGTCATGTTTGCCAGCTCATTGCATCGTGTCTTTGCTTGGCATTGGTTGTCCTACACTGAATTCTTGCTGCCAGCAGGCCAGGCAGGTAAGTGTATGGTTTTCCAAATGCTATAGGCTGCTGCCCAGCCATTCATTTAACCTTTTGAAAGCTCTGTCCTGCTCTGCAAAATTCATAGCCACTGAATCACACCCATGACCTCAGCTCCTGCACCAAAGACATAATAACTGTGGAATTCCTCTGTCTAGGGAAGGAAAAATTAGAGTCTCCATAGGTTTTGTGCCTTGTAACGGTGGAGCGTTGTCATTCCACCTCCTGAAGATTCCTGGGAAAGGAAACAGCAAAAAGTCTGCTCTTCTCCCAAATACCAATCACACTCTTCTGCATGTAGAGGGATCTTTCAATTTTCTGACTTCAAAGAGCTATGAAAATATTAATTAATTAAGCAAATAAAAATGTTATACTTTCATATATGCTCACACTTGTTTCCATATATGATAATAGTAACTATTGTTAAATGACAAAAGTTCTTAGGAGGCAATCCTGAGAACCTAAGAAAGGGATACTGAGAGTGCTCCTTCAATTAAACCATTCGAGAGAATGTTCCTTTTGGTATGGTCTTGGCATCATTTACCCAGACAGAAGGACGTTTTAAAATTAAATCCAGTTTAGGCTTTAAGAATTATTGACTTAAATAATTTCAGCATAAATGTTGCTATGCTCAGACATGCCCTGCTAAGAATTTTGTGTTTTCATGTTGTCTGATCTGTCTAAAATACCCTAGTGGAGCATTTAGATCTGACAGATTGGAGATCTGTGCTTCACCAGGGGGGTGCTAGAAGTGAGGTGATGTCCCAGTGCGACCTCATGCAGCTCTAGATTTATTAAGCTGAGTCCCACATCTCTGTATGAGCTGTTTACCTTCTTCAGCCAGTCCCTGAAGGTCTGAAGCTGTTTCAGTACCAGGCACTTAATGTTGTAGTGTACCCCATAGGTCCTCCAACTCCACTTCAGAAAGATGCAGGTCTCCCAGAGGTCCCGTGTCACGTTTGTGAGCCCTGTCTTGGATACCCCGTAATATCCCCTCCATACGTGTGTTCAGAGAAGGACATCTTGCTTGTAGTCAGTTTAGTTGCTGAAGTTGGAGGACAAAAATCATGTCTTAACTTGGTAGATGTCTATTTTCGAGTCATCTGTATTCCTCTTCAGGACCCACCTGTCTGCACTGAAAAGGTCTCCAATGTCCATAATGGGACCTTGAACACCCAGGTCATGTTAACACACCAGCACTGAAAACAGCTGCTGTTAGGGTTCTGGACTAGTGTTTAAACTCCAACCTAGACATTCCCAATTCATCTCACCCCTGCTCTAGGAGCCCCACTTCACACTGGACTTCTATATCTAGCTAATAAAAACTAAAACAGATCAGAAATATTGCCCCCTGGATTGCCCCGTGGATATGCCTGTCTTTTTTTATTGACTATAAAGAAGCCCAGAAAACTAAGCTAGGCTTAAAATTTTACTTT
This sequence comes from Gallinago jamesoni, assembly GCA_025769975.1. Classification (NCBI taxonomy): domain Eukaryota; kingdom Metazoa; phylum Chordata; class Aves; order Charadriiformes; family Scolopacidae; genus Gallinago; species Gallinago jamesoni. Next base: position 1,724,218 of record JAOQGH010000012.1, read on the forward strand.
TACTGGGATAACAATAGCTGAAATGAAATCCTACCTTAAACACACAGGGATGTTATGAACATTAGTTCATATTTTATCATTAATAATCTTTAGCTCAACTCTAGGGAAAATTTAAACAGAAGAGGCTAGAGATTTATAGATATCTAGGTGAAGGGTTGTAAAATGCATATGTGCATGTGCAGGCTGTGGGTGTGCATACTTTTATGTATATGTATGTGCACATATTTATCTCCACCTGTATATTTATATAGGCAAAGAAGAATGAATACTTTCCATATAGTGCATTCAATGAAATGAGCAAATTTTAGAGCCAGAGGGACTTGTTATGTCCATCTAGTCTGGTGTTAAATACAAGATCAGATGTAGGTACACGGAAACATAAGCAAAAATATTGTCTGTTTTACCATTTCTGTCTTCTGTGGAGCAATGTTGACTCCCCAGATTGATCTGTAGTGATGACGCCTGTGCAGTTGCCAACAGCAAGGAGGGGAGGGATGTGATAAATGAGGAACTGAGAGGTGGGGAGCTTTGGCTCCTCACACTTGAAGTGAGTCACCCAGTATGGAAGAGCCATCTCGCTCCCAGTGTAGAGGCAGAAAACCTTCCGTAAAAACATGAGCAGCAGTAGAGCCTGGCTGGGATCAGCCCAGGACTCTAAGGCTGCTCCTGTTTTCTTTGGTGTTCTCATGTGTATGCACGCTCTGGTTTTTGCTGGATGGTTACAAATACATGCCAGATGTGTTGCATGTGCTCCTGCAGCAAACTGAACCTTTTGCAGCCTGGTGTTTCTTGTTATTCCAACATATTTTTCTTGTTTCCTACCTTAAGTACTCACAGAACTTAACTATAGTTTCTTGAAGGACAGCTTAGTCATGAAAGTACCTCTGAAGGACAACCAATGTCTACCAAAGTGACCTTGAGTGAGGCAGACTGGTTTAGGAATCAAGCATTTCAAAGAGATGCTGGGAAGGATTATCAAAAGCATGTACTTTGGCTTCATTCACCCGTGGCTGCTGAGACACTTTCGCAAACCTGACCTTTAATCTCTCTGATCCTCAGTTCATCTCATCTGTAAAACAGGATAAAACACTGCTGCCTTTCCCTATTTAAAAGATAAGGTGATCAAAGCAGAAGTTGTGTCTTAAATGTCAGTATATGTTTGTCTGCAAGGAGTCGCGTGTGAGTGTTTGTGATGCGCTCTATGTATATGTTTTTGTAAAGCAATATGTGTGGGGCCTCTTAAGGAGCGACACTTTTAAGAAGCAAGCATGACTTAGCTGACGTTTTAAATCTGTCTTATGTATGAAGCACTGCAACATCTTGTGAAGATCAACATGTCATAGAGCCATAGAATGGTTTGTGTTGGAAGGGACCTTAAAGATGATTGAGTTCCAACCCCCCTGCCCTGGCCAGGGACATCTTCCACTAGACCAGGTTGTTCAAAACCCCATCCAACCTGGACTTGAACACCTCCAGGGATGGGGCAGCCACAGCTCCTCTGAGCAACCTGTTCCCATGTCTCACCACCTTCGCAGCAAGGAATTTCTTCCTGAGATCTATTCTAAATCTTCCCTCTTTCAGTCTAAAACCATTACCTCTTATCGTATCGCTTCACTCACTCAAGAGTCCCTCCCCACCTTTCCTGTAGGTCCCCTTTTAGGGACTGGAAGGGGCTCTAAGGTCTCCCCCAGACCTCTTCTCCAGACTGAACAGCCCCAACTCTCTCATCCTGTTCTCACAGCAGAGGTGCTCCAGCCCTTTAATCATTTTCATGGCAGTTCTCTGGACCCTCTCCACAGGTCCATTTCCTTCTTATATATTTTAGATGATTTCTAGATGGGAAAAAAGGTGCATTGAACACATATATGTTCATAACCACCTAGAGGCAAGCAGGGAAGGTAATTTGGGGAGCTGTGATTCCTGTCACAGGGACAGCTGCTTCTCCTCAGGACTGTTGGGATGGAGAGTGACAAGCTGAGGACACAGCAGGTCACCTCTATCTCCCCTGGTGAAGCCAGCATGGCTCCACACTGAGTCCAAGAGGACCAATATCAGAGTCTGTGGCGGAAGCAGATGGGCAACTTGATCCTCATGTCAAGAGCAGGGAGCGAAAACATGCTGTTTGCCACCTGCCTGGGATCCACGGGGCCAGGCATGGAGCCGACTATCACAACACATCCCTTCATGCTGACAACATCCTCCAGACTTGGCTTTCACCCTCCTGCCTGTAAAGTTTGGCGTTATGTATCACCTGCCAAAAGATGGAGTGGAAGGCCTTGCCGCCTCTGGAAAAACACTCAGCGAGAGAAGGTGCTACGGACAAGGTGTTCCTGCCATCAGTAACTCCTGGTCAGATTGTGAATCCTCTCCAACTGTGGTGTAGATGTTGCCTTGCTGAGGGAAGGGTAGGAAGATAAGGCAATTTCAACCTAAAATTGCAGGGCCTGACCCACCTTCAAAACTGCAGATTACAACTGTTTTAAGTACAAAATTTGGTCTAGAGGTAGAATTTTTTTTTGCTCTTAGAGGTGGCAAATTTCCTTTTTTTTACGTCTTTCTTTTTAATGACAAATAACACTGCACTTCTTTAAAAAAAAACATAAAAGAAAGGGAAAAGAAAAGCTCTGAAAGCTTTAAAAATGGAAAACAGTGCATTATCATTATTTTGTTATAGAAAAAAAAAAGTAAAATAAAAAACTTTTTGTTATCAATAAGAAAATGCCACAATAAATGCCATAAATGGAGGAGACAGTGGAAGAAAGGTGCCATCAAGAAAGCTGCATCAAGTGTAGAAGTGATTGTGTAGGGAAGAGGTTGTTTCGGCACTTTGTGGAACTGCAGGTCAGAGGTCGTTCTCTGCTCAAGTGCCTCTCCTTGGATAAGGTGCGCTGTCACATTTAATCAAATACCCTGTACTAAATCCAAAGCATTTCAGCTATCAAGGCTGAAATTGTGCCTTAATTGTCCACACACAAACAACCTTGCATAAGCATTAACAGTCTCTGGAGGTGTCTGCTTTCTGCTCCTGACTGCTGGGAGAGAATGCAGGGGACCATAATCTTCATTCAGACACTTCAGTTTGGTGCACAAGTTAGACCAAGTGAATCCGGGCTCAGAAAACCTAATGATGAACACAGCCAAGGCATGGGAAACCAAGAGAAGTGAGGTGGGAATAATACCTGTTTCTAAGAGTGATTTGGCTAAGCAAAAAAAGTCAAGGAGTCCTTTGCAAAGGCACCATGATCCAGATGTCAGAGGAAAGAAACACCCTTTCCCCTCTCTTGCTTCTCTCCTTCCCATGTGCCAGTAACCTGTGAAAAAGTTCTCCAGGTCCCAAATTAGGCTACAAATGAGCAAGACATCCAAAGCTGGTGATATGCATACAAGCTGTACAGCTAAAACTTAATTTGACATGCTGAACCCCGGGGTACTCAGTTTTTCCCAGGAAACGAAAAGAAGAAGAAGAAAATGACAGTTTTACACTTCTGGTTTATTCTAGATGAGAATACACACGCTCTACTCTTTTCACAAACGTCACTATTTCTGCAACAGTTTTATTCGGTGGATGTCCGTTGGATGAGGAATTGGTTGGGTGGTTGCATCCAGAGGATGGTAGTCAACAGCTCAATGTCCGGACGGAGATTGGTGACAAGTAGCATCCCCCAGGCGTCCATATTGAGACCAGAACTATTCAATGTCTTCATCAATGACATAGACAGTGGGATCAAGTGCACCCTCAGCAAGTTTGTGAATGACACCAAGCTGAGTGGTGCGGTCAACATGCCTGAGGGATGGGACGCCATCTAGAGGGATGGGATGACATCTGGAGGGACCTAGACAAGCTCAAGAAGTGGATCCATGTGAGCCTGATGAGGTTCAACAAGGCCAAGTGCAAGGTCCTGCACCTGGGTCAGTCCAATTCCTGGTATCAATGCAGACTAGGGGATGAAGGGATGGAGAGAAGCCCTTCCAAGAAGGACTTGGGAGTACTAGGGTGTGAAAAACTGGACTTGAACCAGCAACCTGCACTGGCAGCCCAGAAATCCCCCCGCATCCTGGGCTGCATCAAAAGCAGCGTGGCCAGCAGGGTGAGGGAGGGGATTCTGCCCCTCTGCTCTGCTCTGGGAAGACCCCACCTGGAGTACTGCATCCAGCTCTGGATTCCTCAGCACAGAAAAGCCATGGACCTGTTGGAGTGGGCCCAGAGGAGAGCTATAGAAATGATCCAAGGGCTGGAGCACCTCTGCTATGAGGACAGGCAGAGAGACTTACGGTTGAATAAGAGCTTGGAGAAGGCTCTAGTGACACCTTTTTGTGGCATTCCAGTACTTGAAGAGGATGTATAAGAAAGGTGGGGACAAAATTTTTAGCAGGGCCTGTTGCGACAGGGCAAGGGGTAACAATTTTAAGCTAAAAGAGGGAAGATTCACGAGGAAATTTTTTACAATGAGGGTAGTGAAACCCTCACCCAGGTTGCCCAGAGAGGTGGTGGATGCCCCATCCCTGGAAGCATTCAAGGTGATGTTGGTTGGGGCTCTGAGCAACTTGGTCTAGCTGAAGATGTCCTTGTTCATTGCAGGGGAGGTTGGATTAGATGACCTTTAAAGATCCCTTCCAGTCCAAACCATTATATGATTTTGTGATTCTACTCATACACATGGGTGTATGATTATGCTGATAATTTAAACTAATCCAGAATTAAAGGGTTTGAGGCTGAACAAAGCAGAAAAATAATAATGTTGAAGAGGAAACAAAGAGCAAGTGTGAGTGGAAAGACATCTCAGTGGGAAATAGAGGAAAGTGCAGTTAGATATAGCTTAATACCCCATTGAATGCTTGTTTGCCAGACTCCAAGAACTTCCAGTACTTGGACGTTAGTGATCCCTGTGCTTTGTTGGGTTCTCGGGCACATACACTTATCTATTAGCATTCAAAATACAGTCATAATTTTTGGCGCATTTACATGGAAAAAAACTTTCATGATCCTACAGCTGTTCTCACCCCAGTGTTTGTAGTTTTATTACTCAAATATCAACTTTTGTTCACTGCCCAAGTGCAATGAAAACATAATATTTAAATATAAGCCCCATTTACCTTTCAAGTATTTTTCCTGTCCAAAAAATTCCTAGTAATTTGTGTCTAATTCAGGCCCTGAACTCATTTTTCATCTCTTCTGTGTGCCTATTCATATTAATAGGTGTTAATTCTACCCTTGTGACATCATCACTGTTCCTAAGGCAATGGCCTGTGATGTCACAAACACAAGACAATAGCCTCTGGTTATGAATAAACAAGTGGGGAGAATGAGTAATGAATTAATTGAAAGGCTCGTAGACTGTAGCAAAATATCTCAGGATCCAAACTTCCCACAAATGTTGTAACATACATTACCAGCTTAATTTTCAACAGATTAGGTATTGGCTGGGTGCACTGGGTGTGGGCCCTTTGTGCGTGTGTGTGTGTGTTGGATTCTTGATGGATAATGTTATGTTAGGTGAATAGTATTTAGTCATGCTGTGCTCTAATGGCTGTCATTTCATGAGCTTTAGGGTATTTAATTTCATAACTGAATAAAACATTCTCTTATCCAAGTCTGGGCCAAAGATTATCAGTGTCACCTTGTTTAAAAAAATATATAAACAAATAAAAGAAAAAAGGCAGAAAGATCTACATGGTTATTTAGTCCAATGTCCTTGGCAATGTAAAAATTAGTGTGTTTTACTGTATATAAGTTGAATATAGTTGCTTTTGTTGAGAGAAAATTTAACTATGGGCCAGATAGCAGGGAAGGTGTTTTCTTCTCCCTGCCTTCCATGTAGATTACTAGCTGAATTTTCCTTCTTCCTTTCTTTTGCTTAATTTTAATTAACCTTATGCATTGATTTGCACATTTGTCACTTCTCCCTGTGCAATCTTTGCTCACTAACACAACAGACTAGATCCACAAAGTTATTCAAGACCTTAGCTTGAATTTTGCGATTGTGAGTTTAAATTATAGGTTCCTGATACACAGCCTTTCCTCTCTATCTTGTATTCCTTAACTCACATCATCTCCACTGCCCCTGTTTCTAGGTCCTTACCTGCAGAGCCTGGCTTGAAGGGCTCCACATCGGTATTCTCAAGTGCAGATGACTATGAAGTCTCTGCCACATGAAACAAAGCCCAAAGTATCTTAAAGGAAGGTTACCCCCATCCCTAGGGCCAGATTGCTCTGCATGCTTTGAAAAATTGGCTGTGAAATGAAATCCTTGTTTTTCCCTCCCAGGCTTTGTTTTCCACAGGAGAACCAGCTTCACACCACCATTTACTTTGCAAAGTTTTGAAATAGATGCAAAGAAACCCTAGGCAGAAAATTGAAACATCAGCTCATGGTTCCTTTGGACATCTGTTTAAAAAAAAAAAACCCAGAAACTCCCATGACTGCCAACAAACTAAATTTTACAATACTTAGACATGCCAGAAAAAGGGTCGAAGGTCTGTCTGAATCCAGATGGCCTACTGGGCTAGTATGGTTAAAGCATGCCAGTTTCTGTAGCCAACAGCGCAGAAGGGAGTGATTTGGCTAGCGTCATGGCCATCTGCCTCTAACTCCACAGCCCAAATGACCGGATACCCACTGCAGCTGAATCAACAGTGCAAGTGCACAGCAAAGCTCAAATTTACAATGCTGGAGTCATATCAAGATGCTTCAAAATGGTGATCTGGGCTGGGAAGTCAAAAATAGATGGGCCAGATGCTGGTGAGATCCCCAAAGTGCCCTCCAGATATTTGCTTTCCTTGTGTGTCTCTCTACCGACCTACTGAGAATATATTTCAGTGTTGTTTACAGTAATTCTCTGTTGACATGTGTATTCACACTCAAAAAAAAAAAGATAGGAACATTAAACCCCAAAGCAAAATTCAGCCTAAAGTGGAAACTGTGTCCAAGCTTGAAAAGCAATGTTAGGATGTCATAGTGATTCAAGATGTTATTCTTGTGGTATGTCTCTTGGTTTGCTTTGGTTTGGTAAGCTTTTATTTGGTTATTCTGGAAGATCTATAGATGTAATTCATCCCAGTTTAGAATAAGACATCAGATACAGTCAGTATAGGAGACATCTGAATGAAGACAGAGATACACGGTGGAGTTTTGTATGCCTGGAATAACCACTCCGCTCATCTTCTGTGGTCCCTTGAGGCCTTGGGATCAGTAAGTGAAGCCTAGAGCTCATTAGTTTTTCTGTGAATCCAATTCTGCTTTTCTGATGGAAGACTATGGAGTGGCTAACAACATTTACACTCATAAGGTTTAAAGTTAGGAAAAAAGCCCCCTTCATCTAAAAAACTTTATTACACTTTTGAAAAGTAATGACTGGAGAGGCGAGATGGATTGTTCAGCCATCTCGTGGTTATTTCTGATATTTTTTCAAATGTCCCCAAATCTGGCCAAAATAATCTTGAAGCAACTTATTTCAATAAGAATGTATGTGTAGACATACCAGCTCAGACCAAAAAGGTCTTTAGGAAGAGACCCATAGGAGATGTCTAAAAATAAATATAAGAAAAGGGTAATTTCCCCCACATATTGTCTTTGATCTTCTGTGGGAATGGCTGAGGGAATTTCACAAGAACTGGGGCTGCTGACTTTGGACATCTTTAATTTCAAGTGTCAAAATATTTGTCCAGAAATGTTTTTAATGTTTTAAGAACTCAATTTCCATTCTCAAAATCTGTCAAAAGTAACAGTGGAGAGTTACTTTTTAGGGAATTTTGCCTTTTAGGAAAAAAACTATTTGGATGTCATTTCCCAGTCAGTTCTAAGAATTACTAGGGAAAAAAATTTATTCAAATACACAGAGTAACTTTTCAAGTTTCTAAATTCATCACAGTATGGTTTCAACAGATTTTAAACACTGAAATAATAACACAGAATTGTTACCCATGTGGCCCATGTATAAATCCTTTCTGACATTATTTGCTAGTATTGATCACCATCAGTTTTCACATATTATTTAGTCAAATTGAGATAATAGAAGGAATGACTCTGAAAGTAATATGGCTGAACAATTTTAGAGAAATAAAGTTCTGAGATGATTCCTGTATATAAAAGCCACAGGTGAAAGTCTCGTTATATGCATTTGGAAATTAAGATGAGAATTTGCCTTGACTTCTTGTCTGATGGATGACCCAGCAGTGAGCATGGGGGACATCAGACTTCATTTCTACATTACTTCCACTGGGATGTTCTGTGAGTGTTGCAGTAAAGCTGCAGCAATGACAATGCAACTGCAGTTTATTTTAGGTGAAAGTATTGTTCCTTCTATATTTAAACAAAAAAGCATACTCCAAAGAAATAAGGAAGGATTGGGGTTCATAGCTAAGATTATCAAGAAGTGTAGCAATAGGAGAAGGGGTAACAGTTTTAAACTGAAAGAGGGGAGATTTGGATTAAATATTAGGAAGAAATTCTTTACTGTGAGGGTGGTGAGACACTGGAACAGGTTGCCCAGAGAAGTTGTGGCTGCCCCATCCCTGGAGGTGTTCAAGGCCAGGCTGGGTGGAGCTTTGAACAACCTGGTCTGGTGGGAGGTGTCCCTGCCCAGGGCAGAGGGTTGGAACCCAATGATCTGTAAGCTCCCTTCCAATCCAAACCATACTCTGATTACAAAATGAAGGAAACAAAGCTGATGCACAGCTCTTCCAAGATCGGTCTTGCATTTGTTCCTCAAAGCAAAATAATTTTTTATATATTCAATTATTTGATGCAGGGGCATGTCTCCACACTAGTTTGGATTTCCTATAATGATTTCAGTGGGTGTCAAATGATGCTCCACTTGAGTTCAGGACATTTGTTGTGCTGGGGGTACAAGTGGTTTGTGTGTAGGACATGACGAACACCTGAGTATAATAATTTCTGCTGGTGCTGTGTTGGATCCAAGGGCTAAAAGGAATTGCTGTACTTTATCAAGTTTCTCATGTGAAGTCCGCTTAGAAAAGAGATTAGAAAACCCTGCTCTGGGGGGAAACTGCCTTTGTTTTTTGTGGTTTTCACTCAAATCTTTAAACCTGGAGGGAGCAATGCACAGCTCTATTTAAATAATCTACTTGCATATTTTGTTCTGTGATTTTATTTTTCGGAATTACGTGTTTACATTGCTATGTTTCGGGTGCCACAAAACACCATTAAAAAAGAGGCTTTTGGTGAGTGTGGTGTGGGGTTTTTTGGGTTTTTTGTTGATTTTTATATTTTTTGTAAGTGTAAGACTGTGGTGGGTCTCTGAGGTTCATATTTGGCTCTAAGAGATCACTCCTAGTCAGCTCTGATGGATCCAGCTATTTTATCCAATGGTTACCCTTCTGCTAATTCATTTGTGGGAGAAAAAAAAAAGGGAAAAAAGAATCAAAATAAGAAAAAAAAAAGAAGTAAAAATGTTGTATAGTGGTTCTAAAGTGCTCCCATCCATTGAATTCATAACACACATACAGGCTCAGAATGGAATCCATCCATCCTTCAGTATCATGAGGTTGGTTTAAAGAGCTGCATGGATGGGAAAGTTTTATAATCACATTCCCTGGACTGAAGTTATGTGGTAAAGATCAGGTTAACCTGGGTATAGCTGGCTGCCAGAAAACACAGAAAATGCCTTAGGAAGCCAACCTTTCTGCTCTGCCTGAGCTTTAAAACACAGTATATGTGTGCGTGTGTCTATTTATGCAACGAGAGAGAGACACACACATACACACATATATATATACGCCTCATTTAAATGGAGACATACGTGCATACCCATTTATACCAAAATTCATCCCTAGTGGTAATTTCATTGGCGTCAAGGTACTGATATATTGATATATGGGACAAATTTAGACATTTATCTTAATGAATAGATGAAATCTGTCACTTAGTATTTGCTGTTAAAAAGGGTCTTTTTTTTTGTTTGTTTGTTTTTCCCTACATGAGTATTTCACATTGGATAAATTGTGGACCAAAATTTGAAAGAAGGGGATACTCACACCAGCAAAACTTCGGTTCCTGTCTTAGCTGACTCAGCCACTGAGATTTCCTGTTGTCAACAAATTTGTTGAGCTTATGCTGGGATGATTCAGAACAGGAGCCTGGTTGTGTGTTTTCAATCCTTTTTCCTCTTGTGTGCTCTTTTTTTCCCTATGTATTATTGTAGAGAAGACTAGTCAATAAATATCTACTTACTGAATTTCCAATGCATGGAAGGCGTCTGATCATACCAAATAAGCAACCAGATCTAGTAAAGAACGGCAAACCTGCTGTCATGAACAATTTCAGTATTGGCAACTTGTTAGCACTTTAGAGTGTTGAAAGCTAATTACTTTTTTCTAATGAACTTTATCCTAATATCTTTTCTACTAAAATTCTAATGCCCATTTTTAAATATTTCCCTTTACTTAAAATTTGTATCAATTTCTTTTTCTTTTTCTTTTTTTTTTTTTCCTACTGAAAACCATTATTTTTACTGCCTAGAAGGTAGATTTTAAGTAAATCACAAGATTTGATACCTTCAAAAATTATTTTGAATGGAAAGTAAGTTATGGGGTTCTTTTTTCCTAAAAACTCTAATATTTTTATATTAGTATAAGAAAAGAAAGCTTCATAGTGATTTCCCTGAATTTGGCATTTTTTGAGTTAATAATATTATTTTTGGTAAAAGGGAAAATATTAAATTAAAATAATCTATAAAAGCATTAGTAGTATGCTATAAAGCAGTAACTCCCCACATTAAAGAGCACAGACCACCAGTAATTCATACAGACCATTGTGGTGGTCCACAAAATAAACATTTTGGAAGCAAAGCAGTAGGGAATCCTAATAGCTGTATGAAAAATGGTCCAACAGAAGTTTTCTCTGCTGTTTAAGTTCTCATCAAATGGAAAAATTAAATGAACTACTACTTTGTGGCATATACCCTATTGAGAAATCAGTTCTTGTTAAAAGAGTACCAATATTTCTGCACCTGCCTCAGAGCAAACTTCTTCATGGGACAACTCTCTGGGAACTTTCTGAGATTACTTTAGGAGTTTTTCAGCTTGTTATGAGCTGCAAAATTCCACAGGTATTTCAGAATTAGCTAGTTTTAAATTGGATCATATAGATCAAGAACTTGCAATGGACTTTGATTTTGTATTTAAAGTCTTCAAATCACCTGTGTTCACCAAACATGCCTACTTTTGTTCTATGCTCTACATGAAGACTTTATAGACTAATCCATGCATTAAGCAGAAATAATTTTGTGATGAGCAGTGGCTGTCAGATTATGCAAAAATACTGAAAAACATAAAAACGCAACACCAAGTGATAACAAGAAATTGAGAGAAATAATAACCTGAAAATTCAGGCTATGGAACGTGAAAAAGGGTGAGCAGTTCTTTAGTGTTACTCCCAAGGGGATGATTTGAATTAATGGGATGAGAAATGGAAAATTCGGATGGCACATTGTAAGACCTCTGTAAAAACATGAGAGCCTTTGGAGAAGTTTTTAGTGACAGTAGTGTATCATCTGGGATGCTGAAAGCTAGGCTGAATGCTGAAGCTGAATGCTTACTGGTGAACTGAGCAAGAACAGAGGGCCCTGAGAGCAAGTGTCATGGCAGAGTTCACATTCATAGGGTGGGATTCTCCTTCTCTCAAGATCAGGTCGACATAATCCATCCTGATGACTGACAATCTAAAAGCCTGGCAGTCTTGCAGGTGATGCAAAAGTGAGGGCTTAAGTCTTGCCAGTGGACAAAAGTAGATTAACCCTTTTTGGTTTGAAGCTGTTTCAGATGTGCTCAAAAATAACTGCTGTAGGCCACTGCAATCGCTCTCCTGGATCAAAACACCGTTTGAATTTCAGCTCATGGATCAGGGTGCTCCCTTGAAGACAAGGCGGAGTGTTATCAGCAAGTCAATGCAGGGACGTTTATCTCTGCATTGTCACTCACTGCAGAGCTAGTTATCTCCAAATGGGCTGATACCGCTTCTTCTCACCCAGAGAGCGAGGTGATAGTGGTACTATCTCTGAGGCTTTACACCCAGCTCTGGCCTCAGTTAACATCCTCTCTTTGATAGGAGAGGAGTAGGAAGGGCCATAGTGGAGCACAGGCTCTGGTGCCAGATATAGTCAGCAAGGGAGGTCTGGATGAAGGGGAAGCCCTAAGGCAAGTTCATCTGGGTGGTTCTCACAGGAAGAGTTGCTTGTTAAGTCTATGATGCATTTCACTCTCATATGAAGATATCCACAGCCAGCAGGCTCTTTGTTCCCCTGGCATGATGGAGGATTGATGGAGAATCTCAAAGTGAGGTGCCACAGAGTTGGGCAGAACAGTGAGCTTGCTGGCACTGCTGAAGCAGATGGTTCCATGTATCCGTTAAATGCTTTTAGGTACAGCAACACTGATGGGGAATGGTAAGGGACCAAGGCAGGTCTCCCTGTGAGGTGCCTGAAAAGCAGAAGTCACTAACACAGCTGATCAGGAATAGAGTATTTACCAGCTTTCTTGGAGAAAGATGTCGTGCAGGTCCTTTAATTGCTTTCATTCATTTGTCCTCAGAAAATGAGAAAAAGGAAGTAACTCATAAACCAGCCATTAAGACCTTAGCCTGGTGTGTAGATACATGCACCTGGAGCTCTAAATACAGTCTCCAATATTTCATTCTCCAACCAGAGTGTGAAATGAGCAAACTGATTGAAAAAGCAGTGTTCACACTTTTTCAGTATTCAGACAATGCCCACTGTTTCTGGCAGGCCCACAAAATATATGGTTCTTGGGTTGCAGATAACCTTCACAGGTGGTTTGGTCTTCTGAATAACGAGCCAGCACACCTTTTACTCTGACTTGCTCAATGAATGTGTATAAGTCTCGTATGAGTAATCAATGCACATAAACCCTTTGGTAAGTTAGGATCATAGAATCATAGAATTTCCATGGTTATAAGAGACCTTAAGATGATTAAGTACAAGCATTAACCCAGCACTGCCAAGTCCACCACTAAAACATGTCCCTAAGTGCTACATCTACCTATCTTTAAAATCCCTCCAGGGATGGTGACTCAATCGCTCCCTGGGCAGCCTGTTTCAATGCTTGACAACCCTTTCAGTGAAGAATTTTTTCCTAATATCCAAACTAAACCTCCTCTGGCACAACTTGAGGCTGCTTCCTCTTGTCCTAACAATTGTTACCTGGGAAAAGAGACCAACTCCCACCTCGCTACAGCCTCCTTTCTGGTAGTTGTAGGGAGCGAGAATGTCTCCCCTCAGCCTCCTTTTCTCCAGGCTGAAAAACCCCAGCTTCCTCAGTCACTCCTCATAAGACTTGTGCTCCAGACGCCTCACCAGACCCTTCACCACTCCTTAGGTGCCAAAACAGATTGCAAATCTTCTCCTGGAAAGAGGTAAGGGATCAGGAAAGGAAATCAGGCATCTGGGCCAAAGCATATTGTCAAGGAACGGACAAAGCATGAACCACTTGATATTGATAAAGCTGACAACTTTTATGGCCCACCTGCATTGTTCACATATGGTTTGCACCTGCAACACCAAGAATAGGCTGTCAGTCAATCTGTTTGTGTGACTTATTTAACTTGCCCTCATGCCAGCATCCCCAGGAGGAGTTAGGAGAACACTATCTCCTTTAGCATGGTCAAGTAACACCACATCTCCTCAGTTCTCCCAGTGTAAATGTGAGAACCTAGATAATTCTTCCTGAGGGGTCACAGATGTTTAATATGCAGACAGAAGCATAATCCACCGGCTCCATATCTCCCTCCCTCCACCTCCCCTTGTTTCCTGTATTAAATCCACAGGAGCTGTGAACCTACAACAGAGGCAGCTGATTTCTTGCTACAAGTTGTAGGAACTCATAGTACCCGATGGAAACCTTGATTCTGGCCAAAACAACATCCATCACATAAATAAGAGTTGGAAACTGCATAGGAGATTTATATTTATTATTCTAGTAAATCTTCCTCCTCCTCTTAATGTCTTCTGGTGTGTGGTAACATACAATGCACCACGGCACATGACATACTTAATACGATCCTTATTTCTCCAACTTTCAATTCCTTTATTTATCACCATGACCCAGACAAGGTGGTACCTGAGAAAAGCTGACACAGGCATTTATGTGGCCAAGGGCCAAATCCAGAACTGGTGCAAACCTGCTTGATTCCACTGTAGTCAACAGAGCTATGCCAATATTCATTTCTTGTAATCCAGTTCCTCAAGTGAAAGCTGTACAGCTGGTTTGTTTCCCTTAATGTGTAGGATAGATGCAACTACTAAAGTGTTAACTCCTACTTTCCTGATTTAAATTGTCTACAATGAGACAACAGGTAAGGTTTTCCAGTGTAGCTAATGACTTGAAAAACCTCTATATTCTTTTCTTTCCCAAAACCCAACTTTGGAGATGAGAAGAACAATGATTTTCCTGATCAACAGCCTTAAAATGTCTGAAGCTGGTTGGTTGGAACCGCTATTTTTAATTTTTTAATTCACTGTATGTTTCGGTTGTCCAAGGAGATTTCCAAAATGCATAGGAGAAAGCAAGACGAGGCAGACTGAAGAGAACTTAGAAAAGCAAGAACAGCTATTGTTCTTAGCTGAAAATAGAATCAGAAATTAGATACAAAATAACAGAACGTGATTTTTTTTCAGCTGGGTAGAAGTTCTGAAGAAAAAACAAGAAATGAAAATAGGGAGAATAAAGAAAGAGATAAAACTAGAAAAAGAAGAGGAGATTTTGTGTGTATATATGTGTGTGTGCGTGCAAAACTTTTCCACTAGAGGAGAGCTGTGTTGGTCTGGAATTCCAGTCCAAAGGAACACTCCCATAAATTAACTCATTTTTGTTTTCTCAAACATCAGTTAGCCTCACCACAAGGTCTCGGTGCTATGCCATTTCCAAACCACTTTGGGACTGTCAAACATAAATCATGGGATGTGGAAGCAGTGGAGGCAGAGAGTTATGATCTAGCACAAGGTGCAAATTGCTTAGAGTTAGTGCCAGATTTTTTTTTTCCCTTTTCACCGCAAGAATTTTTTTACATTATTCCTTTTCTTGTTCTTTATTTCTTCCATTCTTTTCCCTACTGCCTCTTTTTCTTCTTTCTTTTTTTCTCTTTTTCCTTTTTTTTTTTTTGTTTTTAATTATTACTGTAAGCAGGAAGAATTAGCAAGAAGAAATTAGGGTAGTGTTTACTATAAAAAAGACCTCTATTGGAGTGCTGCCCCCAAGGACGACATCCATAGTAAACTCCTACCCTGCTGAGGGAGTATTTTCCTCTCTTTTCTTTCTTACTTCTCTCCCCTTCCCTGCTTTATGTTTTCTAGCAGTGATGGTGGTCTCAGTCTCACAAAGAGAACCAACAATTGGAAGGATACTAACTGAAAATTGCTTTTTAATACCAATTACTGCTTCCTTGAAGACATGATTCCTGTAACCCAGGACACGTTGGCTCTGATGTTCACAGATGACTACGGGTGATTTTTTTTGGCAAGGGTAAAGACAGATATAGAACTTGATTACCAGCAGAGTGCTCCACACAATCAGAAATTTAGGCTGCTTCTACTTGCCTACCATTGGACAGCTCAAACCAAAGCAAATAAAAAACCAGAAAAGTAATGGTCAAAAATACATGACTGAGTTTGTGGCCTTTTTCTCTCTCCAGTGATGACATAGGATAGCTATGGGGAGGAGTAAACAGACCTCTTTGGACAACAAAGAGAAATTATCTATACTGGAGTTCAGTAAAGCTGCCTGGAATCACCTATTCCTTTAAATTTCTTCTTCAAAATAGCCTTGGCAGATGACATGTTAGGAAGTTCTCACAACTGCATTATTCCCTCCTGATACTCCCAGATCTGGTTTCAGTCACTTTGAGTGAAGAAAAAAAAAATAGATTATCCTAGTTCTGTCACATTTCAGGATTTTTGACATAAGTAAACCTGGAAACCAAAGCATGGATGTTCATCTTCCAACAACTGAAGCTTGGACTCTAGTCTTGCCAACTTTCTCACCAAAACAAGTCTCTTAGTTGCTGATGGATCTTCTGGCTTGTTTCAACCAGTTCCACAGAAGAGAGGACGTTCAAGGAAATACATCTAAGGTCCACAGACAATATGCTGTAACTATTTGTATCATCCTTCCTTCATAAAACCACCTACAGATTTATTTCACTCTTATGTGTTTATTTTAAAACAACATTATCTAATACCCTGAAGTCTATGAAGTGGGAATTTCCTTTCTTATCATTCTTATCAATCTCATTCTTTGGGGATAAGTACCTCGACTTTGTTTAGTAGAGGAGTACATGCATGAACAAAAGCTGAGCTGGTTCCTTGTTTGGCTCCAAAACTACACTATGGATAATGGCACAGATTAGTTCTTACACTGACTCTGGAGGAGCTCAAGTGCTGGACTCCAGAGATGAAGAAATGTGTGGACAAAGCGGACATCAGTTTTGCATGGGTTTTCATTTCAGGCTTCTCAGTAACACCCCGTGTAAAATTTTCCAAAGAGTCTATTTGAAAATCTGTAAGTTGTAGTCAACAGCTGCCTCATTTGTGGTCCCCAGGGAAGGGTTTTTTGCACATCTTGTACTATGCAGGCCATGTAAAACACAGTCATCCCTGAAAATAGTTGACCCCTTTTAGCAAAATCATGATTAGGTCAGTCACATTCTGTTTTCAGCTAAGTACTCTAAAACCCCTGTTCTCCTCCAAAATTTCTGCCCTAGACCTTCCGCTGTTTTTATCTTGTAGCATCTGAGTCAGCTTTAAGGAAACATTTCTACATGAGATTTGTATATTTTTTTTTCATTTTTCATTATTGCATTTCTTTGACAGTTGAATGCTGCATCCAAACTGAAATAAAATATATCCTGCATTTAGATGTGCTTGAATTAAGCGTAGCCTAACACATGTGTTATGCTTGTATCACGTACACTGCTGCACTGCAGTTTTGCCCTCAGTTGGTCTTCTGCTAAAAGTGAGTGACTCGATCTCTGCCCAGACCTCTCTTGTCCTGGGGACACTGTGAGGGGAGGAGACACGAAGAGCTGGTTATTCTCTCTCCAACCCTTTCCCCTTCTTTCCTTTGCAGCATCCGCTGACATAATCCAGAGACAGAGGATTTGGGATGCTAGAGAAACCAGCCAACGAAATTTCTATCTGCAATAGTTGCAGTTCACAATGCTATAGGCAGCCAACATGTTGTGTGACAACCTTCAGGTGGCAGCAAAAACTACAATTGACAGACTTTACTGGGTCAACTGATCTTACATTGGGAGACTGGGTGACAGAGAGGAAAATATATAAACTTTGGCTGTTAAGGAAGCACAGTCTGTTGGAATGGTGCTGTTGTAAAAAGAATCATTGTTGTAGGTGTGTGTGTGTGTTCTTCTCCTAATAAAAGGTAATCTAATGAAATGTGCCAACTTGTTTGCTTTTGCACTTGAGTGTCCCTTGTTGAGAACCATATCGAGTTGAAAGTGTGTTGAGCAAAGAGTAAACAGCATTCTTCAGGAAGAAGTTCAGCTAGTTTAAGAGCACTTGGAGGTCTCAAAAGGAAAATATAAGGAGAGATTTGCATATAGCAGATGGAATGTTGGATTTTTCATAACAACATTAAAAGTCTCAGAGAGGGGCCCAGCCATGAAACTCAGATCCAGACTATCCATATCTACAAATTCATGTAAGCTTTGATCTGTGTGTTTTTCTTGGTCCCTTACAGAGACATAGGATCCCACATAAATTTAAAGCACAATGTTTTACTTTGAATCTCCTCTCCCTCTGGGGAAAGCCCTGGTGTTCGGCATTAGAAGTGCATGCGTTGGGACCATGAAAACTCATCCTTAGTGTCTGTGTCAATACAATGAGGATATCTTTGCAACTGCTATCACAGAAAGCCTATAGAAAAGGGAAACTGGATCTATTCTTCCTAGGGCATGCTTGTCTAAGTCATGATCAGGCATCACCTGTGATGGAAGCTCCTCAGCAGCCCAAACACTTCTCAACCAATCTAGTTCTTCATGTTCACCAGCCTGTTCATACATTCTCAGATGGTCTTTGCCATTTTTTCCACAGGCAAACAAAATTAATTCTCACTTAATTAATGTGCTCTGTAATGCACAAAAACTACTCTGCAGAAATGCCCTGTAACCACTTTCTGAGAGTCTCATGTTCTGCACGGTTGCTTAACCCCACCCACCTTGTATTGGTCTTTCCTGAATAAAATCCTATTTATTTCTGAATAAATTATCATATTATGAAAATTTTGTGTTAATCTCTCTTACTTAGTCTTATGTAAATTCTTAACCAATGTACTTTCTCTTCCAGTCTAAATCATTAACAATGATAATGATTCATCACTGCTCACTATTTACTGCTGGAATTTTCCCTTGCAGAGCCCACTTAATATATATTCCCATTAGTATCCATTTTGTCAGTAAGTTTTCCAGTAATTTTGCCTCTAACCCATAGTAGTTTAATCTATACTATGTTGGCCTAGTTTATTTCTGAGAATGTCATATGAGACAGTGTTAAAAGCTCTAATAAAATCAATGTATGTATTGGCAGCTACTGCTCTGCCTGTAGCTACAAACTCATTACTGTCTATAGAAAGACATTAGGTAGCTTTGACATGTCAACTTTTACTTCTTTTTGCCTACTTTTTTTTTTTTGGTCTTTCTGATTTCGTCTCGCTGGGCATCTCAGTACCATTATTCTGTCTTATATAGTGGCACTGAAAAAGCTTTTGGGCAAAGAAAATGTCCTTCTTATGCATTGCTGAACTCCCAGCCTCTATGTTCGATCCCAAGGGTCATTTTTTTTTTCATATATAAAAGCTTATATTAAAAGTATACAGAATATTACCTAGTCATAGATTTTTTTTTATTCTTTCTGACAAGTCCCTTCCTCTCCTGACAAATGGTCTTGATGTCAAATCAATTGAATATTTGCGTTTTCACATTTTTTTTTTCAATGTTGCAATCCCATCACACAAATTTTAACATTTTGACAACTGAATTTTCAAGCCCTGCAGACAATAAGTGTTTATTATCAGAAGGCTGACCTTAGGCTCAGCCCTGCATGGAAAATGGCTGTTCTATAATAAATAAATTCATCACCAGGGCTCATTTCTCAGGGTAATATTTGCTCTTTTGCTGATTTTACACATTTGTGGATATGCCACAGGTTTTGGAATTTACCTTCTAAACAGCTGGCACGCTGTCTTCTTCACCATCTGACCTAGTATCACAACTTTCCAGCTGCAGTGATGATGAGCTGGGAGGACATTAACTGCCTTCAATTTCATCTGTTGATGATTTATTACTGATGTGGTCAGACCACATGTCAGAGCTGAAGGGACACTTGCCCTCTCTCAGCAGTTAGCTATTTCAAATATTAGACTCCCCATCTCGTGAATGGGGTCTTGTGTGCTCCTCTCGTTTCTTGCATGACTGATGGTCATGTAAATAACAGTGGTCCTGAAACAGATCTTGTTGTTGACTCTTGGGATAAACAGCTGCAGGCAGGTCATCAGACTTTGCGATGGAAGATGTGTGAAAGAGAGCATGGGAGAAAGAGCAAAAGAGATGAAATGAGAGAAAAACAGAAAGGACAAGACAAAAATAAGAGGGAAAGAGAGAGGGAAAGAAAAAAAAAAAGATTAAATAGTTCTTGAAGCACCAGCTTTACTTTCTTGTGACTGAGATGTTCTGTCAAGTAAGGCAAAGACTGCTGATTTACAGCTGGGTGATATTTTTTACTTCTCTTCTTCTCCAGAGACTACAGATACAATTTTCCTATGGAACCCATTCTCCTTGATTTCTTCTCAAACCCTGGTTCTCCAGCATCCCATATTCCTAGATCTTCTTTTGAACTACAGAAATCACATGTTATTCTGTAAAGCTTGCTTTCTTTTTTTGTGCTAATATTTTATAAGCAGTTGATTGCTGGTAGACTATATATATATATGTAGCTATGATAAGCTAAGTCAGATTATTATGAAATATTCTGTTGAAAAACATGGATGGCCTGGATTTGGAGATAGCCATTTTTCAAGTTAAATTGTCACTGAATAGTTCTTTGATGAAAAATTACTTTTCAATTTAGAAGGAAAAAAAATAATGAAAACAGGTGATTCTCTAATTTAAATACAACAAAATATGTCAGTGCTGCCAGAGAAGCTAGTGTTTTGACAACACGTCTTCCAGATATCTCTTCAAATCTGAATTATTCTATGATCCTAATATTTTGGAAGAAATAAAAAAAAAGAACTATTGAAAATAAACACAACACCCCAAGTTTTTTCATTGAAATAGGAATGATGTTAACTGACTCAACACAGAAAACAGGAAAATAAATATCAGCTTGAGCTTCAATTCTTCATCAGAAAATGTTTTCAGAAAGGTACATTTAAGTGAAAGAAATACTGATGGGTTCTTCATTTTAACGCTTTTCCCTGAGAAATATGTTCTCCTTTTTCCAGTAGCTCTTAGAACACTCCATGCTGTATTAATGGCAACAAATGTCAAGGGTTTCCAGTTATATCACTGCACTGTAGACCAAAAGTTTATCTACTGAACAAAGATATAAAGGGAGAAGTACCAAAACTATTCCAGGAGGTGTGACACTATCAACTAAACGTCTTTAAATAGCTTTTCATTGTGCTTCTGCCTGTCCAAGAGAGATGCTGTTTTGAGGCCAGAAGGGAACATTCTGATAATTTAGTCTTGCCTTTTGCAGAACCTCCTTCCTTTCTGCTCTTCTCCTCTCAGCTCCCATTCCCCTCTCCCTGCAAGTCTCTCCTTTGAACAGTCATTCCCTTTGAAGACACACCCAAGATTAGTTAATCACCACCCCGCTCCACCAACACTCTATTATTCAAGAAAACCACACACACCCGTAGTGTCACTCAGTGGAAAGTCTTACTGAGGTAGCCATGGCCACACATGGGCCTTGAGCACTCATACGATAACACCTACATGCTTATTTTATTTTTTATCATGGAGCTATGCTGGCTGTGGAAAACAACTACTACCTTGGTTTACGGGACACTGTTTGATGTCATTTTGCCGCCAGAAGAGCTCAGGATTCGACACTGCAAAAGGCATTTATCACATGTGGCTATTCCTCATGGCATATTTCCAGGAAAAACACCCAATGGTATTGCTCAAATAATTCATTATTTGTATTGCAATTGGATCTGAGGGCCTTAAGCCCAAGTAGGGTCCCCTTTAGGTAGTTGTTGTGCAAACATCATGGAAGTAAGAGTCCTGCTGTGAATAACTGAATCATGAATACTGAGAACAGATATTTAAAATTACGAAACTATTTGAACTTTTATAATCACAGCTATTTAAAATAACAGAACTAGATGAAGTTTAGAAAGACTTCCTTTATTTCTTAGCTGCTAGCTCCAAGCCAGTGTTTCATGGTACCAAATCCAGCATGTTGTCCGCCTTATCTTCCCCTTTCATAGAGGTATGAGTGTGTGTGTGCATGTTGGTGAGTGCGAATGAGCTTTGAAGAAATAAAATATACAGTAGTTGTTGCACTGTGCCAAACATGTAGATATGTGCTTCGTGTTCTCTTTTGTTTCGTAGAACTGGCATAATAACTCTGGACGTAATTCTGGGAGAAATATTGAGGGTGATGCTTGAAATTACTCCCAGAAATATGTTTTTTTAATCTGGAAATAAATTATTTTAGGGATAGATAAGTCCCCAGACAGATTTAGTTTGGGCTTGAGTTCCTGGCTCAGGCTCACAGTACCTGTGACAGTGGGCAACATGCTAATTTTTCTAAGAGACAGTTATTAAATGGGAATAGTGATATTTCTTTCATCTGTCTTGCCTATTTAAAGTGATAACTTCTGTGATGGTGAGTATCTCAATGAATGAGGTTAATCACTGGGTTTTATTGTTATTAGGGTAAGAAAACAACTTTGAAAATATTCAGAGCTGATCTCTTAAAAAATGACATTAATAAATACTGTTTCTTTACAAGTTTGAGAATATTTAAATGAGAATGCTCAGAGAAATGTTATGATGAGTGCCATGAGCATTTTGTCTGTTTTTTTTGTGCCCAGAGATAAAAACACAACTTCTGCACTCAAGAGTTACTTGATTTAAATATAATGTTTATACTCAAGACAAGATCACCTTGTTTGACTGGAGTATATTAGCAATTATTTACTAGAACTGGAAGATTGGAATTGTTGGCCCAAAGAAAATGTGGAAAACCCATCACTGGAAGTGGTCAACATCAGGTTGGTAAAGGCTTTAGGCAGCCTGATCTAGTGAAAGATATCCCTGTTAGTGGCAGAGGGGTTTGACTAGATCATCTTTAAAGGTCCCTTTCAATCCAGACAATTCTGTGTTTTTAACTAGGGTCAAAAGGCCCTAAAAGAAGAAAAATCAAGGCAATGAGAGAAAATAAAAGAAAAAAAGTTTGGTTGTTCTTATTTAAAAACATGGGAAAATTAACCCCACTGTCTAAACCTTGAAGAAGGTTCCTTTTGGGGCTTGACAACTCTGGAGTGGAGTAGCTCTTAAGAAAAGTTATTACAACATGAACAGGCTTTGCCCATCTGACTTCTAGAACCCAGTCCATGCCAATTGGCATGAGCTGGAAAGAAAGAGAAATCTGAGTCAGAGAAACACTTTATTTAACACACTACATTAAACGTGCTTTCCCTTGGACTGAGAAACGACACCATGAAATGTGCCATTCGATGAATCTTCTGTGATGAAAAACACATGTAAGCCAGCAAAACGAACAGGGTATTATTTATGATGGGTCATAAATTCTGCTTGCTTCTACCCTTCAGGCAGGGGGAGTTTTCATCGCCGTGCTGCTCCTGTGGATGGAGCAGCTCTGATGAGAAGGAAGGCTTCACAGAAGCATGGCTGCTTGAATCAGAGGAACTTAGTTTCTAATGCACTGTGTTGAGAAAGAAAGAAAAAGAAATCAGTGTTACCCCTCTGCTGCCTTCCACCTGAGTTTAACAGCAGCTTTAGTAGAAGGGATTCTCCAAGCATCAATTCAGAGGTTATATATTCAGGTGAGATATTCAAAAGTATGATATGCCAGAAAATCACATAAAACCAATCCCCAGTAGTTGGGAACTTTTCACCACTATGCCTCTGCTTGCTCTGCTCTTCAAAGCACAGAACACTGCACTCAGTTCTGCCTTACAAAGATTTAATCAAAACGTTTGAGTAAGATATCAGCTGAGACACCAATTACTGTGTCCAGCTCTCGAGACCTCAGCACAGGAAGGACATGGACCTGTCGGAGCAGGTCCAGAGGAGGAGCCAAAGATAATCAGAGGGTTGGAGCACCTTTGCCGTGAGGACAGGCTGAAAAAGTTGGGGTCATTCAGCCTGGAGGAGAGAAGGTTCCAGGGAGACGTTATAGAGGACTTCCAGTACCTAAAGAGGGCCTATAGGAGAGGTGTGGAGGGACCCTTTATGAGGGAATGGAGTGATAGAATGAGGGGTAACGGTCAGATACGGGCCCAGGTTGCCCAGAGAAGCTGTGGATACCCCATCCCTGGACACGTTCATGGATGGGGTTTTGAGCAACCTGATCTGGTAGTTAGGTGTCCCTGCTTGTGGCAGGGGAGTTGGAACTGGATGATCTTTAAGGTCCCTTCCAACTCTAACCATTCCATATTCTACAATTCTATAAGACATACAGAAACAACTGAAAGGACTATAGTTGCCTATTTCCGTATGGACCACTGGTCTACGGAGTGTAGTCCAGATCAATTAAGAGTCCTGCAGCTGCATGGTTCTATGCACTTGCTAATTCATGTGACTGCTGGATCCTGACAGTGTGGTGACTTAATATAATGTCAACCCATGAAAAATGAAACAGCTTCATCGGAATAAGGGTCCAGTCTTTGACTTCTCAGCTGAAAAAGCAATAGCTTCTCACCAAGTATTTATAGTGGGAAATTTGAAAATTTCCCTTTCTAGTCAACTTCCTGAAATGAAACGGAACTTTTTAGTTTAATTACAAACATTTGCCTTTCATAAATGTTGCTTATTAAACAGAAAAAAAACCCACACACTTAAAAATAAAAGTTCCTGGTTTTGAAGTTTCTTCAAATAGAAATTTTGCTATGCAGTATTATTTCCCATCAAGCTTTTTTAAGTCAAAGTGAAAGAAAATCCATTCTTTAGCTGTGAAAACTAGTTTTTGTATTGATAATTATAGCTCAGATTAAGGAAAACTAAGTTGTCATCTAGAAACCACCAACTGTCTTCCAAGCCATGGTGAGCTGTTAGCAGCTTGTCACTCATTTTTACTACCTCACTAGTATTTTTCTCAACTAAATTTAGGTAATGAGGATGTCTGTTAGTTAAATAGAAATTCTGAACACTGACAGCAGTATGAAATATTTGGGACGAAAAGACTGCCTAGACCTATTTCCATAGTTCCTAACTCTCCAAAATTTTCAGAGAGGCTTATATACACATCCCAGGTATAGGCATTCCAGGTTCCCATCTTTAGGTTCACAAACACTTTAAAAATGCTGGTTTTGTCAGAAAATGATCCATCAGCCTGTTTCACAAAGCTGTTTTGATGGTCACTAAGGAACACGAAATACTTGAGAACAGCAGGGAAGTCATAGGATGACATGTATCTAATACCGACAGCTTTGCATTTCTAAAATTCTGAGCATCTAGTTCAAAAGTTTTAATCTCATTTCTATTGGATTGTCATAAGCTGGAAATCCCTTCTTTAAAATCAGCAGGATTGGTGCAATAAGCCTTTGGAAATGCCAGAAGAATTAAGGTGAGCACGTCCTAAGCAGCTGCTTGCTATCCATGCCTCTAACTTCACCCATGTTAAATACGCTGTGTGCCTGAAGCTCTAGCCAGACAAGTAGAGATATGATTTCAGGTCTTCACTGTCTGGGTATGAGGCTGAGCTGCAGACAGCAATGTGACTTGCTTTTACCAAGGCTGGTGCCAAAACTGCCTTCCCACTTCCTGATGTGCCAAAGTTCCTTTGTATTGTATGTCACAGCAATATAGAACTTTCCCTTCATAACATGATTAATACACCCACGTGGGGGATCCAACCTCTTGCAATCCGATGGGGGGTATGCTAAGACTGGCTGGAGACGTGCATAAGAAACTTCCTGTTCTGGTCTGGGCTGCATCCATTACACACAATATGTCAGGAAAAGAGGAGAGGGTGTAAAAAAATAATAATGGAAGAATGAGAAAGGATCTTTCAGGCAATAGAGAACTCCTACAAAATAATTACAGATGACATTTAAAGAAAACCTGGCTTCATGCACAGCTATTTAACTACCTTGGGAAGAATATGCCAACATGGGTGGGATACTGTAAAACCCCGTCTACGCTTAGATGCTTTAAACCAGAGTGAATTAAATAAGTCATTAATCTGACAGAGACTTTAAGTGTTCGACTATGGCTCTGATCATCTTGATTTCTTCCTCAAGGATCAAACTGGAGAAGTTGGAAGCTAAAAACACATAAAGCAACACCTAGATTGAATGCTAAAACTGCCCTCATCTCCAAACCCTTTACAAATCACAGGGGAACATACAATATATTCAGTCTCTGGTGGAGGTTGAGAGAAATACCATTTAAACCACAGCTACATGAAAAGAAATGCATCACTACAAGGTGTTCACGGAAAACTATGTCTGGGGATCTGTTGATCCTGTTTGTGTATGAGCAGCCCCAAGGACTGGCCAATTAAATATGGGGTATGAGTTTGAGATGTTTCAACGGAGCTGAAGACAAGGGTTCATCACTGCTAACTTCAAGTGTTTAAAATGCAGACCTCTGAGTCTAAGTTGGGAACTCTCTCATTAGAGAAAACACCTCAGCTGAGTTAGTTAAGACATGCTTGGTTCAGAAGCACCTTAAGCAGTGCAAGCAAAAGATTCCTAAACTTGGAATTTTAGTATGATTCTAATTTTTATTCTTTGGATAATCCACCTTTAAAGCTTCTGTCTCCTTGCAATGCAATCAGCTGTTTGCATTTGTGGCCTACATTGTGTTGCAGTTGAGAATTTCTCATCAAAGACTTGTCGGGGTGCTCTAAAAATGAAAGGCAGGAAGGACAGTCTCTGTCCCAGAGAAAGCTCATCCCCAGAAGTGTTTAAATCCCTGGCTGAACTGAAATATCCAAGAAGTCAAATAAGTCCCATTGGAAAATTGAAATGTTTCATCATTAATGACATTTTCTATGGAAAGACTGTCAGTTTAGATAAAACCCACATTTCCTGTCAGGAAAATGTTTTAACAGAAATAGTTTCAGACCAACTCTATGAAAGGGAGTCCTCAAAAGGAGCAGACACTCAAAAGATAAAGCCACAATTATTGCAACCTGGGCTCCTGATTTTTCCTGTTATTCGGTAAAACCCGCAAAGTCCCTTTTCACAAATTCAGAAGTGAGTTTAGCGAATCTGGAGCTTTATAATCGCAAAGCATGAGGGATTTTTATCTTACTTTCACGTTTTCTTTTTATTTATTTTTTCTGTTTTTCCCCCCAGATACCTGCATTAGTGTAACTAGTAACGCAAACCATGACATGACCATGACAATGTGGCAGTGTCTTCAGTTCTAGAGCCTTCTGGCTGCCTGCAAACTGCTGACTGGAAGTGGCCCCTGGCTCTTGACACTTTCTGAACCATGGCCAGAAATTGTTTTGTGAAGTGGTATTTGGGGTAAAATCACACCAGTGCCTTTTCAAAGAGCACAGATAATTGTGTTCCACTGCACAGAAACCTTCCTTGCCACTGTTTTATTAGCTCTCATACTCACAACTAGTCTGACTTCATTAATTAGGCTTTGAATAAGACCTTAACTTCACCAACAGTGATTGCCAGTCTGAGACAATGAAATGAAGGGAAACAACTTTACATTTCCACAGAGGTGGCAAAGTAGGACTGTCTAAGCAGCCAGGGGTGATCTTTCATGGGGTGCTGGGTGTGTTGAGTGCTTGAGAAATACAATTAATCTGCCTGGCAGATAAGTCACCCCTGTCTGCTGACACAGAAATCAGAGCATTTCCATTGCTTGTTTCTAGTCTGGGAACCACTGTTCACATCCTCCCAGAAGAAAGGAGAAAAGCAAATGTGGTTACCTCTGGGAGTAAGACTTGAGGCACTGAGGACTTGAAATGACCGAGATTGTCCAGTTGATATGTTCAATGCCTAATACTAAAAATTACAATCTTAATTCTCTCAAATAGATATATATTCTGCTTATACCACCAGATGCAAGTAAGATGATGTAGCAAAAAAATGATGGATCTAATTATTCCTTAGACTGTGCTAGCACATCCATGGATGCCAGGCCTGCTGAAACGCTCTCTTTTGCTGTAGAATAATAAAGGTTCATTGAGATACAGCCACGAGTCAGTCTCTGGAGCCTGGCATTTGTACTTACATGTCCCTTGCTAACACAGCAATACAGTATGACTGTCATAAAAGGCATTTTTGCCAGCTTTACACTCCTCCCATCCTCTGCAAGCTATTCTTGGATGCAATAGTACAGGCAAGACTCGGCTCTTCTCTACCAGCTAGGTAATGTAAAAAGGCTTGATTGTATCAGAGACCATGGCTTCAGGAACTTTATCTGCCCAAAGCAGTGTCTGAACCCCTGCATGAAGCAGTACCCAGGAATTCTGATGAATACAGCAGAGAGTTTGCTTTAGAATAAACTTACAAGGAAGAGACAGCAGCTGGATTTACTGGAGCTTGCTTTCTTATGAAAAGGATTCTGTTTAAAATGCTGAGTAATCGATTAGACAGCAAGCTCCTGAAACCTATTTTAAGAATATCATCATTTGCTCAGTGGGACCTTTTCCAGAGTGAGAACCATCACCCCTGTTCAGCTCTACAGAAACAATATGCCTTTAACAGGCACCTTTTCTGCTCAACAACAGTCAAGAGATAATGCCTTCTCTTCAGACAAACTTCCCTTCAGAGATATTATGCAAACAGAGTAGATAACCAAACACCCTCCCAGGGAAAGAGGTGCATATGCTGATAGAGGGGAAAAAATACATTAGGAAAGTGTGATTATTGGTACTAATTTTGAAGGTACAGCTAGAATGGAAATATATGGATCACTGAATAAGGAATTCCTTGTCATTAGTGAGCTATGACACAGCTGTCGGCTACAATTTAGGGTCAAAGAAAAGAGGACACAGATATGATCCACAATAATAGAAATGAGACAACTTGGATATTAGATGCTAATGTATCAATTCTCTGAGTACTCATGTGCTGGGGTATGTGTGAGACGTGCATGTGAGCTACTTTAAAAGAGTGTTATTCAGGATAAATATCAACCTCATAATTGTGAGATTGCCAAGGACTCAGTAACCAGATATCCATTATTTTCTTCATGTGCAACACATTGTCCCATGCTTTTTTCGTAGTACAACACTCAAAATCTGCTCTAAAGTAGGAAACCTTTACTTTACACAGCAGTTTAAGAAGCCTCAAAGAGAATATCTTAACAGTTTCTGTGGCAAATGAGGATACATATTTATGTACTGGGGAACTAAGGCAAAAGGAAACAGAAGACTCCATGTGGTATGGAAGTTGAATTCAGGCACTATGACCTAAATTAACCCACCTTGAACTGATTTATCTAAATTAGGAATCTGGTAGGCTTTCCAAAGGTGAGTTAGGAGATAACATGATTCTCTACAGCCTGAGTTGGATTGATTTGCAGGTCTGTGTGACTCTCCTTTGATTGAAGAGAGATTCTTACAGAACTAGACTCTCTAGTTGAGGTACTTGTATTTAAATGAGACTGCTCTGATTCTTCCAGCTTGATTTTCCAGAACCTTTGTCATTGTTCAGCACTGTTCCGAGAACATCTCTCCCCAACTTCATCAACTGCTGGGAGTTCTCGGTGCTTCTGCAAAGTAAATTCTAGGTCTTTAACAAGACTTCAGCTTTAGAAACAAAAGATTTACAGTCACTTGCACATCAATATATCAAAATTCTGGGCATAGACATGGACAAAATTCAGCTTCTCAGTAGCTGCAACATTAAATTATTTTCCTTTTTCTTTCCATGTTTCAAACTCTGTACACTTCTGCAAAAAAGATCCAAAACACATTAGGGCTTTACTAACAGTAATCTTCACTAACCAACCATGTATCTAAATCAATCCAGCTGCGTGAATGAGTCAGAAATTCTGTGTGCAAGGAAGGAAAGCCTCTGTTCTTATAATAAAGAAGTTAATCATAGTGTCTACACATAAAGGCAAAAGCAACCTCAATAAGATATTTATTAACTTTTGAAAGTTTAATAACAGGTCTGTCTTTTGGAAGTTACTAAACTGGTCACTCAAGTCACACCTAAACTGCAAGACTGGCACACTACAAGATGTGACCTGAAGTCCTGGTGCACACATCACGCTTTGTGATTTCTGTGTCCTCATTTCTCTTTCATAGCAATGAGGGAAAGTAGAATAGCGTACAGCATCGTTTCATCTCAGCAGGGAGTAAGGATGTGGTCATAGCACACAGGCAGACGAAGGAACAGAAACTAGAGAGTAGATCATTACAGATATCTTTGCTCAGGCAATTGAATCAAGGCTCTCTCTCCTTTTTTAAGGCACTGACTGCTTCATCTCATCTGGAAAACACAGTTATTTTTGTTACTTCTGTCATTGATGGCCATGTCTGTAGCTGTCATCTCACAGCTACATCCTCAGTTTGGTCTTTGCTTTTTGATAATCCTCTCCTACCAAATTAAGTTGTTCATTCATTTTCTTTCAGTCCAGCAGGAGACATATATCAGTCCTCGCTTTTTGGGTGGGCTTAGGCTTACTCATTTTGGGGTTTTCTCGCATAACTCTATGGCCCCAAGAATTATAGGCACGCCAGTCTATGTCTGATGAGTGTCACTGGAGAAGAGGGAAAATGAAAATACATTCTATATATCTTATGAAAAGTTAACTTTCAGAAGCAATATTGGCCTGTACAGGGAGTGTAATGCAAGAGGTGGGTGTAACATGTAGGGAGTGATGAATAAAATCTAAATCAGATGGGTGTGTTAGTCCCAAACCTTAAACAAACATGAGAGGTTATTGGAATCCAGTCACCTTTCATGCTGCTACAGGACAGGATCTTTGGGATACTGAAGCCAAGCAGACACACAACAAGGTTTACTCTACATTAAGAAAATCTAGGGAAGCTTTCCAGAAATTTGCTTCATGTCTCTCAACAGGTTTGGAAGGAATATCCAGGAATAACAAGCCCTACAAATATGAAGCACTTAAAACTTTAATGCTTACATAAAACACTCTCAGCCGATTAATTACTTGTTCTTTTATGACACTAGACCTGTTCTTCATCTCTTTTAAACAGAGAAAGCACTTGTGCACCTCCAAAACAACACTAGTTTAGTCCCCTAAATGTCGCAAGGCAAAAGAAAATTTTGTTCGTCATTCCCTTTCACCATTTTTCCTTCTGATATCTTGTTTTGTAAGTGTGTCATATACCTCTTTATTGAGGTCTGATGCTCAGAGAATGTGCATTCATTACAATTCTACCTGGGGAGCATGAGCTCATCTCATAGCAATTTCTGGGTTTAGTTCTAGAGGCCACTTGTTCAGTTCCCAGAGTGTCAGCAGAAATGGTGGCTGTCAAGCTGTTTATACTCTCCCAAGCTGGAAAAACTCTAGCATTTCACCAAAGCAGCAAAGAAGCAGGTCTTTCATTTGCCAAATCTCCACAGCTCAGCAAATGAACTTCCTGTCGTGATCTACAAACTAGCAAATGAATAAAACTGTAAAGCCATTTAATTTTTGCCTTTTGCCTAGTGAGGTTGTTAAGCAAAATGTGAAATGGTTTCACAAAGATTTGTGTTGGTTGGTTGTGTAGAGTGTGGGAATTCATAAGCATACCAAGAATCTTATTATTTTTGGTAAACTGGGAACTTCACAGAGTCTATAAATCTGTTTTACCACTTTAGCTGCATTTTTCTTCATATAGTGCTCATGTTTACGTGAGGTAACACAGAAGGGGGAAAAAGCATACATATGACTTAGGGAAGGGAATCATCAAGTCTTAGTCAACATGAGCTGTTGTGGAACATCCCTGCACAAGCAGTCTTTGCAAGTCTGAATTCTTGAGGATGCTAGAAGAAAAATAATTAAGGGATGCCCCACCTGACTATGATCTCTGAACATCTGAAAAACTTATCTTTGAGAGAGCTTAAAAAGAAATAAATTATTAAAGAGACATTCTCTATATGGTTGGAAAGAGTGAAACAGATCTCATGTTCCAAATAAAGCCTGTATGGAGACAGCAGCAGATTAAATAACTACTTCTTAAGACAGTGTCTCTTAAAAGACAGTTTAAGGTGTATTCTAGATGAGTAATAACATGAGGAAGGGAAGAGCTATAGTTCATTTATCAGTGTGTGTGCTTATTAATGCTCCTAATGAACATGAAGTGTCTTTTAGTTAGAATCTTCTGCCAAAGCTTCATACTTCATTAGTCCTGCATCCTAAGGGAGGTGACTCATCAACCAGGTTACCCCAAAGGCTGAAGCAAAGAGAAAGAGGATGCTTTAGTTACTGATAGATCTTTACAGACCCAAGACAATTAGCAGCCAGAGTGCTATGTCCCCTTTCAGTACCTGCACTAAGTAACAGAGCTGGAAATCATGATGAACTGAGAGAGGCTGGTAAGTATGCTGGAATCAGAGACATCAAAAATTGCACAGTTTTCAAACAACTCTTCTGTTGAGGGACGGAGAACAGTGTTTGGCTTGTTTACATTTCTTCGTGGGAAGGTTATTCAGAACAGTTTTGACTTTCCATGGAACCTATGAACCACAAGGTCACTCTTCTTTGAAAGTAATACATTTAATTGTTAGACCCGTCATTACAGTAAGATATTTCACTAGTTCTGACTCTTGGGAGGTCCAGGATTGCAGAGTTTTTAAGAAAAACTTGGTAATTTCTGACCCCTAGAGATATTGCTTTAAAAGATCTTCTGAGTGCAATTTTCCTATAGGCATCTATGTGCTACTTAGCAGCAACACATGTTGATTCTACTCTGACACGAAAACTCATGCAAACAAAAAAGCAGTTCTGAATCACACCTCTGGAGAAGAACACCATGCTTTCTCAACATACATGAAATAAAAAGTTTAATAACTTTCAACTTTTAGTCCAGACCCACTCAATTTATAGTACAAGAAAAGTAAAGTGACATATGAAGAAAAGAAAAGTTGTGGATGATTAGCGGGGGAACAGTGACAGCCTACGGTCATTTAGTGGAGATGACAACAGTGAACCTTTGAGATTTAAATTTTTTTTTTTTTTTCACAGATTTCAGCTCATTTTCTCAAGCCTCTAAATCTTAAACACCACTCTGCAAAATGGATGCTGTCTCCTTCCTACACTGAAACAACAGTGTAGATGATTCTGGGAAGATGACCTCACAGCAAGAAGGTTTGAACGTTTCTGGAGGCCTCACTCTTTCCATTGCCTGGGTATCAGAATAGCCCCGAGGACAAGGAATAAAAGGGGAAAATCTAAGGTATCTTTGGCCCTTTCCCCTGAACATTAATACCTCTAGGCACTATGAAAGGTTTGCTTGTTTAAATTCAGAAACAAGGCTGTTTCTGCTCAGTGATGAGGTAACCAATTGCTCCACATCCTAGGAGAGGAAGTGAACACAGCCAATACCAACCAGAATATTTAATTCAGGTGCTTGTTGCTGATTTGTGTTCTGGCCAGAGGAAAGAAAGGACGACTTGGGGACAGCATGCAGCTGCCATCATCTCAGCAGCAGATATAAGTGCAGCACAATGAAAGAAACCTCAGGAAATAAAAGGCTAAGGGGAGATCTGCAAGTGCATAGGAAACACAAGGGCTTCATTGCAGTAAACACAAGAGGCATGTTCAAGTCCCCAGCACATAGTCAGCAGTGTACCACGAAGGAGGTACATGCTATTATTTCACATGTCCTCATTTCTGAACCCTCTCTGCTCTCCTCTCCAAGTGTTTGAATGCAGGAAAAGATCCTTGTCCTGTATGTGTGTAGGTACACAGAGAAGTATGTTGGTCAAGTCAACCTTTTTTGTCTCATTTCCATGCCTTTCCAAGAATCTCCAACTAAAACTATCTCCCCATCAAATAAGCTCTATAAAGATAGATGGGCTCTGCCTACATTCAAATATTAAATGTGTAAAGGCCTTGGTTATTGAGGCTAAATGCCACAGAGCAGCCTTCACCTAGGCAAATCACATGTGGCCTCCAAACCAGAATGAATCTATGCAGATTACCTAGTATGTATGGACCCAGTAATATTCAAACTCTCATATAAACTGCCATAAATTTGGAACGTGAGGCAGGAATTCCTGTTACAGACTATTCCAGTACCAACAAAAAATTAAATTCCAGTACTGTGGATATTGTTTAATTCGTTAGTATAATCACACACAGCATGTGGTCACACAAACTAATTGTTTAACAAGTATATTCAACATAGTCAGGCAGGAAAACTATATGTTAGAGGACTAGCTATAAACCACTAAACTACATAGGCTTTCTTTACAGCAAGCACCTTGGCTCTCACTGTACCAGTCTACAATTGACACAGATTGCTTTAGTCTTATATGAAATATCCTTCATTAATTAACAATCATATCAATAGCATGGTGTTACTCAGTTATAAAGACATATAGGTTAAATTCTAACTGGTCTGGTTTGAGGAACATACAAAGCCAGATGTTATTTCAAACAGCAAAATTACCATGGTTAAGTTCCCTATAGGCTGTGCCAAGTTTATCTCTCCCCAGGCTATGGAAAGAAAAGTTGGTTGTGGTTGTTGCCACCAACAAAAGCTGTTACTCTGACCAACACCTGGCACTCCCATTAGAAATATTTTTTTTTTGCTTCCTCTCCTCATAAATTGCCCAGAAAGACCAATACAATGCAGGGGAAATATTGGAACCTGGCTATGCACATTGTAAGTAAAAGTTGGGCTTTGAAAGGAACCAGGGAACAAAATACCCTAGAAACCTCGACAATCTTTAGTCTTATATCCTAGTCTGATATAAATGGCACTTTCTCTAGATATTCCATGGTGGCTTTGGCTGAACCAGAGAGCAATATTGGACCAAGGAACTGCCGGTAACAAACAGAAGCAGGCAGCTGAGGAAGCAACATCAGGGCCCTTTCCAGACCAGAAGAGCTCTGCTCCCACAGGGGTTTGCCCTGCTGAAAATCTAGCCACTGAAAGGACATTTGTGTCCTAGGCCCAAAAGTAAGCTCAGAACAGACAGCTATTTCAGACTTCGGTGCTAATCATTAAATCCTATCTGAACATCCTCTTCTATTTCTAGTTCTGTGTAAGATTTTCACCACTGGCAAGGAAAAGCCACCTGACTCTTCTTTTTTGCACATATTGATTTTAGTTTTGTCCAGTTAGCCTTTTGCCAAGATTTCTTCTGTTTCTTTTCCTTATTCTGAATTTCCCAATGTCCCAAAAAACACAGTGGTGATGAAGTAGAAACTGGAAGACCAAACATGCCCTACTTTCAGTTCCTCCTTCTTTTTTGTACATCCTTATTCAACTCATGGATTAGACAGAGTTTGAAGGGACCTCTAGAGATCATCTAGTCATCATCTCCCCTGCTAAAGCAGGATTGCCCAGAGCACATCACTCAGGACTGCATCAAGGCAAGCAGGTCTTGAAAATCTCCAGAGAAGAGAGATTTACATGACCTGTCTTGGCAGCGCTGTTCCAGGGCTCTGTCACTCTCACTGTAAAGAAGTTTTTCCTCATATTTGAGTGGAACTTCCTATGTTCCAGCTTATGCCCATTGCTACTCATCCTTTCGCTGGAAACCACTGAAAAGAGTCCGGCTCCATCATCCTTCAACCCACCCTTTAGGAACTTGTAAACATAG
>JAOQGH010000012.1:1759261-1772823 GCA_025769975.1 Gallinago jamesoni
AGTCCGGCTCCATCATCCTTCAACCCACCCTTTAGGAACTTGTAAACATAGATAAGGTCTCCCCTCAGTCTTCTCGACTCACTGGAGAAAGACACTGCCATTTCTTATGAAGATGAACCCGCAATGAATAAATCTGATTCCAAATCTGGGAACAAGGTGTTTGACTATGTTTTAGTCATGTGACTTGAAACCACAGTGTGGTTTGAAGCCACTTCTGAGATGGTTCTAATTTGGGGTGTGGGGCAAGGGTACTGGGGAATGTTGCTGCTGGGAAGCTGGGCTAGAACCTTGGACAGGGCCCCCTGTCCTCTTCCCGCTGGAAGGATCTTTCCCTTTCCCACTTCACTTGGCAACACACGGGGAACCAGCTGACATGGAAAAGTCAGACTGTTTAGATTAATCACCCTGCAAAACGTTTACTGTGTTGGCATTGGATTTTCATGGGCCAGCTAAAGAAAAAAATTGTTTTTCCCTTATTTTCAATTTTTGAAGGAAAAGAAAAAAAGAAAAAAGAAAGAAAGAAAAAGACTAAGGTACAAGAAAACATGATGGTGTCACACATAGTTTACATTTTTTTCCTTTTTCTTTTTCATACCCTCTCCTCTCCTCTCCTCTCCTCTCCTCTCCTCTCCTC
Source organism: Gallinago jamesoni (assembly GCA_025769975.1). NCBI lineage: Eukaryota > Metazoa > Chordata > Aves > Charadriiformes > Scolopacidae > Gallinago > Gallinago jamesoni. The sequence goes on from JAOQGH010000012.1 coordinate 1,759,896, forward strand.
TCCTCTCCTCTCCTCTCCTTTTTTCTCTTCTTTATTCCACTCCCCTCTCTCTCCTTCTTCCTTCTCCACTTCTCTATAAAGACTTCAGATACAATTCTTCCTGCAGTAATATATGACTCGATGAATGGTACAGCTTGGCAAAATGAAATAATTCAGGTTCAGCACCAGGCTAAGTGTAGTTACACGACTTTCAGATCAGTACCAGCTCACATCTGGCTGGCTCATAGAGCAAGCAGCACAAGTTCTAGTGTGCCGACAATATCCCCACTTCTAATGGGAAATAGAGAGAAGTGATGAAAGGCTATTAGCACTTTAAGGTTGCCTGGAGGTCTGTGTGACCTGAAATATGTACTTAAAGACATGTTCTGCAGCACCAGGTCAAGACAGTTTTCATATTTTAAATACTTCAGGGCATTTTAAGTGTGAAGAGAAAGACATAGCAAAAACCAAACATAAAAAATTAAAGCTATGGGACTTTAAGTAATTGGAAATTTAAGACACGAGACAAGTCCAATATTTTGATGTCTCCAAGTTTAAAGCTGGGGAGTGGTTTTGGTCAATCAGGTCACTAAAGTTTCCCAAGCTATTCCTAAATCTCAGTGTTTTGACTTTTTGTATGCCTACTTTCCTACTTTCATGGATCACATGAAGACAGTAGTTTGGGGATCTTTGTGTTTTTGGCAGACACATCAAACTCAGACAGCCGTGGGAAGACTATTCCAGCTCTTGGCAGCAAAGGAAAAAATGGAACCTTAGTCAGAATTATATAAAGAACACTGAAATCTTGGCCCTCTCACTGCTGCAGTAAATCAATATTTTAATTCTGTTCAATAATTGGGACTAAGAGAAAAAAAAAAAAATACTCTGCCTTCTTCCTGAAGTATTTACAGCACAACCAAAAGCAAGGTATCCCAAAATTGTGAGAATCCACATAGGCTTTTTTTAAAATTTTCTATTAAAATAAAACATGTCCTTTAAAGACACCTTAACTGAACTATCAAAAATCCATTATGACAGTCTTTTACAGAATTTAAGTATAGACTGTTTCATGTGGATGTATGCCTTTATTTTTATTAGTCTTTTGTCCATTTAACTGCAGTTAAACTTCAGTTTAACTTTGTCTGAGGGTACCTGAGTTCTGCAGGGCAGTTCTAGATCACTGGCCATCAAATGACACACAGTCTGCTCCTGGGCAAGGCATGTCACTGCCACGGGATGTTAGACAAGTGTAGTCTGTGTATAAGATGGCCCCAGTGTGCCTTTGTAGAAGATTACATCATATGCTGCAGCTGCAAGGATACACATCCCATAGACACATGATCAACTGCAACCGAAGTTTAAAAAACATATTTCACCTCACAGTTAAGGGTCGCTTAGAACAGACCACCGAAATTTCTATTTAAGTTTAGCTGATGAATGGCAGCTTCTCATGCAGATCACAGTTATACAGAGACTTTGAGGCTTTCACTACCCTTCAAATTTATATTGCTCTGTTTTTAGTGGTCTAGATAAAGGGATTAAAATCCCAGTTTATACCAGTAAAAACAGCCTTTGTGATACTATGGCTATACTTCTATGAAGAGGTGAAGTAACTTTAGCAACCTAAATAAGATTTCAGTTAGAATCAAATACACCAGACTCCAGAGCAGCCTAATGAGTGGATCACCTGAAACAGAAATGCTATTGTTCATTGCATAAAAAATACGGGGTTTTCAACCAGTTCTGAAGAAAAACATATTTCAAAATTTTAGCAAAAATGTCTGCAGTTCTTTGCATGACCCCCTCCTGAGCTATAGAAATGGTGTTGACAACCCTCACCTGGGAAAGTTGAGAGACTTACACATACTAAGTTTAAACCTGTTACAGGTGCCTTAAACCTCAGAACTGCTGCAATATATGTGATCAAGTAACAACGAGGCTGGGCAACAGCAAACATTAATGAGGAGACTAAGGAATTGCCTGCACTCTTCCGATCTCTGGAAATGTTAAAGACCAAGTTGGATGGAGCTTTGAGCAACCTGGTCTAGTGGGAGTTGTCCCTTCCTGGGGCAGGGGGGTTGGAATTCGATGATCTCTAAGGTTCCTTCCAACCCAAATAATTTTATGATTCTATGATTCCATTTTGTGAAGCAATCGAAGTCTATTAGACATACCACCTACTTACAAGTCTTCCTAATGTGTGAAGTAATAGTCTTAAGGCATCCAAAATACCACCAGACACTTAGACACAGGCAACTGAATCAAGCGCCTTATCATTCTAGTCAATAGAGTACAAAATGTGATTTAGCTGCACAAATGTAGGAATTTATTTTTTGATAGTTGTTTTTCCAAAACCAAGTCAGTCTCCTAAGCTTCCTCTAAAGTCAGTAGAGAGAAAAAGGCAATGTCAGAAGTCCCACCTCATCCTCAGGCACTTGAATCTTTCATTGGAGGCGCCTTTCTCACCATTGACTATTGAATGTTAGACAATTGGCTTAGAGGTCAAGCAGTAGTAAGATATGTCAATGTAGGTAAGATGAATCCCATCCTTTATTTTTTCCATCAGGAGTCCTTGCTCCAGAAAAACTTCTGACTGAAATGGATGGAGAAGTCTAAAGGACAAAAAATATTTGGATAAATGCAGAAAAAAATCCTTACTAATTTATTTTTATATGTTTGTTTGTTTTCCTGACAGAAATGCAATGTTTGTGGGCCTCTGCAGAAGGATTCAGGAAGGGGGAAGTCTGATGCCTGCTAGTCTAGTCCAGAAAGGAGCTCTAGATGTTGTTTTTTTAAGACAACATGGCTTCATGATAAGTCAAAGGAGGCACAAAAAACTTCCTTCTTGGACTTCTCATTTCAGTCAGGGTTGTCTCAAACAATGGCATAGTATGAATCAGACCAAAAATATATACTTAATCATTTTTCTTTCTCAGCAGAAGGCAAATCCTCCACACCAAGCCCCACACCATTATGGATAACCTGGAAATACGCTAAAGGCTGTCAGCAACTTGTGAAGGTCAACAATTTCCTACAAATGCCTGCCAGGAGCTTCTTTCTCATTGGGAAATTTGGGACTGACGTGCTGAGAGGTTTGCGAGAAGGGCAGAAAAGCAAAAGAAAGAAGGGGAGAATGAGGTTTCCTCCCCTTCTTCACCAATGCAACACCCTGCCACTGTTACACCCTCCAGCCTCTTTGCGTCATTGTGCACGCATTCTTGCCGCCTCCCGAGCACAGCCCCAAGCGTCAGCTCCTGGCACCAGTGCCTCGGACTGTATTTCTTTTTTTTTTTCCCTTTCTTTTTCTTTTTTCTCCCTCCTGTGTTTTGAAAACCTGCAGATGAATGTTTTGCTGGCAGGGAGAGAGGGACTCCACATTGGCACGGTGACTCCCCCGCTGGGTTGGTGATACCGTCAATGCACCCGTCAATCATTCCTTCTTATTGTGCTCAGACAAGTGGCTTTCAGAGCTGTCAGACAGCGCTAAAATCCAGGCTTATTCCAGGTTACCAACAAACACTCTCTTATATTACACACTCCTGCCGGCTCCATACCCTCTGCTGGCCCTTGTGGGTTTAGGAATCTATGAGATTTTTTGTTTTGCAGGAACTGAAAATTTGAGACTATTGCTGAATTGGCCCATGAGTGAGCACAGTCTAGGGACACAGTATCCTAGGGAACAGGCCTAGGCACTGATTTCACCAGTAGTTTAATCAGGGGTCATCCACGCTGTATCCTGACCCTAAGCAGAGTCAGCTGAAGGTTTCAATTTTCCTTAAGACTTCTCTTGTTGGTCTTCTGCAGAAGCATGAATTTCACTGTATTTGTCTTTACACACTGGAAGAGACAGGATTGCTCTCTCCTGCAATGTAATTCCTATGAAACTCTGTCCTTTACTCCAGTTGTTGAGACACGCAGTAAAGGTTGGAACTGTGCTTTTCCTCCACGCTATCTGTCTTTGTTTTGACTGCTAATCCGTCATGGACACAGTGACTACTCTTATGACCTCCCACACAGAAGACAGGCAAGCAGTACTTCCATCTGTCAACTGTACTCAGGAGGTGGCCAGTCTCTACACTTGTGCGTCTGGATGAGTCTATAGTTGTATGGAATATGTGTGAGCATCTGATACTCTGGTAAGAGATTGAAGTGTTTTACACTATGTTTTAGGTGATTTATTGCACTTTAGCACATTCATAAAATACATCGTGTTAAGCATATGCATAAAAATAATATATAGGTTACCACAAAACTTTTATGACTTTAACCAGATCCGTCTTGGAATGTTGTCTTGAATGTTTCACTCCTGCAGGTGAAAAAACATATTATTTCAACTGAGCTTAGGGTAAGTTGTTTAGTCAAGACAACAATATTGTGGAGAAAGCTGTTACCTTGGTAGCACTCTGCCAATTTAAGTACTAATGAGCGCGGTTGATTTCTGTCCTACATCCAACATAAGGTGTCTATGACTACTGTGTCTCCAAGCTGCATTCCTCAGCTGGCCCATTCTCCTTCAGTCTGCCGACAATACAGATTCAAGAATTATATATAGACCCCGCACATTCACAGTATTTCTTGAAATTAGTAGAGATTTCTTGGAAGGAATGTTACATTGGAGAGATACTAGTAAAAGTGAGAAGATTAAATATGTGGCAAGAGACAGGTTGGATGTCTGATAATGGGCTAGACTTCAGATTGGATTCATCTTTGGCTCTGCTACCAATTCACCTTTGTAGCCTTGGCCCTAGATTTTATTCAACTAAATTTAGACATCAGCTAATGTGGGTAGTCATGGCCAGCTCTTGCTACAGTGAATGGAGAGATACACTTCCAGAGGAGGTGCAACCATAGCTGTAGAGACCCATGAAGAAAGACAACTCATCGTTTAGAAGGAAGCCTATACAACTGCCTTAGGCTGCACATTTGAGAGGGGAACCATCTCACTGAGGGTTAGAGGTAGGAATTCCTCTCCTCTAATGGTGACTGAAAGTCACCACAGCTTCTACAGTGTTGATAGCTGCATCTAAGCTGATCACTTCAGGCCTCATTTATAATCAGTGACAGGAAATGCACACTTTATAAGAGCAAACTATCCTACCTGTTTCGTTTGGTTATCTTAGAACAAAGTGAATGGCATCCTCAAGTCCATTTTCTATATTGTCTCTGTCTCCAGAGTCTACAAAGTAGTCTATGGTCTAGACATACTATATTTTTGCTTAAGATAGATAATGAAGTGAGAGTAAACTAATCATTGATATCCTTTTTTAATTCCTTGACTGTAACTGTCTGAGATACTATTTTGATGATGACATTGTTAATCCAATTTACTTTTACTCTTGCTTACGTTAATAAATATTAAATTGTCTAAAGGTAGAATCACTGTGTTTAAACAGGTATGAACAAATAATAACATTTTAAATGATTAATTCTGTGAGGGAGCAGAGCCGTGCTGAAAGATGTAAAAGCAGAGGAAGACGTCAAATTTTGGTTAAATGACTCATTGGACATGATTACATCATGTAGTGGAAAGTGGTACTTAACTAGCATACTTCTCAAATGACAAATGATCTGGATGATGGGATCAAGTGTACCCTGGTGAAGTTTGTTCATGATACCAAACTGAGTTGGGAAGCGGACACTTCAGAAGGGAGAACCACCCTGCAAGAAGACCTAGGTAAACTAGAAGAGTAGGATGACAAGAACTTCATAAAACTCAGCAGGGACAAGTGTAAGGTCTTGCATGTGGGAAAACATAATCCAGGAGTGCAACAAAGGCTGGGATCTACCTGGTTGAGGAGCAGCTCTGTGGAAAGGGACCTGGGGGTCCTGGTGAACAACAAGCTCAACATGAGTGAACAGTATACTGCTGTGACAAAGCAAGCTGACAGGATGCTGGGCTGCTCAGCTGGGGCATCACCAGCAGAGAGAAAGAATCATTATATAACTCTATTCAGTGTTTCTGAGGCCTGGAGAACGGAATACTGTGTTCAATTTGGTCCGCACTATACAAAAAAGATGTGGGAGGACTGGAGAGGGTCCAGAGATGGGCCACCAAGGTGACCAAGGGACTGGGAAAGCTGCCATATGAGGATAAGCTAAGAGAATTCGGTTAGTTCAGTCTTGAGAAAGAAGGCCTAGGGGAGCCCCTTAAGTACTGTTTTCCAGTACTTAAAGGGTGGCTACAATGAAGATGCAGACTCATTTTCACAAGGTGTAACATGGAAAAACAAGGGGTAAAAGATAGAAATTATTCCTGTGGAGATTCTGATTGGACACAAGAGGAAAATTTTTCACCACGAGAACAGTTATTGGAATAATTTCCCCAGGGAAGTGGTGGATTCCCCAACACCAGACACTATTAAGATTCGGGGTATTGGGCCACCTTGTCTAGACCACGCTTTTGCCAAGAAAGGCTGGACCTCCAACATAGACACCACCACCGGATATCTAGTAGATGATTCTTGGCTCCATAAATCCACCTCAGGTGTTTTGTCTGAACACTTATTCTTCTCTTAGAGTCGAAGGAAAGAAAATGAAGAATCCAGGAGGTGATTGATCCCATTTAATTTAAGGAGGAACAGTCTTCTCATATATAGAGATATATCTGTTTCCTCTTATTGAACACAGTAGGGACTCATAGAACTAAGCTAATTTGTAGGTATTTAAAACTAGGAGATACCTTTCTTTTAGATTTGACTTCCTCAGGCTTTGTTTTAGCAACTCTTTAAACTAGTTAAACTGGTAAAAACTGGTTAAAAACTGGCTTGTTTTCTGTTTTGTTTTGTTCCACTTTAAAAAGAGGTGAGTTTCCCATATGATGACTGATTTCTTGAAGCTGGAACTGCAAGAAAAACATCAAATATTGTGACAATTGGCACAACCTCTTTATCAACTTATTACATCATCTTCTTCTCCATAAATAAGGACAGATGTCTTATATTTCACTAGCTTTTTGATGATCAAAGCTGTATGAGGAACTTTATTAATTCATTGCTGGGTTTAGGTTTTTCATATTTCTTGTGAATTAGCATTTAGTGTTTTTCAGGGGAGGAACAGGTTTTTTTCTGAATTTTCAGGATACGGGAGAGATGATTGAAAAACTATTTTTCTTTTTTTCAAAAATCATCAGTTCAGGTAATGGGGTAATTAGGTAATTCATTAATATTTGAGACAAGTAGCTACCAGACAAAGGTGAGATATATTACAATACAACACTATATAATTCCCAGTTTAAAAATAAACTCAATGTGTAGGTCTTTCATACAAGAGCAGATTTATTTTGCACACTACATGGACAGGGCAGAGGCTGTATTTTTGGCTGTGATTCACAACCAAAAGACTTTTCCCTTGCTTCTCCCACGGTAGACTTGAACATCTTGTTTAAGACTCACAGAATTTATATATTTGTAAATTAATATTGCTGTAGAAATATTTACTTTTCAATTATTTACAGGGATGTGGAATTTTGCGCTGCTAAATTAAAAGAAAATAAACACACCTTGGTGGGATGTAAGGTGCTGTAGAGGACAATGCTGTGTATGCAGGAGTCAGCCCTGGAAATCCAAGTCTAATGAATGAGCTACGCTCTGCAGAGATTTCCATTTTGGCTTTAGCCTTGAATTGCAGTGGAGGCAGAAAAGGTCTAATTTTCTAAACATTTAATGATGAGTCTGACCAGCTAAATTCTGTTGTTAGATTTTCATTATCAGATATCTACATCTACATCTATACATCTATAATTATATATGTATAATATATACATATAATAATACCTATGTATTATAAATCATGTATATATATAAACTATTTGCAAAAGGTAGATGATCTCAGGATCATAATGAGTAGGTAATGGACACATGAAGAATGCTAAATCCCCCCCTACAATATAACAAACCAACCCACTGCCCTCTATGACAGACTCGAAGTACTAGGTTATATATATGTGACTTCAGTAGGGATTTTAATACTGGTGTTGTCATAATAAATCTAAGGGATTCTGATCAGGATACACTAAGCTCAGAAGATTACAAAGCTTCAGTCTTTCCTTGTGAAACTGGAATTATCAGACTATATCTTAAGCAGAGTATGAAACTTGACTCCACCTGGTCTTTATCTACTTAGGTCACTGATCTCCTCTGTACGGAGCCATAGGGAGTGAAGGATCATGCTGTTACAGAGATGACCTCTTCAGGCCTGATCCCATTGTGTGATGTGTCACCAGCTTCAGAAGCATACACAGCCTGCTCTGGGATCCAGGCACCATTGGGTGGAAAACTCTAGAAGGAACATGAGAGCATCCATGTGTCTAAATTGCAGCGGGGACAGCTTATGCCCAGATAATGATAGATTAAGATGTGGGAACCCCTCTATAAGTCTCAGACTTAGTGCATAATAAGGTAAAGAAATCTTTTCAACATCCTGTTTCAATGTCAGGACTTAGAAAAAACTCAGTGATCTTTAAGTTTATAAAAAATTTTTCCACTGATTTTTTTGAGGAAGTTCTGACCTGAGCTTGAGGTCACTGCAGCAAAAATATTTCTGTCTCTCTCAGTCTCCTATGTGTCATTGTTTGGATAAGGCTTGCATTTCTTGGGGTTTGGTTGCACAGGACCAAAGCCATGCAATGATTTTGTGTCATCCTGTGATCACCTATGTGAGGGCAGCTCATCTCAAATTCCTTATCAAATTCACCTCGTCTTCATTTGGGAAAAATAAACTAAAATTCTGCTTCGGGGTTTGTCCTGTCTGAGGTCAAGTGAGCGACTTCAGCAGTTGGACCTGATTTTTAGGAGACAGCAGCCAAGTATGATAGTCAAGAAAAGCCAAGATGAAAAACCAGAGAAGCCGAAAAGTGATTCAGTCCCAAGTGCAAGACAAGAGAGTGGGAAGCCACAGTGCCTACATTGCGTGTACCAACAGGACAAGGTTCCCACAAGGCAAAAACAAAGTCAGGTGGGCTGGTAATAGGCAAAAAAAAGAGGTGTCAGAGCTAAGACAGGCGGGTGAGAACAAGCCACGGAAATGCAGCCGCAGCCAAGTTGCATACTGAGCAGCCAAAAGCAACTGGTGTGACTCCTTCCTATCCCAGATGGGTGGAGAAACCACAACTTGGGTTTTCAGTCCTGTCCCAAGTCTCTTGGGGAATGGGCTGTGTTCAGCTGTAACTGGAGTGGTCAAGCAAAGATGAAGAAAAGTGAGGGTGATGTTCATTTATCACAGGTCAAAGGTGGCTTGAAGTATTCCCATTTTTACTAACTGGCAGGAAAGTACATGAGGGTACTTAGACCCAGGTCCTCAAAGGTAAGAAAGTGCCTTACTCCCTTTGAAAACCAGGTACCACATGAGGCATTTGAAGGCTCAGCTGCACAGAAAAAGTTCCCAAAGGCGATTTTCACTGCAAACAACATTGCACAAAACTGGCATCCAGAACTGGTACAGTGCAAGGCTTTGAAATGCTGGGAGTCCTGTAGTGTTGAGACCAAAAGGGTAACAGCAGAGAAACTCATGTTTTCCCGACTTTCACATGTTCCAGCTCCTCTCCTGTTTTATCAATTGGCATCCTGTGGGAGCAGCATGAATCCTAAGTTGTATTCCAGAGAGAAAGGGATAAATTCAATTGGGTTTTTATCTTGTAATACTAATAAAACAGAATCCCTAAACATTAGTCAAGGATAGTGAACCCACATTTCCCAAGTGCTGTAGTAGTCCACCCCTGTCTCCTATACATCATATAAGATGCGACCCTGACCCTTTTTCTCCTGGTACTCCGTACTTGACCTGTGCTGTCCAGTTTGTACATAGGGCTGTGGTGTTGCTGTTGTTACAGAACCCCATGGATGAGCCCCAACCTGTTATTCTGATGCCAAATCTACTACTGACAGCATTTGCTGTGGAAAAATCTTAGAAGGTGCAGTGCCAGCCCTGGTTCTATGCTGCAGTGGGGAGTTGTGCTGCCTTCCTGCCTAAAGCTCTAAGCTCCTGGCTCTCTCCACTCCAAGCTGAGCCATCTGCCCTTCTCTCTGGCATATATCTCGAGGCTCCAGATACATTTGTATGATCCTGTACGATGAAGCCCTCCCACATCAAAGATTCTGGCTTAACGAGCTGGGCCTTTATGCTTTCACAACAGACACCTTCCATTTTTAATTTGGTGTTTGTACAGCATCTAACATAATGGGAATCTGCCACCTATGAAGGCGACGGATGAGTATTTGTACAGTGATAGTAACAGACCATTAACTGCTTTCCCTTGACTCAGGTCCAGGAGAAGCTGTAACAAACTGTTCTTTGCTCCTTTTTGAAACAAGGGAAAAAATCATACCACTTTCTCCTTCTTTGAATATATATATATATATATTTTGTATTTTGCTGTAGTGTGTTCCAAATACCACTAGCTCTTGGCAGCTGAGGGAAAACATGGTGCTGCCAGAACATTTGCTCTTATGTGTAGTTTCCATGTTTTTTCAGGGAAGATCATGCCAAGCCCTTGCTGCTATTGTCTTTTCAAGAGGATGGATATGCCAATGCTTTTCCAGCCTTTCAAGGCCATTTTATAGAGGAATATATCATGACGTTGCATCCTGTGCCCTTCCTTGTTATTTTCCGAAACTCTGTTTTGCCTTTGCTGGAATTTCCAAACAAATTATCCAATGGTCATTGCTCTGTGAGCCATTCCAGACTGCTCTCACACTAGAACATTTTTCCTCTGAGCAAAAAGCCACAGTGTCCACTATTTCTCCTTTGTGCATGTTAAGGAAAGAATAGGGGAAAAGCAGAAGTTGACATTAAAGGGTATGACATCTGTGCTGTAAGACTTGATGAAATAGATGCTATATATTTTTTTTTATCACTGGGAGTGGGATCCTAAAATGGGCTGCCTAATGCATGAGTAGTGATTTAAAGGCCAGAGAGAAGGACCCAGCAGCACTGCAGAACAGTCCCGTTAGGGTATTATGGTGTGTCCTAACTAGGGGTAATTATTGCTTTCTAGATGGTAAGAAAAAGTCCAGAAAGCAGCTTTGCATCACCCTAGGTCTGCCCTGGAGAAAGCTCTGTATGGGGACACATGGAAACACCACTCCATCGACGTGTAAGAGTTGCTCAGATCACCCTGCAGTGAAGACAGCAGCTCTGGAGAAGAGAGCTTGGGAAAAGTCAAGCCACAACTGTTGTTAAACAAAATTTGGCCAACATTTGCATGCTGTGGCAAAGAAAACATGTCTGTGACAGTTTTTGCTAGCAGGTGATTCAGGATTTCATTAGCGGTCACAACCATTCAGACTGTGGTCATGTCAGAGCCTGGAAAAAAAGAGAAGAGGTTCATTCTGTTCACTCAAGGCAGTGACCAGAATTTTAATATGGCTTCATGTACTTATATCTATTCCCCAGGTGGGTTTCTATACAGGAGGGAAGTATGAAAGAGGTGGGAATAAAGGATGTCACCCCATCAAATCCTATACTGCAAAGGATGCTTCCTACCTCAATCAAAGTCATTGGGTTGTCTTCAGCGGACATTTCTGATAAATTTTCTGTTTCCTTTCACTCCTACACTATTTCTTGTAGCACCTACTGAAATCCCCCTGGACCCATAGACCCAGATGCACACACTCACACCCCTCCCACACCTACCGTCTGCTCAACTAATGGCCTTGAAAACCACATTATGTCTCTGCATAGTAAGTGGGACCCAACTGGTCATTCCCTTCAGAGTCAGGAGGAGCCTTTACTACTTCACGGTATAATAAATAGGTAGTGCAGAACTGTGACTTTTCAACCTATTTGTGACTCCATGTTCTGACCTATTGTCAAGAGGACAACCATGACTGATACACGAAGTCACAGAACACCAGAATATCCTTGGCCTTTCACAGCAGCTGGTAGGTCCTACAATTAATAGAGCCCTCTGAGAAGGTATATTCCCATACTTCAACCTAATGTTGAAGTCCTTACATGATCTGCAGTGGAAAAGCCACATAGGAGACACCAAAACTTGAGAATCCTCTTCTCTGGCCTGTCACTTAGAATGGCTCTGAAGACATCTGTCAATGAGAAAGAAGTCTGAACTACTGGTTAGGGTTTTATATTCTTCCTGGTCTTTCCATCTGTGTGAGACCTGTCACACAGAGCATATGAACTGTAAGGTTGCAGGTGTGAACAGAAGCTCTGGCTATAGCTGCTTTAACTCCCAAAGTTGCTTATTCAGTTTTCATCATGTCGACATTGATGAACAGTCAGTGCTCTGAAATTTTATAGCTTTGCTCACACTCCATTTCAGAATGAAGCAGGTGTTACCTGAAATTTCAGAATTGCCCTTGAAACAGGAATCCCGGTTCCTACCCACTTCTGCAGCCCCCAATTTCAACATCACCCATCTGTGCCTTGTCTTCTGTTTTGCACCTAGAGAATGAGATCTTCTGGGTACAGGATACCAGTTCTGCTTTTATAGAAAACATGTTGTTGAGTGTTACCAGTAGGCCTATTCTTTATGATAAAGTGAGACTATACCAGCTCAGAAGCTGTGAATACAACAGGGCTACCCTCCTCCTCTCTCTTGCATACCCCCTCCAGCCTCTTCACTGCCTCTTTATCTGGTGTACAACCTCTCTTGGCTAATACTACATAGAGTTACACCAATTAAGGCATATAGGAAAACAGGGAGTGGGATACTGACTGGGAAATTAGGTTGTAAGAGGAAAATTTGGAGTATCCTGAGTGATGACTCTGTCTAACAAATAATTGAAGGGGTGGATATCTCTTTCAGGCTTTGTAGAAGCAGGTTTGGCCTGCAAAAAAGAGACAGCTGCCACCAGCTCAGACTTGAAAGAGGACAAAAGCAACAGGTTTAATTACTGCAGTATATAGAGGAGGTTCCCTTCCCAGTGCATGTCTAGTAAAAAAAAAAAAAAAAGGAGAGGAGAGGAGAGGAGAGGAGAGGAGAGGAGAGGAGAGG
>JAOQGH010000012.1:1772883-1812133 GCA_025769975.1 Gallinago jamesoni
GAGAGGAGAGGAGAGGAGAGGAGAGGAGAGGAGAGGAGAGGAGAGGAGAGGAGAGGAGAGGAGAGGAGAGGAAAACATCCCTGGACTCCTCTTACCCCATCTGTAGTTGGAGAGCTGTGCAGCAGGACAAGAAAACTGGATGATGTGGAGGCTTGATGGAATCAAGAGGGGAAGAAGAGGGACAGGAGAAAGCCAGTGATGTGACAGATGTGAAAAGTAAAAAAGTGGAAAGCAAAAACCTTTAAGTGCAAGGACTTGGTGATGGAGAAGATGACAATAAGTATATGAAAATAAAGGTTTTACCTAGTTACAGCTACGCATTGGAGTATTTATTCCATTGGAAAAATTGGTAGATTTTCAGGCTTTCCTCATAATGACAGCATGATCAGACTGGAGATTTCTTCCTGTGTTATCCAATCCATCATCCCACACCAGTTCAACTTGTGCTAGTCCTGGAATCTATTGAAACCTGTTCACAAGTGTTTCACAAGTATTTTTCTCTATGTCCTGTATGAATTATCTAAAATTCTCTAAAAATCTGCTGCACTTCTCCTGATAACTGATGTTTTTCCAGAAGCTCAGGGAAGGCCATGTCTGTCTCCAATGTCCGCTGAAGAAAATTTTTGACTCCCTAGATGTGAAGCAAAGCTCTCCCAAATGAGATTTTAGTTACATGAAAGACTGAACAGACAATAATAATGAGACCTCACCAATCTACAACTATACATATGCCTTTTCTGTCATATATATATCATGGAGTTTTGTTAGCAAGTGGTATTTGGGAAGGTCAGTGCCAATAGACTTATTTATTATTCTATTATGCCAGAATTCTCCTTGATTTGGCAAACTATGGCTAAAAATTACACACCAGTGAGCAGCAGCTGACACAGTATTATGCTGCCCTGATGATGTAAACTTTCCTTTTGCTCTCTAAGGAGTCAAGTACACCTTACTCAGTGTGGCAGTAGGCAAGGAGAAAGCTCCCAGCAATATTGTGTGTTCATTCTGTAGAGAGAAGCCACAGACGGGAGGGGGGGAGGGGGGGAAAGGGCCGGGGGCTGGTGAGGGGTGGTGGTGTTGCAGGGCTTGGGAAAGTTTTAGAAGGGAAAAAGAACTCAAAATTTTCAGTTTGCAGGCTGGTGTCACTGCCTCTTCTGGGTTAGTGAGCCCTGTTAAGGGGCACTTGGAATAGGAGAAGGGGGATATCTGACACCCTTGGTCTCCTTTGGACATCAGTTCATCCTGGTCTGGGGTGGCTGGTGGACTCAGCTCTCTCTTTTCAAGGAACAAGCTGGGTGATGAGCACTCAGTGAGCTAAAGTTAGGTGACATGAACCCTGACCTTAGTCTCATGGCTCCACAGGCTCCATCCTGTGCAGTGAGGATGGGAACCTGCCCTTCTCTGGTTGCGCTGTTTGGACCTTGCTAAGCTCTGTCACAGCAACAACCACAAGCCCCAGATGTACCTACCACAGGAGTTTTGCTGCTCTGCAAAGTCAGTTTTCCTTAGAAACAGCAGCTCTTTCTACTTCTCCTCCAAGGACCTCAGCTTGCCCAAGCTAACGAGACCAAATTAATGCCTACGTGAGGGCAGTAGGCATAACCGTATCCATTTCACTTTCTGGTAAGCTGAGCAGGGGGAAGAGGCCTCAGATGAACCCTGCTGACCTTAGATGAACCTCGGTCAGCTTTCCTCCCCTTGCCATGCGCTCTGAGTATTTATTTGCAAACTCCCTGAGGGCCCCTTCTCGCTGCATCCCGCTGGCTTCTCTCTTCGAAATCCTCCACATCCACAGCTTTACTTTGGCAGCAGAGGGCACTGCCCCCTTCTTATTTTTTTTTTCCACACTCATCCCCTCCCTCACTCTCCTCTAAAGGCTGCAATTACGTTCTCAGTAAGTGGTGCTGTCTGTCTGCAAGCTCCTGAGAGTTTGATTTGTCTTGGCTCCCAGCTCTGACATGCCTGGGAAGGGCAAGGAAAGGAAATGGGTGGGAGCTCCCATCTAACCACGAACTTGTTCTCCCCCCTCTCCTTTTCTTTTTCTCCCCATCCCCTTCCCTCCCCCATCCCAACCAGAGGAAGGATCATGCTGCATCGCTTAGAAAGAATTACTCTGAAAGTTTGGGTTGGAAATTTTTTTTTTTTCCATTCCTTTCAAATGAAATACACTGGGAGTCTCTCCCATTTCCAACTTAGCGGGGTTGTTGTTACAAGAGGCATGTGTGCTTGTGTCCGTGTGTGCGTGCCTGCAAGACGTGTTTGCTCGCTCACATGTGCTTGTGTGTAGGCGTGTAGTAAGTAGTGGTACGCACTTGTGAGCAGCCAGGAACTACTCCAGTGTTTCTAAATATCTATGACTTTTATTTGCTGTTCCTGAAGATTTCCCTTTTTTCCCTTTATATCTCTTACAGTCCTTCTCCTCAACAATTTATTTTCTAGTTTTTTTAAGTTACAGGTCCATCCTGACAAGTACTGAGTTCCCCCCTAGGGATCATCAAACACACATTTTGTGTTTGAGGAATGGAGAGGACTCAGGCATGAGTCTGCTCTTCATTTCTCCACGTGTGGCTAGATCCCACGTTTGCATGGCACAGTGATACGACCTCTCTCCCATTTTACCACACTCCTGTAACAAAAGCAAGTGAATCTTTAACTTGCCTTATACCTGTTGAAGCTTCCAACATTGTGTTTTGACGACCAAGAAAGCTGATGGCACAACTGTAGCTGACCCTCTGAATAGGTTCCCTAACCTTCATATGGTGCTGTGGATCAGAGCCATACCTGGGCATGTGCCACAGCAGTTTCACAGTGAAACAGAGGGCAAATGAGAGGTTTAACAGGAGTGTGAGGAAGCTGTAGCTATTGCAGATCTCTGAAAAAAAAAAAAAAGATATTGAGTCTGGTGTGACCACCAGCAGCACTGCACCACTGGAGGTAACCCTCTTGTTTTAGTATTTGGTGCAGACATTCCCTGACTCTGCTGTTATCCATACCCCATCCTCACCCTCTGAATACAGAAAAGGATGCCCAGAGATGGGGAGGTAGAAGAGGAGAGGGGTCCTAACTACAGTTTTTCTATGGGTTTCATGGTTTCTAAGAATCCCTGGATGTAGACACTGCCTTTCTTGCCACCCAAGCACCATGTACTGATGTGAGGCACATGTCCCCCTCTTGCCCACCCACACTGAAGAGCATCACTTCCTAGCTCTTAACTGGTTTGGCTATTAGAGAACCACCCTTTTGTTCAGAGCAGTGGAGACCAACACTTCATCTTGTGTCCTTTGGGGGTGCTTTTGCACATTGGTTTGTAGGATCCTTCTTTAAAGTGTGGGCTGTGCCACAGCAAAGTGTGGTGGATGCCACAATGAAGTCTGTCTGCATAGGAAAAGTGACTCGTACCTAGTCTGTTGTGTGTTCTCAGAAGGTAGGGATGTTCTTCCCCATTGACACTGGGCCATCACATGATCTGAACAGGCTGAGAGAGGTGGGGTTGTTCAATCTGAAGAAGGCAAGGTTCCGGGGAGACCTTATAGCAGCCTTCCAGTACCTAAAGGGGCCCTACAGTAGAGAGGAGGAGGAATAGTTTTAAACTGGAAGAGGGGAGATTTAGATTAAGTATTAGGAAGAAATTATTTCCTGTGTGAGTGGTGAGACACTGGCCCAGGTTGCCCAGAGAAGCTGTGGCTGCCCCATCCCTGGAGGGGTTCAAGGCCAGGCTGGACAGGGCTTGGAGCAGCTTAGTGTAGTAGGAGGTGTCCCTGCTCATGGCAGGGCTGTTGGAACTTGATGGTCTTTAAGGTCACTATGATTCTATAGAAGTAAACACTCAGAGGCCTGCTTGAAAGGGAAAACACTCGATGGCCCCATCTCGCTTTTAAAGTTCTGCAGAGCCATGGCTTTTTTATATCTTGGCTCTATGTGAATATCTGACAGCCAGTGCTAGCATCTGACCTGCTGTCCTCTTTGCTTTGAAGGCACCTCGTCCGACAAGCAAAGCTGGGAAGCAGCTAGGCTCTGATTTTTGTTTTGCCAAAGTCTGGCACCCTGAACACATAAAAGGTAAACGATAGGGTGAGAAGGGTGGTCTCTGCACTTGCAAACAGAAATTAAACACATGGGAAGGAAGAAACAAATATGCAAAATAATTTCCCCTGGTTTTGAAAAGGAAACATGGAAAACTAACAGCCTCAAAGCACAGGTTGTGGCTTTTGGGAGAAAGAATGCGGACAGTCACTTTTTCATCCTGTTTCTGTCATTTCAAGACTTGTGTGAAAAGGCTGATGTTGAATCCCAGTTAGCCATAAAATAACAACAACAACAAGTCTTCCCAGTGGCTGTGATTTGCCAATTGTGAGCTTTCTGCACCTACACCAGGACTCAGAAAGACGGAAGTCTGCAAAACATCCCAGATAGGAGTGCAGAATCCTTGAAAAATGTGATCTCACCCACGGGGACAATCTGATTAAATGAGTGTTACTTATTGTTCCAACACCATGGCAATGTCTCCAGAAGGAATACAAATCACTTAGTGCAATGAGATAGAGCCAGCTGAGCAGGTACCAGGAATGTGCGAGTTACTTATTAGTCACCCACTGGGGAAGAGTTATTGCTTTTTTTATTTATTTCATTTTTATTCGCCTGTACTCATCACCCCCACCCCCGACACCACCACTTTTTGTAGTGAAACTAATGAGATAGGGGCTGATCCAGAAATCCTGAGCACATCATGGCATTTTTCCATTGGCCATGGGAACCAGGTGGGACCTTTGTGCTGGCAAATCTCTTTCCTGATCAAATCTCAGCGGGTACAAATCAGCACAGCTCTGCTGAAGTCAGTGAGGAGTTCTCATCTATCACTTGTTTTATTAATATTGCTCCATCTACAGGTCCAGGCTCTCCAAGAACACATCTTCTATTTCATTGCCTCTCATCGAAGGCAATGTGTGAGTGCTGATTTGCCCAGGCTGAGGATCTGGTCCAGCTCTTCCATTGTTGTTTTTTTCCCCTTTCTCTTTCTCCCTCTGTCTCTTTATAGCAGTGTTGGAATTGCTGTAAGGTTTACAGTGCAGTAATAATCACCTCATTATTATTAATAACCATGGCAACAGAATGGAAATTAATCACACTACTTCTGTTTATCCCCATAGAAACAGAGCCAAAACAAACAAGACTTATCCACAATGCCTATTCCTAGAAATCATACATACTACATAATTACCAATGAAATGAACCAGCAACTACAAGCTGCCTGGGTTATCCAGTAGCACCTATGCAAAGGTCAAGGACATGCAGTCAGGTCAGCAACGAGAAGGGATGTTTCCTCAGATTGATTAGTGGGTGAAACATTATCTTCAGTAGCTTTGCTCATTTTGCTGGTTGGTTTTACTCTTCAGTGTTTGTCTTGCTGACTGGGTGCTGAGAGAACTTTGATAGGATTTATTCTTCTTCACTTTTTTAAAAAAAAGATATGGGATTAGTAGATCTAATCTAGTTAATGATTGGAAGGGAGGCTTCAGAGAAATATCAGTTTCTGTGAGCTTATGAAGACAGACAAAGTAAAATACCAGTTCAGCAGTGAGGATAATAACTAGAATGAGCGAGAATACAATAAAGATATGTTTTCTTTGTAGTATCATCAACCTTGTTTGCAGGAGATATGGAGGATGTGATCCTCATACTCATTTTCTATACAGAGAAGTGAAACTCTGACACTCACTTTCACAGGAAAATCTCTGTTCTGACACAGTCATTCTTCATTCAGATTCAATTGCACAGCAGTTGTTTGCCTGTGTTTGCCTGTGTTCCCAGCCCCCAGCCCCCCAGACCATTACTGCACTTTATTTAAACTGTCACCGACAGATAATCTAACTTTTGCATCTGCTTTTGCCTGTTGCCTAATGACACACACAGGAGACTCCTTTCCAGGCTTTCAAAGTAAAGAATTCATCTCTCAGATGATCCTTCAAACCCAGAGGTTCTGCTGACTCTTACCTACAGATGCAGCAGCACAGATTAGAGTTGGTGCAGAAAGATGAGAGAAGCATGAGACATAATGATGATTAAAACCACAACTCTTTCTGAAGCCTTTTTTTTTGCAACAAGATCTAACCCTCAGGGTACATGAAATCAGCTGCATGTTGGAGACCTACACTACTTTCACTAAAGAAGTGAAACTTGACTGTGAGGAGGGACATGTAGTTGCCATGTCCTCCAAAGCCTCAAGAAATCTTGATGGATTTTCTCACTTTACTGTAGACTCTCTTCCAACTCTGAAAAAACATACCAGCTACCTCTTATCTCTGTCTCTTACCTACAAAATGGTGATAAAAATCCTCTAATTTTCCTAAATACCACTTATTTTATATACATAACATATATATTTGGTGGACAGGGGAATTCCCTTGTCGTCTCACTGTACTTTGTACAAATATACTAAATCATGTTCAAATTGAGGCATTCAAATGAAATGATAGAGGGAACAGCCCTGAGAATAAGCTGCTTTATGAGGTTTAACTGACCTTTTAAGTTTACCAAAAAGACAGAGAGAGTATAATTAGCTGGGATGAATCCCATCTGAACTTCCTCCAGCCAGTTCTGAATTCAACTAAACACAACTTTTCCATGCTGAAGGACAGTTGAGGAGAGATTGATATTTCTACTGGGCAATGCAAAGACACTTACAAGTGTTTTGTTCCTGTTTTATGTAATCCACTCCCGGAATTATGTTTTTTTTTTGTCCAAAAGACACCAGCACTCACAGGTTGCTGAAGTTACAGGTCCTGTGTGCTTAGAGCAGGGACATGACAAAAGGAGTCAATGCATTTCCAGTTCTGCACCATATAATACTGACATGTTCTCCACTGACTACAGAGAAATTCCGGACTTCCACAGGTAGATAGCTGTGTGGGATATCATTTGTTAGATTATTTGACTAAAAGTTAACCAATCAAATAAAGACTGGGCGAGGATTGGGAACATATGCTCTGTGACAGCCTGGTTATTGTCTGAACTAGGGCACACAGAATCAGAGGCTGCCTCCCTCTATCAGATTGGGGCAGGAGGTCCAGGTTCTGAAGTCCTCACTATCCAGCAACTTCTGACATGATCCACCATTTAAACACAGAGACCTGATGTGCATGAGGGCACTCCTCCTAGCCTTTACCTTCCTGAAGGCCACAGTCTACCTGAATGGTGTTCCTGTGTTGTGTCTGGTGACCTCAGGTCTCTTCTGGAAGTTTCAAATGGCATAAGATACTCTGTCCAAGACAGCAAATTTGCACCCTAAAACATATATATTTAATCAGATAAATCCACTTTGATGAGCCACTGGATTTACCAGTGAGTACCAGCCACTCACCAACAGCAATGATGTTTAGTTATCATTTAATGTTCACTTAAAGGCTTTGCTGAAGAAGAGAAGCTTAGAGGAAGACATACCGGCTGAAATCTTCTTTTATGGTCTACAGGAAATAAAGATTAACTATCTAACAATCCATTTTTGAAAACTCTGTATCAGTTTTGCCACTTAATGATCGGCTTTTGTGTACAGGAAGGCTGTATGTGGGTAGACAGTGAGACATGAAGATGCTTGTTCCCTTTAGTTAGTTCCAAATATATTAATGCAACCACAGAAGTGTTCTCACAGTGTGGTGTAGCATGCAATACACACCAATTGCTTGCTTGGGGCCTGAATTCTTCCTGCAAATCTCATTAATATCACAGATAACTTTTTCTCAAGTTGAAACAGGGCTGGCAGACACTGCTTGTGTTGAACCAGCTTCCAGGAAGGAAGATTCAAATAAAGCATTACGAGAAACAGTAGGGACAGCAGAGAGCTGTAATAAGTTGCCCGGAAAGTTTGTGGGAATTCCTTCATCAGAGAGTTTTGGAAAAATCCTAGACAGTTGTACGTCAGGAATTGTGTAAGTAGAGTGGTTTCTTTCCCAGAGCAGGAAGTTGGAGTAGATGACCTTAATTCTGTCTTCCTCTGCCCATTTTTCTGTATGCCTGTGCTGCTTTGACTATATTTGGCAACTCTCTGACTACTGGTGTGCATTGGTCTAGCAGTTTATGCGTTAATGCAAACACAGATCCCTAGAATTGATAAAAATAGCTGACATACCTGTAGAAGCCCTTCTTGTTATTCTTAGAATCCCTTGCCAAATTCAGCTCCAACTGCACCTCTGCTTTCCTGACCCAATCCCTCCAAAACCAGGCAGCATCCCTGTACTATTCCCAGAATACCTGTCCCTGCTTCCATTGCCTGTGTTTTTTTTTCTTGCCCTTTATCTTGACCAGCAGGTCTCGACTTGGTCATGATGGTCTCGTGCCTTCCTTTCTTGATTTCTTAAACCTGGAGATCAAGATCTCCTGTGCTCTATGGTAAGTGTCCTTAAAGATCTGCCAGCTCAGTTCTGGTCCCTTGTCCCTGAGGGCTGTTTCCCAAGGGATCTTATTGACTAAATCCTTGTAGAGGTGGCAGTTTGTTTTCCTAAAATTCAGGGTCTTGACTTCACTTTTTGCCTGATCCCTCAGGACTGCGAACTCCATCAGTACGTGGTCATACGTCATACGTGCTGCATAAGGAGTATAAAAGCTCAAGAAAAAAAAAAATATTTAGCTCTTGAATAATCTAATATTCTTCAATAGGTGTGCATGAACAACAAAATTCTACTTACTGTGAGAAAGCTTCATCTTACTTTCTGAGCCTAAAATAAATCATAAGGGTTTCTGTCCTAGAAGAAAAACACATTTGTAGAGCAGTTAAAAAGGTGAATATGTCAATCAGCTAACCCGAGTTAAATGAGGGTCACAAGTTATTACATGAAGTGGCATGGGGATTATTATTTTTTTCTAATCTGAAGCAGAATCCAGCCCTAATATCCTTCCTGCTACTTAGTGAAGTTGCAAAAAACCAACGTATTTCATAATAGTACTGCCAACACAAAGCAATATTTTATACAGAAGATGTCTACTCACAAACTCTGACCTTTAAAGTATTATATAAAACTTTTACTAGAGATACAAACAGTTTGTTAATGTTAGCAGAGACAATGAAGTAAAGAAAATACTTGTCTTCATGAGTTGAAAACAGAGGTTGCTCAAATCCCAGCTCACTTGTGTGGGGAGCATTTATGATTTCAAACTTTATAGGGGCATTCAAGGAGTTTGACAGAGTATTAGTATGATAGATGTAAACTTCATAATGTAAACTTCACAGAACAGTTTTGGTTGGAAGGGACCTTAATGATCACCTAGTTCCAATCCCCTGTCATGGGCTGGGACACCTCCCGCTAGACCAGGTTTCTCAAAGCCCTGTCCAACCTGGCGTTGAATACTTCACACTGACAAAAACAGACAAGATATCAAATCCTCAAGGTATCCATTCAATTCTTGTTCTTGGAGACCTGATGATGGGAAGATGTTAAAATCACTCTCTGCTGAGATAAAGTTACTGAAAATCCACTGCAAAGCCCCATGTTTCCCTCTGCACTGAAAAATTGTCTTCAGGGCAGGTCCTGAGACTTTCCCTGGTAAATTCCTGTCAGTCACAAAGCAGGAATTGAATAATAAATAATGCTGACGTACGTAAGTGAATCAGAAATTACTCTGCTTGATACAGTTGCTCTTGATCTTCCTCATATGAGGTCACAAGCAGCATACCATTTCCACAGCTAGTTTTGTATGAACTTCTCAAAAGAGCTGCAACTTTGGTTTCGGAATGCAACCTAGTTTTGTCCTGCAAAAAAGCCCAGGAGCCCAAGTTAAAATCAAAGCATGAGTGTGCCCAGAGACGTCCATTTACATAAGAAGAAATTTATGTCCTGAGACAGCCAGTGAAATATTGCTATCTCCATTCAATAGGTAGGATGAACCTAGACCCAGACAAAGCATACCATGCCCTAGACAACAGCATGCCCTGTTGCTTATTTGCTAAAGCAGTGTCTCCCCTGTTCAAGCCCTCAGTGACATGATGTGTCTGCTTTCAGGGAGTTCCCTGCCTCCTCTTTTCCCATTGTGTGCCTAATATTGTGTGAATATTCCACTTTCTTGAAGTTTCTTAACACCTATTAATCACTCTGTCATAGGATGGGTATTGTTTCATTTAGTCAATACAAACGTTTCCCATAGCATGAAGTTCAACTCTTTCCCTTCGTTCACCTGTGTGTTCCTCTGTAAATAACCTTGGAGGCAGGGATGCTGTTGCCACAGATGTGCTGAGCAGTCCTCACCTCCTGAATTATTCTGGTAGCAGGGTGATCTGCAAAAGGAGTGTAATATGTGGATGACTGAGATTGTCTTCTCCTGTTTTGCCATTTGCTCAGTGCCAAGCAAGTCAAACAGGCAAGTGTAACAGGAAAGTAAATTGGACAAAATGGCTTTTTAGCCCTCCCCAAAAAAAATATTGGAAGAGATTTTTGTTCTCTAGTAATACAGCTGGGGAACAACCTCCAAAAATAGGGGACTACTACCTGTGCAAGTGGCTATTCGTTGTATGAGAAAAAAAGGGCACAAACTTACTATGCCCTACTCGGCTCAAAAGTAGACAGTTTGTGGTTTTCAGTAGAGTAAATAAAACTGAATTTTGACATCATGAGACTGACAAGTCAAGTGGGCAGAGGAGCAGTGGATTAGGGATTGTATCTAGAGGGACCAAGTGAGGCAGCAGCTTTGCTGCTTCGAAGCTACCAACAAATTGGCTGGAGTAAGGACAGACTCCACTGCGGTTGGAGATTGCGCATGGGAATAGAAGCCACCCTCAGACACAGGCATTAGTCTGTCTTTCTCAGGTAGCTCGGGTGGCTTTGCAAAACCCTAGAGGAGGAAGAAGGTAAAAGGAACCTGTCCATTTCCATTTCTGTTGTGGGTGCAGCTTGCTGAGCCTGTATGAGAGCTGTTGACTGTGATCCAGTTTGGAGGTCCATGGACCTTCTGAAGATTGTGTAGTGGCTGTACCTAGAAGACTGAGTTCACCCTACTGCTCCTTTAGGTAAGGCATGGAAACCTGCTAGACACTCAAGAGAAGTCTTGACATGTTACAGCATTAGAGGTTTTGCTCTTCAAATTCATTTTCTCTGATATTCCATGCCTTGTCTTCAACTTTTGTCAGCTGCAAACAATCACAGAACTGCTACAGGATCAAGAAAAAGAGTTAAAATGTTCTGGGAGACATTCCAAATAGAAATGAAAGGCTGGAGGGGAGGAAGAATTACAGTATTGACACCGTACCTGCAGATCCTGGGCAAGTTTAGCAGGGCAGATTCTACAAGGAACTGACTGTGAACTTTTATATCGTGATTGAAATGACTCAAGGAGGGCTAGATTTTATTCCTTTTCCTTTTATTCAGATTGCTTTTACTCTACAAAAAGTTAAGGGCATGTTTCAAAAGGTAAGGTGTATTACAGCTTCATTTATATATTTTATTTATATTTTTCCTATATACAAGCCTTATCTCTTTCACACATGGAAAGAAAAAAAGTCTGTGTTTGTTTTCTTGTTTGTTTGTTCGTTTGTTTCATTTTATTTTATATATTTGTAGATTTTTCTATGTGAATAAACAATAAAAAATAAAGGAAAACATTTTGGTAAAAATGTACAAAATTTTTTCTTGTAATTGAACGCAACATTTTAATTTCCCAAAAGACATTTTAAAAAATCAAAAATGTCGTCACTGTGTTTACTTTTTACTAAATGTTTATTTTTTATGAAGTGTTTATTTTTCAAAGAATAAAAAGAAACACCACGTGACATTTTGAAGAAAACATTTCAAAGTCTTTCCAAATTATTTGCATTTTCTATAAGTTCTGCAAAATTTGTGTCATGAATCTGATTCTTGGTATTCTAACCTCTTACTTTCAAGAATTACAAAGAAGCAGGTTGATGACAAAAAAAAAAGTATATTTTAAATTTTCAGTATTTCAGAAAGTAGAATTTGTCATGATATTTGAGGCTTTTTTCATCAGAAAATCAAACCTATTCATACAACTAGAAGATGTCTTTTGCAGATGCAATAAAATCTCTGCACATTTCTACAGCCAATTGGTACTCTGTTGACCACATCTTCATTGGCTACAATGGGAAGTGAGACCCTCAGCTCACAAGACAGTGAAATCTGTGATGTGAATTCCTCTTCGGTTGTATGCTTAAGAAGAGACAGCTTGAGTATTGGTTGTTGTCATGAAAATATAAAGCAAAAGTATCTCTACTGATATTATACAACTGGCGTGAGCGGGAAGAAAATTAAAACCTACACAGAAGAAGTAGTCAGGGTCCAAATTTTGCGAAGTTTGTGTGACATAGTAGAACATAATGAGTCTTCTTTAAATCAGTCTAATTTGCATCTACAGAAAAGAGCAAAACAGTAATCCTTATGCCAAAACATATTAGAAAAGGATCAATGAGTGAATGCAAAACTTAGGGAAACTCAAGTGATCAGAGACTGCAGTTGTCAAATGATGCAAGAGGAATTTCAGAAAGCCAGATGTCCAGGCATTTTCAAAGTTTTATAGGCATCTCTGATTCAGGAGAGCTAAAGAATGAATAGGTAGAGGGCAATATAATGACTATATGAAAATTTTGGTAGATTTTTTTTTTTCCTTCTATGAGGCGTGCTTTGACAGAAACTGTGGTTTTTAGTCCTTTTTGCAAAGTGTCATAGCAATTCATTAAGCTTGGGGAAGACTTAAGGTGCTTTGGAAAAAAATCTGAAAAAATCTGCCTAAATAATGGACATGGACAACAATAACCTAAGAAATCTTATTTTTCCTAAATCAACACTGAAAAAAGAGTATTCAGACCACCTACAGTGATGCCTAAGACAGCACTACAGTTGAAGGGTATATTAAATGATTCAGATCTCCTACTGCCCCATGCTACAAGGCCTTTTGTGGTAATAGAATTAGTGAAGGGATATAAAGGCTGAACAAATACTCCCTCTTACAGATCCCAACGTTAGTGTCCATCCATGTAAGACACCACAGCAGGTTGCCTAAAAGGTGGCCCTCAATTTTCAAGCAGATCTTGTTGAGTCCCTAGATGATTAAAGCAGTTCATAGGAGTATTTATGAGAGCTTTTTTGGATCCAGAGTGGGCAGAGACCTCATGATTTGCCATTCAAGTTTAGTTTCCTTTAATTGGGTAAGATTAGAATAAGCTGGAAATTCACTGTATCCCAAAGAATAATACAATAGTCTGTTAAAAGGATCAATGGAATTCTTATATTTATTTTGTCAACTAAAATTGAAGGCAAAGATATTTCATTTTTCTAATTGTTAACACTCTTACAATGTTTGCCAGATGTGGCTTCTAAGTGAAGAAGTGGAAAACTTTCTTTAAAAAATTAAACACTGCAGTTGTACAATGTTCTGCGGAGCTGGCTGCTCTGTTCCCATTTCTGTTTAGTTTGGATCTTCCTTCTTAGGCCTGTGTTTCTTCATCAGGTGCTTCCCAGTGTCCTTACCACTGATGGGATAATCAGTGAACATGCAGCGGTTGAACTTGAAACCTTGCCCAAAGAAGAGCTGGAGAGTCAATTTGAGGAAGTCAGAAGAGACAGTTATTACATTCTCCTTCCAGTGCTGATCCCGTGGCCTAAATGAAACCAATTATCCAATCACTTTCAAATGTAGAAACTGCCTCTTTATTTTGACATCTAGACAAGCTTTCAGAACTATGAAGGAGATACAGCTGCATCTGAAGTCCCAGGTGTGGATTTCTAGTCTCTCTCCTTAAATCTCTCTTATTTCAGAAAACAAAACTACCAAATTTGATTAAGATAAAGAAGAAAGATAACTACAATGATTTAAATTGAGCTTTCACTTGAAGAAGGACAGACCAAGTGTAGGAAGGTTTGGCTTTTCACAGCCATCAAGCCTTAGACTACGAATGACTTACGCAAACAGAAAAAGGGTTGATGCTCAGCTTGAGTAAATCAGCGTAGCTTCAGCAACACTGCCTTAATTTACACCAGCTAAAGAACTATCCCAGGCCCTCATTAATGGTCCCTCAGCTAACCGATCTGACCAGACAGAAAAACCACAGACACATCTGTTTCCTGCCCTCCATTCTTCAACTACCACACCCACTTTTATCTGCGGTGTGCTCCATGGTATGACTCACTTTAAATACAGAGGATATACTTTCTCTATGTCTGTTAGACTTCAAATTAAGAAGCAAGAGGTAGGTTGTTTTGAGGGGTCCCTAGTGGACTTTTGGGTGGAGAATGGAAGTGCCTTATATTTTTTTCCACAGTTGAAAGATGGTATCACAGGAATAGCAGCATAAAGTTGTTTATTAGTTGTGTGTATTTTATGTTTCTAAATAGCGTCAAGGGCGCTAGTCATAGAGAAGGACTACCTTTTGATGTGCATAAGTAATAATAAAAAAGTATAAATAATACCAGATACATTAGCTACAGATCAGCCAAGAGTAGTAGATCATGGGTTTTGTCTGCATTTCTATAGTCCTTTTGCGTGGTCACAGAACAAACAAAGGAAACATCCATCAGACCATTTGAGATGTCAAACCCATCAGAAAACCTACAGCTCTCTTGCTTAGACTTTTGAACCTGACCTTTTTATTTTTCACTTGGCTGGATACGTTGCATTTGGCAGCCTCCAGAGCACGCACTGCTCCTGCCCCAGTCCCCATACAATTAATGTTCAGGAACAACCAGAGGAAAGAAGAGAAGAATTGAATTAATTAGACCACACCCATGGTTTTGAGGCCCAATGTCATGACGCTTGCCAGGGCAGAGAAGTGGTGTTGGGAGGGCCAATATTTTCCCAAGTGCCAAGAAAAAAAATCAAAGCACTAGACCCATCTAAGCAGGACCAGTTCCCATCAGGGGAACTTCTCAGGCAATGGAAATTTGGAGATTCCCCCAGTTCTGAATGATCAGTCTCACCCTACGGACAATGCTAAATCTGCAAACTATTGTACAAGGGATTGATTACCCATTAAAAGTACTTCTCACAACATGAACAAGTTGTTCTGGAGAACTGAAATGCCTTTTTTTATAGTAAGTTCTGACTGGAGCTGTTCCCACAGTTCAGGCACAAGAAACATCCCTGCTTGATACAGCCCAGCATCCAATCTCACCACAGACCAGCAGCAGCTACGTTAACACTTGCTCTCATTTCATGGCATCCCCTGCAAATCTTGACCTAGATATGCCCCTTTCCAAGCTTTCATCCAGCAAAGGAGAATGCTTTCTCCTTTCTCATTACTTCTGGCATCATTATCTGTCTTTCCGACTCTATGAACTTCATATTACATCACCACCAGCTTTCTATAATCTGAGGCAAAACCCCTCATTTGTACTCATTAAGATTTTTTACAATCTCCTTGAACTATTCAGGAGAAATTTAATAACCTTCGTGTAGTATACGAAGATGGAGGAAGAATGGATTGACTTGGGGCTGAGGAAGAGACATGGTTATAACTCCAAGGAGTTGGCTTTTAATCTGGACCATGTGCCGGTGTTCACAGCATGCACAGAACTTTCACACAGCCTGAAAACAGACTGCAGGCTGCAGCTTTGTGCTTTACCCTCTGGGTTATTCTTGGATCATCTGCTATGGAGTGTAGGCAGTGCAGTCCATTCGTCCCTGATGCTGGTGATAGATGTGAGTGCACCAAGCCACATATACTGAATAAATGGTGACAGAACAGTGACTTCTGGAGAGACTGATTCTGAAATCCTCTACAGCTTGTCTAGCTGTAAGAAGGAGACTATAAAAATAATGAAAATCATTGATCTTAAGCATAAACAAGTCAGCTCAAGATGCAAGAGGCTTCTGTTCCAGCCATAGCTCCTCTCTTTGCTAGGCTGTCACAAGCAAAATGTCACGTAGGGTCTATCTTGCTGCTGATTAATGTATAGCTATCCCTCTAGAGGGGTGGTCTTCTTTATATGTATGGATATGCCTTCCGTGACAAACCCCAAACTCCTAAAACTAGGAAACCTAATCCATACCTGCATTATTTTCTCTTTTTTGCGGTTCTTCATTACATGTCCATCCATCCTATGCATTTCTTCCATGCTTCCTCTCCCTGTCTGCAACAGAGCTTTGTGGTCTGTTACCTTAAACACGTTTATTTCTCAAAAATCTGACAAGATGATAAGACAAAAGGGTTAGTATTTAACTTCACCCAAGTTGATAGCATCGACCCCATATTAATTTTCTTCACGGCTTCAAACAAATAATTTGATTTGCACATTTCCCTTCCAACCATGGCAGTCACATATTATGTGGTTTGTGTTCATCTCAAGAACGAGGTTAAGATTAGCTGGAGGATGTTAAAGACGTCTCATCAATGTAATTATAGTTCTGGTATCAGAGAAATTTTAGCTGGTTTTGGATGACACATATCACGAGAGTTTTTCTAGTCACTGCCTTTCCTTTTCCTTTCTGCTATCTCAGGACCATAAAAGTCTTCTATTTTGGCCAGAAACTAAAGAGCATTTATGATCTATGTACCGATGTTCAAGGAAGGAAGCAGTATGTGTAATTTTTTTGCATATGGTTCCAGTCCTTAGAGAGATCTCATTTATTGCTGCTCTGCACCTGCCCAGCTGTTAAGGTTGAACTGACTGCATTACCACAGCCTTCCTTCCTGATTAGACCTTTTTACTCACTGGTAATGTCCTGATCTCACAAACTTCACTCCCTTAGGTAACACTGCTGAAGTTGCTTAAAGGAGGCATAGACTTGGAATTGCTGGGCATGTAGAGCCCTGGAGTTTGTCTTTGGACAAATGGGACGTTTGAAGAGAAGTATTTCATGGGAATGAGACAAAAACTTGCAGAGAGCCTCCCCTGCCTGAATTAAAACACCGAGATATTAAATTTTTCATACACAGTAACATTTCAGCTACCACTGGTGTAGCACTTGGTAATTATTGATTTCTTGTTCAGGGCATTGAAAAAGAATTTAATTTCCACTTTCTCTACAGTGAAAGATATCCAACTTCTCATCCTGCCTAAGGAAAGGTATCCAACTGCTCATCCTTGCACAACCTGGTTGTTCATCTTCATAATTACTACAATATTTTTTTGTCTTCTTTACATTTTCTGTCCTGAGAGAGATATTAATTTTCACCACTTTTTCCACTGCTCTCGTTAGGTTTCTCTCATCTGGAGAGCAGTGTGTCATTTGGTTATGGCTGGAAAAGTCAATATCTAGTTTAAGGTGCAGATGCAAAGTATCTTGATGACTTTAGCAATTCTTCAGCAAGATCTTTAGCAGAATGTAGCTCAGGGAGGTAGACAAGAAGCCTGGCTGAGTTCTGCTCTTTCTTTATTGTCTTTGTGGATGTTGTTCTTAATTCATCCTATTTCGATTTCAGAGAAACCAGTTCTGTTTTCCTGGCTTTGCTCTTGTCTTCAATGCATTTTTGGAAGTCAGCATGACTTAACTGGTGCTCAAACTTCTTTATTCTACCTTTCAACCCAATGAAACTTAGCTATTTTCAGTGGACATCTTTGGTCAAATATAAGCAACTCCCAGAAAGCTATGAACACGAGTCCCAGTATTATCAGGCATTATAATGAGAGGTTGTCTGACACTTAATATTGCTGCCATAATAATCTCCTATATCATAATCTCTGGTAGCCCATACTGGTCTACTCAGATAACCTAGTCAGGGTGAAGTTTTTGCAAAGCCTTTTTTATTTGGTGTCAATCATATTTTAAACATCCCCTCCTGCTTTCCTCTCTTTTGCCATCAAGTCATCCCCAGAGCTCTTTCTGCACTACGTTTTTCGTGACCATGCAGTGAACCCAAACAGGGAACTGATCCAGTGGAAAAAAAAAAAAAAGTGACTTTTTTTTTTTTTCCTGGGTTCTTTTTCAGCTGGATCAGTTCCTTTGGTCAGGTTCAATGAGTGGCCACACAAACATTTGTGCAGACAAAGTGTGTGTGTCAGAGGAGGAGGGGATAAGGTGATGGATACAGGGTGCAGAAATGCAGAGATTTGGCCTACCAGCAAAGAGCAGTAACACAAAACTTGAAACTGCAGTGTTCTTACTTATCTGTATGGCTTTCACATGAATGACTGAAGAACTGGGAGGTTTCAAAGCTATTCTGAAGCCCTGGACTCAGAAAGACAGCGCCTACAGTGAATGCACACATATACACACGGCGGCACAAACATACAGTGTGATCCTTTGTTTCCACTGAAATAATACAGTGCAGAAATGATGAATATTTCCTTATCTTGGCTGCTTTCCTGCAACTAGGGAAAAATTGGCTGGTACAGATGGGAACACCCAGGAAAACATTTAGTGTATAGCCTGGTTATTCACTCATAGATGTATTACACGTTTGTTGAGATCCGAATGGTTGTCTCCAAAGGTAGAAAATAATAGAATAAAGTCAAAAGAAAAAAAATAATAAAAAAACCAAACCTAATTTATTTCCCCCATGCTACTGGAGGGAGAAAAAGCCCAAAGAAACAAAAGCCAACATGCTGCATCTACCAACAGGAAAGCGAAGAATTGAACAGTAAGTTCTTTCTCTTTCCATACATATTTTGCGAGCCAGCGCTAGGGATGAGGGAGCAGCCACTTGAAATCGAGTGGGAAGGGAGGAAAAAAAAAATCAGCCTAATAAAAGCCAGTGGGGTTAGATAAATTACTGAGAAAAGGGAGAGGCAATTTCTGTCCATTTTAACGCCCACATGCAATAGGGAACAAGTGAAAATCAGCCCCAGGGATAATTTATGGTTGCTTTTTCAAATCTCTATCCAAGTCCAGAAGAGGCCATGTACAAGCAAGTTAATCAATAACAAAAAAAAACAACCCCAAAACAATCCCCCAGAAATATTGTGGCAGAGATGGGAAATAATGGCTTGGGAATTAAAATCATCTACAGTAGACAGGCCAGATGTTGGCAAGCACTTGTTTTCTGTTGGCATTTCATGGAAGTAAGAGGTCCCATTACAAAAGTGTTCCCATGGCTACAAATACGACCTCAATCAGCACTGTTTCTGCTTATCATTACACAGTTGTCAAAGATTCACTTGGCAGTGAAGACTGGCAAGTTCACGGTATAGTTACCCGTGGGCCTGAGCCTCTTGGTACGCTATATACATTCTTTACAATAAAGATCACTTCAAGAGGCCACCTCCGTTAGTGCTCCAGATCTTCCCATAAAAGCAGACTCCAAGCAAATTTGATGTCTTAATACAGACTCTTGTTCATGTGTTTTGGGTGGGTTTGGCCTGAACAGAGCAAAGAGCTCAGCAACTGATTCCACTACTAAATACCTAGAGGCCGGCTCTTCCTAAGTATAGTGTGAGCCTTGTAGCTTAGATAAGTCCCTTCTAACTCTGGTGATAAGATTAGGAATTCAGCTACTCTAAAGCATCTGCAAGGAATGAAGAGAGGCAGGTCTCTCTAGATAAAAGTTCAGATCCTCCTACAGGGGGTTGAGTCACCATTGTTTGGTCTCTGTTCTCCCCATCAACAATAGGGGATTAACTCTGTTGCCTAATTGGAGCTGTTGAAGCCAATTGAGATGCAGTAGTCTTTCTTTTTCCAGCATCCAGGAGCTGACTAGAGCAGATGGACCTCTTATAGGTCTGTACCACGCCCATGGGGTTCGTCTCTGTTCCTCCTGCTCTGTTGTCCTTAGTGGACATCTCTGTATGCTGTTCGAGATAGATCAGTACAGAAGCTAGGGTCGCTAATGCAACCCTCTGGTCCATGTGTGGGCCCCTATGTGCCTCAACTGTTCCAGATATGAGTTTTCTACAGTTCTTGATATTGATTCTGGGTTCCATATTGGCAAGTCCAAGCTTTATTTCTGACTTGCTTATTTATTTTAAAGCCCTTATACTGGTATCTTCTCCATGTTCCTTATTAACTTTTTGTTGAGGTTAGTAAGGAGAAATCTTTCTTCTAAGACTGTCACTCTGGTTATTTTGCCAGCACTAAAACTACTCCAAAATTGTTGATAGCAGCCATGCTTTGTAGGAGTCAATAAGTTTTATCAACCATTACGTCAGAAAGGCAGACAGTAAATGGACTTCTATGAGTACCACAGCAAAGGAGGATTTAAAAATACATGGACAACACAGGTGTCAATCTAAAAACCAGAAGCATATAGTAGAGATGCACAATAAGACTGCCTCACATAAGATACTGATTTTCTATCTCTTACTTTTCCAGACAGCTGGTCAAATAATGGCACTTCATTGAAAGTTTCCTATTTCTACAGAAATACCACTATTTCTCACAATTTAACAGTGCAACTTTTCAAATAACTTATGTGTGGTTCAGATGCAGGATGCAGTGTTTATCCCATGGACAAAATGGGAAATGTGAGGCTTTGTCCCAAGATTTTAACATTGCAATCTTTGATGCTGGGGTTAGAGCCCAGATGGAGTGCAAGTGAGGAAATAGGATCCTCCAGCTGAATGAAGTACTTGGAAATGAGGAAGGGCATAAAAGGGTAGGGTTTATAGTATCATAGAATGGTTTTGGTTAGAAGAGAACTTAAAGTTCATCTCATTCCAACCTGCCTGCCATGAGACCAGATTGCTCAAAGCCCCATTCAATATGGCCTTGACCATCTCCAGGAATGAGGTCTCCACAGCTTCTCTGGGCAAGTTGAGCCAGTGTCTCACCACCTTCACAGTGATTTTTTTTCCTGTTACCTAACCTACATCTCCCCTCTTTCAGTTTACCCCTCGTCCTATCACTACATGCCCTTGTAAAAAGCCCCTCCCCAGCTTTCCTATTAGCCCCCTTCAGATACTGGAAGGCTGGTATAAAGTGTCCCTGGAGCTAATTCTTGTCCAGGCTGAACAATCCCAACTCTTTCAGACTGGGAACTTATTTTAGTTTATACCCATCCAAAAGAGGGCACTAGGAACTCTTTACAGCCATTGGAAAAGAAGTTCAGTCAGCTCTTTTCAGCAACACTTACATCTCTCTTGAGGCCCAAATAAATATATCAAAGAAATCCAGAGCAGGCCATTTAC
This sequence comes from Gallinago jamesoni, assembly GCA_025769975.1. Taxonomy (NCBI): domain Eukaryota; kingdom Metazoa; phylum Chordata; class Aves; order Charadriiformes; family Scolopacidae; genus Gallinago; species Gallinago jamesoni. The sequence continues at coordinate 1,793,874 of JAOQGH010000012.1, forward strand.
TCAAAATGATGTGTCTGCCATTTCACTCCCATTCACTTCATCTAAGAGTTAGCCAAAATTTGTCACATCCCTGGCCCAAGACAGGAGCAAGTCTTAGCAACAGGCAGCAGCATGTTTCCCTCCCTGAGCTTCTCCTGTTGCTCTGCAGAAGCTCTGGCATCGGGAGACAGACCTATTACATTTCATAAAAAGAACTGAGAAGCTATAAATCCCGCCATGGTATATTTATTGAAAAATGAAGGTAATAACGCTAATCCAGATAATGAGCTGTATGTTTCCCTGCCTCAGAAAACCTCTTAGCCAGCGGAAATGGAACCACCTGAAACTTAGCAGCCAAGTCACTTCTGGTCTTCTGGTTCTTTTTTTTTTTTTTTTTTTTTTTAACCTTCTTGCTCCTCCTCCTCATGAAACTCCCTTCCTCATATACTGGAGGATTTGGAAAGGTGAGCATGAGACAGGAGGGGGTTGAAGAAGTTAAAGATACCATGGCCACTACAGTGCTTCAGTTTTCTGGGTAGAAACAGAAATCTCTCCTTAAATATTGGGCTGTTCATCCGAAGATGTCACTCAGGTTCCCTTAACAGTCAGTGGAGAGGGTCACAGGATCATGGGATGTGAATAAATCACCTTGATGGGCTAAGTCCTATTTTTTCTACCATATAGAACTGTATTGTGTTGGACCGTACAAAAACCCCAGATACCTCATTGGCTAAGTCTCTAAATAATTCATTATTGGTGACTACTAGGTCCTAATTAAAGCTATCCCACATAAAGATATTTTATCTGCAGGTGTTAAAGGCCAGGTTGGATAGGGCTTTGGGCAACCTGGTGTAGAGGAAGGTGTCCCTGCCCATGGGAGGGCAGTTGGAACTCAATAATCTTTAAGGTTGCTTCCTACTCTAACCATTCTATGATTTTTTTTTTCCCCTTGGGATTGCAATCCATTGTCAGCCATTATTCAGCTGTTATACCCTGTTCTGTCCCTCTGGCCAGTCTCAGTCCCTAACATCAAGCTGGCCTGTAGCTATCTCCTATCGTTGTTTCTGATGATTCTTACATGAAATTTTGGAACAAAAAGGACTTTGGGAAATCATTGCAATTATGTTAGTTACTTTTACTCTCAACAAGGAAAATTTAGCTCCAACTGAACCCTTTTGTCTTCTGAAAAAAACATAGACTTATAGTAGGTACCATAAACTAAACCCAGTGTTGTCAAAACGGATGCCTCGGGAAAGTATGACAGATCTCTGTCTGCTACAAATACTTCCATTTGTATTCCAAGAGACCTGAGTGGTTCTAAGTAAAGTGTTCCTGGCTCTGGAAAATCAGAAATCTTACCAAATTATGGTGGTTTTGTGACCATGATCTGCCAAGATGACAGTGTTGTTTGGGCTTCCTTGTAGACTTATGCACAGTTCATTGAATGATTGAAATGATGGGATTGGCTACCATAGCAGAAGACAAATCAGCTAAGATATTCCTTCTTATGTACTTATAACTTGAGAAGGATTTCATTGACTAAGTCTGCTTGCTCCATGTCCGTAATTTTTGTTTGGGTTATAACAACCTTTCAATAACCATGTTTAATATGCTTAATACCAATTTAATAGCTATAAATCATGGAAATTCTGTTTTGACAAGTACTTTTCCTTGTTCTTCTTCCATCTGCAGGTACTTACTGGTGACTTAAAAATAAACTCTTCACGTTCAGCTGTTGAAATTCTAGGGATTGAGTTCATTATCAGCGAATTTGCCAGACTGCAAATCTTTCTTGGAACTTTTTGAGATCTACTTTTTTTCATGCCCATGTTTCAAATTCTTAGTCTTCATGGCTCAAAATATTATCACTATAACCTTCTTTTGACTTGTCTTGACAAAATTGCAGTCTGAAGTGCCTGTATGATTTTGAACTTCTGTTTGCAATAAGAATAATTTTTACTCTATTTTTAAATATATATGCATATGCACATATAAATGTTTGGAAAATGAATTCTGTGCACTATTTTAAAATACCCTGACTTTAAAACTTCCTGACTTACCCTAGAAGTACACACACTTAAGATGATAGATTTTTGTTGTCAAGCTCTGTCAGTCTTTTACCAGGTTATTCTAGAGAGTCATCAACTGAAAGAGGGAAAATTTAGATTAGATCTCAGGAAGAAATTCTTTGCCCTGAGGGTGGTGAGAGCCTGGCCCAGGTTGCCCAGAGAAGCTGTGGATGCCCCATCTCTGGAGGAGTTCAAAACCAGGTTGGATGGGGCTTTGAGCAACCTGATCTAGTGGGAGATGTCCCTGGCCAGGGCAGGGGGTTTGAAACTAGGTGATCTTAAAGGTCCTTTCCAACTATAACCATTCTATGATTCTCTGCCTACTTCTATTTATTTATTTGTTCAGTATTGTATGAGTGAAAAGAGATAGGTTGGTCCTTAAGGGCATGAACAGAATAGCACCATGTATGTCACAAATGCAAACGTGCACTGTTGAAGAGCTGTTTCTATGTCTTTTATTTTGGGTAGGGACCTTCCCTCTCAGCTGCAGTGCCTGAACTACCAGAGTGTAATCGTGGAAGAGAGTCATTCTTGTGATCTCATTAAGGCATCTGAGATAACAGCATTCAATGGGATTTTTGGCTCTTCTCGTCAAAGTGTTCTTCACAATACAAATCTATACTGGGAGACTGTGGGAATCCCAGTATTAGGTCACAACAGAGGTTACTCATGACATACTCTGTGTGCACCAATGGCCAATAGAACATTGTTTGGAAGAAGATATAAGAAATTGGACAAAGGGAAAAGGGGATAAAATAATTGCCTGAAGTAAAAATGTTGTTTTATTTTGTTCTTTCTTTCTTTAACTAGTTTCAGGATGAGTTTTTGTCCTGATGACTGAACAAAAAATATTTCCCCAAAAAGCTCTTCTTCCTAAGCACTGCAAATTTACAAAAATGAACATTGATCTCTATCTAATTATCCTCTATGTTTAAGCTTTTTTGAAATCTTACAGATCTTCTGGTCTTATATTAGTTTGTGGCAGTTGAATTACATGGGATAAACATACATTGCATATAAAAAATATTAGTTTTTACTAATGTTTGCTGAGTTTTCTATAGTTCTCGGAGTTTTACTAAAATAGTTATGGACTCCAAAATGTAATGCATGTCTTTAGTGCTGTTTGTGTTCAATGTGCTTATAGCCCTTGGAAGGTGATCAGACAATTTTTTTCAACATAATAAATCTCATCGCTAAGTATATATTTTCTTACACCTGATTTTTGTGGGAAAAAAAATCATATCTATTAAAAAAATATTTTGGACCATATGTTTTTCCTATGATAACTTGCTTTTGAACTGTTCTTGTCAAGTATTTGGCACTGCAAGGACTGATTTGAAAACACCAACTTATTTTCTCTTGTTGAGAGAATGACTGAAGCTTTTCAGCAGAAAAATGCTGAAGGATTAAGGTTAATAGTGCCCTTTGAGATGAATTTTTGAATCACAAATATGATTCTGAATAGCTGTTATAGTACATCCATTTTTCAACATTGAATAAGACAACATAATGAAGAGATAATGTATTGGGTATTTGTATAAAATATAATCACGTCTGTTTTGGAAGTTTTTTTTTTTTTTTTTAATTTATACATTATTTATACATTTATATGCCTACTTATACATCTACCAACTTTTATGTCTGTATTGATTTATGTCATCAAATAATCTGTCTCATTGCATAATGATCAAAAAGAATAATTATTTGTGTTACTAATTGTGATCATAGTGGTATAGCAATAACATAAATGATGTATAATTGTGTAGCAATTGTATACTTACGGGTAGTAACAGAAATACATGAGGGAACAGAGCGGAAATTCTATAAATGCAATTTAATGGAAGAAAAACGTAGGTTGAAAAGTTGATTTTCTCCACAATTACCCTGCAAATAAAAAAAAAAAAAAGTGAAATATTCTCTAAATGGTAAGCAAAATCTTTCTGCAAACATAAAAAGAGAGAGTAAGAACCCCCAGCACACCTTCACCCCCAAATAGTCCCTGTATTACTGCAGACCCTCATCTCAATTATAACTTCTATGTTACCGGCATAAAGCAAGCAGTGTAGTAATAACAAAAAGCAGTAATATCCCAGTCTTTCCTTGAGTTTTATTATTTGAATTCACATATTAAGTCTGTCTGCAGGGCTGCTCTGTCAACACATGGAGAGCAAAGCCTCTATTAGAACAGCCAGGGAGGGGCATATTCTCTTATTTTATTATTACCATTATTATTTTTGACCACAGCCGTCAGAGGGAAATCATTAGAGGAAATCAATTCAAGATGTGAACAAAGCAAACATTTTTAATAACAGGCATTTTATGACTCATTGTTCTCACCAGTTGTTCTGACTGCACAGGCTGTTTGTCAAAGGAAAGTTCACCTTCAAATGTAAAAAATTAAAAAGTCCACGAAAGTCTTCATAGCATCATCCTGAAAGACATTTTTGCCAGCCTCCTAAAGGTGAGGTTGGTTCCAAGTGTTCTGGGGGGGAAAAAAAATAGAAAAAAATAGTTCTTCCTAGGTTCACTGGGTATCTCAGCTTGCAAGAAACGTTCTCTATTCACAGACCCACTTCTCCTCATTATTCATATGGCTTTTGTAGAATACATCGGTCATCTAGGCGAGTAATGAGGCATGTCTTGGAGATCACCACTTACCCACTGTCATGCACTGACTTTTTCATATCCCTGGGTTGCAATGAAGTGAAACATGAATGAGAGCAGAGTAAAACCTTATACACAGATTAATGAAAAAAGGTAATATACTAAATGAATAATTATATATATGGAATAGTCTAAAATACTATTCAAAGTAATAACTGTGTCATTTTGATACAGATATGAAGTTCCTTCAAAGGACAAATTAGAATTATATACTCTGAAGCCAAAAGACTGTGATGACTGTCTGTCCCAGCATATATTTATCAGCAGCATTTGTTAAAATAGCAGAAAAAAAATAATGTACTGGGAGATACTGGTAAGGAAACAGTATGTCTACAGGCTCAACTAGTTGCTTATGTCCTGACTCTTGAGGTACAAGATTTCTCAGCTGATCAGACGTGACACTTTACCATGTACGTTTTTAGATTTGGTGAGACACTGGCCCAGGTTGCTCAGAGACGTTGTGGATGTCCCATCCCTGGAGGGGTTAAAGGCCAGGTTGGACAGGGCTTTGAACAACCTGGTCTGGTGGGAGGTGTCCCTGCCCATGGCAGGGAGGTTGGATCAAGATGATCCTTAAGTTTCCTTCCAGTTCTAACTATTCTATGATTCCAAGATTTTTTATCTAGAAAAGAACAAGTGAAATAACACCTTCTATTTTCCTATCAATGACAAATATTTGCGGTATTTTGGCTAGAAATAACAACATCTAGCTAGAAAATCTCTTTTCTGTTTTATAAAAAGTGGAAGCAGAACAGATCTGAAACCTATTTGATGTGAACAACCATGAAAATCTGGAAGTGGGAGTGAAAGAGAAGAAGGTATGAAATGCCTTCTCACCAAGAGGATGTGGAATAATGAACTTCATGAAGCTGCAGTACTTGATTCATTTGTAATAACTTGATTTTGTATTTCTCACATCCTGTCCAAATACATTAACTATTGTCTATTTTTTCTCACACTTTTTCTTCCTGTGCTGCCAATCAGACATTCCACCCTCAACTGAGTAAATGAAAATAGAGCTGGGTATATGGTATGGGTATATTTACTAGAAAAAAAAAATCTTAATTAACTGGTATTTTTAGACTTATTAAATAAATACATAAATACAACATTTGAAGCTCAATTCAGAAGTGAAGCATACAAGGACACTCTAACTAAACAGAATTTAATTTTCCTTTTCATTGGAAATTGAAATTGTCTGTGGACATCAATTGTTTATTATGAAACTGCAAAGGTTTTGTGAAAATCTCTTTCTTCTGTCATAAAATGTGGTTTTGAAATGAATATTTTGATACCAGTGCTGCATAATTTAAGTTTTTTGGATAGCATATCTGAGCTGGATACTTGCCTTATGTAAGGAATCAAAGGGAGACTGAACATTTTAAAGGACAGGAGGAGGAGGAAGTAAAATAACTGAGGAAAATGAACTCGACAGAAAAAAAGCAAAAAAAAGTTTTAAATCCATAGAAAGACATGGTGGTCAAAATAATAGAGGAAGATGAACAGAACCAAAGGTGGAAAACATCTCTGAAGTAACACAGAAATTATTGCAAGACTGGAAAAAGAAGTTTGTGCTTAGAAGAGAAACTAAGGGAAAGCGATTTACCAATGTAAAAGAAAAAAATCAGGACCAGATCAAGGGAAGAAAGAGGACCCAGATGAGAGAGATGTGAAAAGGACAGGGAGGAAAAAAAAAGCCAAAGAAATCTTTGTAAAAAAATTATGAAACAAGAGATTGATCAAGCCGCTGGGCTAAGATCCTTTCCCTAGTGCATCAGAATGATTTCTCTCCAGGACTTCATTTTTAGAAACAAATTTATTTTCTTTTTAGCTCTTTGTGGCTAAGAGGCTGAAAGCAGGGAGGGGAGACCTTAACCATCTGACTCATACACAAATGTGAGAGCTAAGGGCTGAGAAGAATTTCATCTCTGATCCTTTGGGGCGTGGGGGGAAGTCTCCCCATTGTCTAGTTTAAATAACATTTGCTAAAGGAAAATAAAATACATCAGCTCCTGTTTGTTAAAAGCTCTAATAAGGTCCCCTCCTTGGGTAACAGCGTGTGTAATATTCTTTTGCAGTCATAAAGTCATAAACTGCCACGTCCAGGCTTGTGAAATGCCTCTCACAATTCACGAGGTTCAAGCAAGGGGAAGGTCTGGATAGGTGTGTGTTCTCAACTGCTAGCGTCAAGCCCCGGTTCATAAGGTGTAAAGGCTTTGTGCCGGAAAATGCTACCCATTGTGTCTTAACATTTACCACTGGAGTTAAAGGAGGAAGCTTTTAATCCTCATGAATTATATGGTGTCCTTTAGGATGTCAATAGAGGACATGGCACACAGTATCTCACTGTATCACATCGTATTTTAATGATCACAGTGCATATACAGATATTAATCTATGTTTTAAAAAGAAAGAAAAAGAGAAGGGAAGGCACAGAAATTCACTTTTTTAAGTCACTGAAATGAAACCCAGCTTCTAGGGGCCCTAATTTCTTCTTTGAGCTCCACATGGTATTTTAATGAAATTATTTTCCCAACTGGCCAGTGAAGTAGAAATATATCATTCCTATATATCTTTGTAAAGATTGGGCAGTGAAGCTACATCTTTAATAATAACAAATAGTGCCAGGAAACTTTCATAGGCAATGGAAGTCAGTCACCCACGCTGTTAAATTGTTAATAATGTCCTTAGTATGTTGTTGGCCCAGGCCACCTATCAATCTCCAAAATAAATTCCTGGGCATGACTTGGGAGTTTACATGAGGCAGAAACTATTCTTAACAAAGATTGTGTATGTGGCCATCCCAAGGAGGGAGAGAATGAGGTTTTAGGGGATGCAAACCACTCTGGATTAGTTGTTTTCAAGGCCAGAAAATAGTTTGTAGGCATGTTTCATTTCTACATATGGATTTAGCTTAAGATATTGCATCCCTGAGCTTAAAAAAATGGATGATTCTGTGGTAAGTAAAATTGACCTGATTAATGAGAAGAAAGGAGAAAAAGGCACAAAAAGAAAAAAGCTGCAAGCACTTAGTGTGGACCCCTCAAAAAATTAATGTTATCTGTATCCTTATAATGTTATCAGACTTTCACATGCACAGCTTGCTAGTTAGCACCGTGGTGACATCTGAGGTGGACACCTCACATTTTGCTTGTCTATTTATGCAGCCCCATCCTCTGCCGCTGAGATAGCTGCAGCCCAAGCCTCTTGAATCATAAGTCTGCTTGCATTCAACCCATCCAAACCATGCAAATAAGAGTTCACATCATTAAGATTCTCAGCATGAGGGCAGTCCCCCTGTGTCCAACCTAATCACAGGCTCAGGATAACTCGTCACCTGAATGTAAGTTTGAATGTCAGCCCTCTGGATGGTGACTCTGCACTTAAGGGGGAGGCATGGTGCAAGGAGTGAAAGATTTGCTGTTCCTAGTCTCTATGGAAACCAGTATAATTCCAATTATAAACTGCTGAGAATCAGTGCATCAGCCCATCAGCAGTCCAACTGCTAAAAGAAAGTCCTCTGCCTTACAGCTCAATTCACCAGAGAGGAGGTGCGTGGCAGCTCTGCACACCTTGCCTTGGCATGTTAAATCTATGAACATCTGCTTCCATTGAAGTGGGAAATAAATCCATCCTCGGCCATCCAAATATTTTTTGGCCCAGAGGAGCAGGATAGAAACCTGTGGTAGGATTCATCCCATTTTGTTTTCAGTATTTGCACTGTAGAAATGTATAGTCACCCCAGATTCCATTGACAGTCAGATGAGAGAAAGAGGTGCTTCTAGAAGATGATTCAGCTGGTTTATTTTTTCATCTGTCTTTGGAGGAAATGAATCATGACCAAGAAATGTCCATTTATTTCCATAGTTCAGGTATAAACACCTGCACGACAGATTTAAACGATCCATGAGATTAATTTCATGATGCAAAATCTGATATTTAAGTCTCGTTTGTTTTAGTTAATATTAATAGTCCTTTGGCCTTGACCAAGTCCTCATCATTTCCTGAGGAATTAAAATCTTTATCAATTCATTGCATTAGTGCTCGGAAAATAAAAATCCAAATAATCATGTTTTGCACCAATAATGCCTACAAAATTGTTACATATGATTCTAATTTTTACTCTTAGTCGTGCTGTTATTTGAGTTAATCTTTTGTCTCAAGCTGTATAGAGAGTTCTGTGTCTCTCAAAAATAATTCATCAGAATTATGTGTATCAAATACACATATCCATGTAACTGTCATGTGAGACACAAAGTAAATTGCTTTGCAGTAAGAAAACAACAGCAATAAGCTTATTGTCGAATCATTGGACCTCCTCCACTACACATGGTCCCTTATTTTTCTCCCAGGGCCCAAAAGCAACTGATTGTGCCAGGTTGGAAAGGAAGAAATTTTGAAAGAATTTCAAAAAGACATGATATTGAAGATAATATGAGCTGTGTTTAGTCTGGACTAGATAAGGAGATGTGGAGATGTGCCGAAGACAAGGATAAAAATGAAAGAGCAGAAGAACTATGGCATCAAACCATGGGTGCAACTATTCCAGCATCTTATGTCCAACAGGTGACAATTGGGGATTCACAGAGAAAAAATGTGTAAAAGTCAATGCTTAGTGCAACATTTCCCCTACTCATTCTGCCACAGCTTTCAAACCTAGGAGACGTGGCATTTTATAGTGTAAGACCAGAGTTTCAGCTTTCAGTACCACCAGTCATCCATTAGTTAATTTGTTACTATTTGGGATGCATTTGTTTCTGGGGTCCAAAACATTGTAATATAAACGGTCCTGTCACTCACTTATGCCATGGAGAAAGATGGACTGGATTGTGGTAAACTGCTGTTTAGATATAATCAAAGGATTTGATGTTGAAGAAAGGAGGGTGGAAGAAATAGGGAGGGAGGGAAGGAGGAAGAAAAGATGGTGGGAGGCAAGAAATGTAGGGAGGGCAAGAAAGGGAAAGAGGGAAAGGGGAGAGACGTAGAGAGAGAAGGAAGGAAGGAAGGAAGGAAGGAAGGAAGGAAGGAAGGAAGGAAGGAAGGAAGGAAGGAATAGAAAAGAAGAAAAGGAGAAATAAAAACAGAGAAAGAGAGAAAAAGAGAGAAGGATGAAAGCTAGCAAGCAAGCAAGAAAGAAAGAAAGAAAGAAGAAAGGAAAAGAAAGAAAAGAGAAAAGGTTAGCTCAAAACAGATGTAGCAGTGGCTATTTATGTTCCTGTCCACCCTTTGGGGCACTGGTTGCCCTCATCTTTGCATGATCAGCCCCACCTTTGCAAGACAGACCTTGAGCTGCCTGGAGGGCAGAGAAATCTCTGTCGAGTGATTCACAGCCCCCATCTGTGAAAGCGCTCACTGGCCTTTTCAGAATGGAGAGGAAAAGTAAATAAAAACAAGGCCTGCCTGGTTTGAAGCTGAACTGGAAAAAGTTAGCACCTGCTGAACTGACATCACCCTGACATCACAGGTTATTGGTGCCAATTTATACACAATTTTTTTTCTTTTTTTTTTTTTTTTTTACGTTTTCCATTCTAATCTCTACTATTCATTAGCTTCAGCTGTCCTGTCACTGTTACCTGTTTATTACTTACAGTGCCAATACTACTTTAACTTTCCAGGTATTGGTTGGAGACTGGAATTGACCTCAGACCAGAAGGCAACAGTGAGAATAAATAAAACACTAGATTTGGCTACATGCCGAGGATCTTCTGCTCAGCAATGCTTGACTGTCTCATATTCATCCCTTGGAAATGACCAAACTGATAAAGTTTATCAATGAAGCCAGGATTCCTTGAGTATCCTCTGAGAAGGACAATGATGAAGCCAAGAGGAAATCCGGAAATTCTGGAGGAGCCTTCCTGAGCACTGAGAGAAAGATCCAAGCCTCTGTCTTCATGATTTATGAACAGCAAAGGAAGAGAGATTGCCAGGGATGGTTTTGCCAGTAGATCTTCGTTGGATATCCTTTGAATCAGATACAGTATTGGAAGGGAGCCACTGCTACTCCCTTTGGTGCTGTGTAGGCAATAAATATCCTTGGAAAAGAATAACTGTATTTTAATCTGTTTCCATGTAGCTAATGTCTGAGGGAGAGATTATGGTGATGTCATCATAGAAACGACAGTTTATTGTGACCTGGAATGCTCAACATTGCTAATTAGTGTATGAAGGGGATACCTGAATAACTGCCTCCTGCTAGTCTTAAATCCTCATTTAGGTATACTGTGGTGCTTGTATTTACCTAAATCTTCACCGAATTTCTTAGAGTGTGAAGGATTTCTGACGGTGAATTAAACTCCCTTCAATCCCAATGGGGTCCTCTAGAAAATGTGTACAGCTTATTTGACAACACTAAAAGCCATAAAAACAGTAATTAATAAGAAAAGGGAGAGCAATTCTGTCTATATCAGAGACATATTGATGGAAAATAAATATAAAGCAAAGAAAAATCAGATTTGAACTGGATGGCGTTTCTGTCACACTGTATTAGAGTACAGATGTCAACATTCACATATACACGTGCGTGTACATGGGTGTATAACTGCCCAAAGGAACACAATCTATTATTTCCTTATATTGATTTATTTAATACTTTTTGTAAGTATTTTGAAATTTACAAACCCCAATTCCCTCTGCTCAATGAAGTCTTTTTCTGTTTTTTCTTTTCTTTCTTTTTTTCTTGCTTTTTCTTCTTTTTCTTTTCTTTTTTTTTTCTTTTTCTCTTTCTTTTTCTTTTTCGTTTTCTTTTTCTTTTTCATTTTCTTTTTCATTTTCTTTTTTCTTTCTTCTTCGACTGGGCTGCTCAGAGCCCCTCAGAGTCCTCAGCACAGGAAAGATATGGACCTGTCGGAGCAGGTCCGGAGGAGGCCATGAAGATGCTTAGAGGGATGGACCTGTATTGATAGGAGAAGGATTTTAAACTAAAAAGGGACAGATTCAGACTAGATATAAGAAAGACATTGTTTACGGTGATGGTGGTGAAGCACTGGAAATGGTTGCCCGAAAGATGCGGCAGATGTCCCATCCCTGGAAAAATTCAAAGTCAAGTTGGACAGGGCTCTGAGCAACCTAGCTGGATGCTAGTTGGAGATGTCCCTGCTCATTGCAGGGGAGTTGCACTAAATGGCATCTAAAGGTCCCTTTCAACCCAAATTACTCTATGCTAACTGTCTATTTTGAAGATACTTTTTATATTGGAGACACTGTAACCTCTGAAAAACTGGATGATCTGTAACTTTAGCTGAAAGAGTTAAAAGTCCCCTACAGTGACACCAGTCCATAACACTGTGACACAAATTTATTACTGTTATTGTTATTCTTATTACTATAGCACCAGCATCAATGAATCTATAGTCCAAGTACAGTTTGGCACCATCTGAAACACAGTAGCATTTAAGGGCTTGACAGGTTACTCCTTTTTTCCATAGCCATCTCATGTCAGAGTATGACTGGACTCTGATCAACAGGACAGATCTAATTTGATCTTAATTTATTCTCCTGACAAGCTATTAGATATAGTGCTGGAAGTAGAAAAGAAAATAGTTCTCTGGTTCTGATCTCCACCCTCTTGGGAGAAAGAAGGAAAAAAAATCCTTGCTCTTGTCTCTGCTGGAGACCAAAATCTTTAGGGAACAATCAGGTGAAAAATAACACTGATAAATGGGAGTAAAACAACTGGTGCAAAAATCCCTGTCATTTATTTCTCCATTATGTTGCCATGTGAATGAATGTGAGTGGAGAACGTTTCCTGTTTTCTCCACCCTCCTCATAAACCATCCAACAAGCCAACAGAGACCATTTAAGTGACTAAAACCCCAAGCCATCAAGTTTTCTAGGCTAATGCTTTGCTACTTAAGCCTCAGGGAAAGCTTGTTCAAGCTGACCAAATGAAAAACAAAACAAAGTAAAAAAAAAAAAGCCATGTAACAATAATATCTCATGCATGTATAGCACCTTGTGTCCCAAAGGATTTCAAAGCACTTTATGGACTTGGCAAAGTGAAGTTCTGCAACTTGTTCAACAGGACCCAGCAGCTTGTTAACCGTGCAACACTTTTCTTCCATAGTTCAGGACATGAAACGGAGTCTTGTTGAATCTGATAATCTTATGCTGTCAGCTCCCCTGGAATTTATGATGGAGGTTTGCCGGCAAGAGATTACATCCAGCTGAAACTGCTGCAGAAACCCTATGAATAGATATTATCTATATGTGAAAATACCCAGGACAGAAACGCTTAATGCTGCTTGGATAAGCTCCTCTCTATACTGCCATATTTTTGCATGTCTGGTCAAAAGCTTGCTTATCTGAATGGCACTGCTTTCAGGAGTTATCAAAACAGTGTTTCAAAGAAAAGGAATGGCTTTCCCTGTCCTACATGTTATGTTTTTATGTAGAAACCAGAACGTCTTTGGAACTCTTCCATCAAACTACTGGTTGGACCCAGTCATGTTTGGCTTAGAAGGACCAGAAGAACCACATCGCTGAACAGCAGAGCTTCAATGTTACTCATCGTTCCCAGGCTCAATCCAGACCTTTACAGTAAGAGGCACTGTCCCGCCAATGACCTTCATGCTATTACAGAAGGTACACCCTTCCTAGGGTTGAGGAATCCTTACGTATCCAATTTAGGTCAACCCTGGAACTTTCTATAGAGAAACTGCCGAAAGTCTGCTATGTTGTAATTAATGAGTCTGTTGGCCCCGCCAAAGCCAAGATCTGCTCTCTTGAGAGGTATAACTTAGTGCTGAAAGCCAGTCCCAGGCATTAGGGATCACTGGGCAAAAAGGTGGGCCAGAGAACAATTTATAAAATGTTTATAGGCAACAAAACCATGCAGTCGAAGAATTAGGTGAACCTCAGAAGTTACCTTTTTTTTATTATTATTCATTGGAAAAAGAAAACTGGACAGAAGAGCCCAGAAGGTCATCAAGGAGTATTAGCATTCCAGTAATATGTTCTTTGGTCTCTATCACTTTAAGCAAACCTTTCCATTCAAAACAAGAGTATTCCACAGGAAGACTACTTCATTTGGCTCACAAAACAGTTTTGTCTGTTGGGAACCCTAAAATTGCACCATTAATTTCACTTTTCAGTTCCCAGAAAGAGAGAGAGAAAGAGAGAAAGAAGGTAAGAAATAAAAAAGAGAAATAAAAAAAAAAAAAAAAGGAAAAGGGATATGTCTTTGCCAGACAGAAAAGTATAAAAGTCAACATTTCCATGAAGACTAAACAGGTGGAAACTAATCAAGCCAGAGAGAGAGCAAGAGAATGAAAGGGGGAGTTACGGGTTCATAAGTAATTCTGCTCTGTTTCAGGTTGCCTGCAGCTGCCTCAGTAGTGGGGTTTACGACCAAGGTCAAGCTGTTCATTCCGTCTGACTTGTATCCAAAACAGCAATGTAATGAAGGTTTGTGTGTGTGATGAATATAGTCATCATAAAATAAAATGTGAAACCTGACAGCTCTGAAGATTAATTCTGTTAATCGACTGGGCGTGCAGCTCTACTTCTGTTCAGCTTCAAGTCCACTCTATACTCTTTCCTCTTGCCTGTTTGCAGGGTGTGTGTAATCGTGTGCGTATGTCTGTTCTCTCTGTTCATGCCTTCCTCCTTTTACTTGGATTAGAAAACAGCTGAAACAAAGCTATCAGCAAAGCGGCTGTCTCAAATAAGGCTGTCCTGGCTAGAACAGATCTGAATTAAAGAGTAGTGATTGGGATATGTTAACAAATGAGGGGGTCTATTAATAGAGTTTAACTGGATATGAATGTCTAGTTTGACTAGTCTGCTTTTAAAAAGATAAATCTCAGAGTATTTGTCAGGGAAATGACAATAGAGTACTTTTAGCACCATCTGTTTTCCCGTAGCAACATGGAGATAGTGTCTATGAGGCGGAAACCCCAGAAACAAAAATCATAAAATATAATAGAAAGCCAAATGAGAAAATGCCTGGCAATAAACGTAGGAGGGATAAAGATTACCTTTTTTTTCAGCAAATAATTTTGGAGAAATAGAGTCCCCTTCAACCCCATGAAAGATCGTACTCTTGAAAAGCAAAACTGGACTAGAAATGGGGGAATGTTGTACAAATCTGGGAATAAGGAAAAAACAGAATAGCTCAATTTTTATTACCAGCCACGTGGTAAAAAATTCACAGTTCTGGCAAAAATAACCAGATTATAAAACTTTAAACTCCAGAGGCTTGGAGCCTGAGCCTTGACTGGTCTCTGAGAGACATTTGTGGTCTGTGACTCCTTAGTGACCCTGAAGTAGCTCATCCAGCCAACAGAGAAGTATTGGGCTGAACTTAACTAGGTTTGGCTTTGGCACCATTTCCAGTCTCTGAGTAGTCAAGATTTAATCACTGATATTGAATGTTGATAGCTGAAGTGGCAGGTTAAGAACTTCCAGTCTGAAAGCTCCTTGTAAAGTAATCCACAACAGATTGGTAAAAAGAGAAGCTTTCAACGTCTAGGCTCTCTGTTCAGTTCTACTTTAAGTCTTCCAAAAGGAGCTGAAAACTTCTCTCTAATAGCTGTTGGGTCGCACATTTGGTAGCTGCGTTATCAATCTGCACCAAAAACCAGAATAAAATAACATTTGCATGTGTGTAATTCACTCTGTATATTGAAAGGAAGACAGGAAGAGCTCCAGTTAAGTCTCAGTTGCATTTCTTGGCTGTTAACAACTAGTTTCTTAGAGCAGAAGACATGAGATAACAATCCCAACAAAAACGTTCACAAGATTTAAAGTCCACAGCTGTCAATTTGAATAACTAGAGATTTTCAGGATTGCTCCCAGAAGCTTCTCTCTAGGTGGGTTTCTGGTTCTGACTTCCTAAACTTGCTATGAGGCAATTAAAACTGATGTCAGTGTTGCCTAAACATCATTCCCCTGACCCAAAACTACTTTGTGCTGTATTTCTTTGCCTGGTGTCTTTGCCGATGCTCCCAATGGAAAAAGGGAACATTGTCTGTGTTGATATAGACCCTTTCCTACTAGGACTGGGTTTTTGCAGTGCATTCTGTTTCAACAGTTGCATCAACAATAACTTGCTCCTGACCTGGAAAGCTTTTTATGTATCCTTCATTTTGGGACACTGTTCTGCAAAGAGTATTTCATTATGTAAGCTAACACGCAACAGGCCTTGACAGTACAAATAAATAAATTAATAATAATAAAAAATTAAGGGCAGAGATGAATAATCTGCCAACAGACATCCATATGGTCTACGCCAGTGATTACCTTTGTGTATCTCATTCTGTCAGCTGAGGAATATTGAGGCATAAATGACCAAGTCTATGTTTTTCTCTCAATTTCATGACTGTTGACTCCTCCAGGCAAAACAGGAGGCCCTCCTTATCAATGCATGTTCCTCTCAGCCCAGCTGTCTTTGACAAACCACATTGCTCAACTTCCCCAGCCCAGTATAACAAATCTTAACTTGAGAATGTCCAAGCATCTCTCAAGCTCAAATCTCCTGCCATACGCTTCACCAGCTGGATGACCTTACACAAAAGTTTCAAATGAAAACCCTTTTGCCAATAAGACCAGTCAATCAAGAGCAACACACCAGGCACTGATGCCCAGCACTGTAATTTCAGGTTATTTATTGCTCTGGTGGACTGCAGAGAATCTCCGGCTACGGGCAATTTTATCCCCAAGAGCTGGTGTCCCTGGTGATTCTGTTGGGTCAATGTGCATGAAAAAGCCTTTTGCAATCCTTTGTGAACATTGCTCCAGCATCAGCTGTCGGTGTGTCTGGCACATGATACAGGACAAAGGAACTTGTGTCACTCCGGGAACTTCCTGCCAGTGTGTGTGAAACATATAATACCACAGAGATTGAGATTAATCACTCCCCACTGAAAGTATACATATATCTTGGCAGTTCAGGAGCTAGCCTCACATACATGTTTGTGAGAGGTGACAGAAATTCATAGCATCCGTAGCCAAATATTTCTGAGTGGGAGGCTGAAAAAACAAACAAGCAAAGTACTAGAATGGGATATCCATGGAAAACAAATGCTTATTTCAGATATCAGGTAGGATGTTTCTTTCAGCTGAGGGTCTTAACCATTAGACTATGGGGCCAAACTTGCTTCTCCTTGCTCATTACCCTTGAATTTTGTGCTTATGGTTTCTGGCTGATTAAGACTGAAAAGAAAGGGTGGAGAATAGCATTCTTCAGAATGAGTCATTTAAGTCTGCTCCAGTCACCCCAAGATCCCTTTACAGTAGGAAGAGAAACAGAAGCTACAGAGAGTGAAACATTAACCAGAAGTGACAGATCTACTTCTGGAATTGCCTATTTGTCACCATGTCTATAAGGGAAGTTCAGGTTTGGAAGGCAATATTTTACATTTCTGAGGTTATCTGAGATAACTTTCATCTGAAATGCTCACCTGCTCTAGCTAAGAGAGTTCTAGGCAGGTTCAGAAGCAGAATTGTAGAGTATTTTAAGGTCAAAACACAAGGTGCTCAGCAAAGGTAGGTGTTCAGATGGGACAAGTAAAGACAGCTGGATTACGGTTTGGACATAGATGCCTGAAGTCATCATAAGTCTTGTTTTCAGGTCCTAATTTTTTTGAGTTAGATGTTAAGAATATTTCCAGGTTCATAATCTAACTTCTAAAATTATTTTATATTGCACCATCTAAAAATAAATAAAAAGCTGTTTAAACTACTCCTGAAATGAATACGTTGCCTTCTACTGAATGTGCTTTAATCAGCAGTGGAATCAGTCTGTGAGATTTGCTGTAGCTCAAGACGTTGTAGTCTTGAAGCAGGAATTACTGCATGTGTTATGGAACAGGTCAGAGCGTATGATCATAACGGTTCCTCCTGGGCTCAAGCTCCAGACTAAGAAATGACGCTCATTGCCAACAGCACTGAAGAGATGGGAATTATCTGAGTTTTTATTTATCATCATTACCAGAACAAGTGTCAGTCAGAGCCACCTGAGGATTGTGGTGCAGGAAGGTATTTACTTTATTTTGATGGGCCTATCAGTTTGTTTTATGAGTAATACATACATATTTATAATCACTTAAAATATTTCTTTCTTTACTCCCACACACATACTCACTGTCAAACTCAAGGTAAACTTTAACACTTCCTCCTCCCATTTCATATCTGGACTTGGCCTTCTGATTTATTTTCATAAGTAAGACAGTCAGTTTTTCCAAAGAAATAAACCTCCAGAATCTTATAAAAGGGCAGTCATACAATACACAAAGTGAACATGACAAAAAATTAATCACACACAAATAAATCATGAGTGTAAGAGATGGCAAATGAGTACTTTGTTCCTTAGGCTGTGTTTTGTCATGTAGTGTTGTATTCATTTTTGCCTAATTTCAGGCCCTTCCTATCCCACTTTGAGGTTATCCACCCTGTTATGTGGAAGGTCACACTGGAGGAGGATAATGATTCCTCCTGACAAAAATACATTAACATAATTTACAAACTATGTCCATTCCCTTCCCTTCCCTTCCCTTCCCTTCCCTTCCCTTCCCTTCCCTTCCCTTCCCTTCCCTTCCCTTCCCTCCTCTC
>JAOQGH010000012.1:1822753-1866750 GCA_025769975.1 Gallinago jamesoni
GGAAATGGTATGAAGCTGTGGCAGGGGAGGTTTAGATTAGATATTAGGAAGAATTACTTTACTGAAAGAGTGGTCAGACTCTGGAACAGCCTGCCCAGGGAGGTGGTGGAGTCACCATCCCTGGAAGTATTTAAGAAACGTGTAGACATGTCTCTTCAGGGCATGCTCTAGTGCCCAAGATTATTGGTTTGTGATGGGGTGTTGTGTGTGGGGTTGTGGGTGTGGGGTTTAGTTGGTGGGTGCTTTTTCTGTGTGTGGTTTTTCTGGTTTTTGTGGGTTTTCTTTTGTTTTGCTTTGGGTTGTTGGTGTGTTTTTGTGTTTGTTTGGTGGGGTTTTTTGGTGTTTTTTGTTTGTTTTTGTGGTGTTTTTTTTTTTTTATGTGGTTGGACTAGATCTCAAAGGTCCCTTCCAACCACTAAGATTCTGTGATTCTGTGATTCTGTAATTGGGCATATACTTCCTGGTCTCGTTTTCATTTGTGGGCCAGACTGCCAAGGCAGACTATATCTCCCATAATGCAGACGGATATTAACTCCACAGAATTAAAGCTGAAACTTGGTCATTTATAACTTGTGAAAGATCATCTAGTGCGGACAACAACATAGCTTGTCTCTACCTGTATTGACTTTATTTTATTTCATTTTACAATTTTTTACTGATAATTTCTCAAAGAAAGAATTTCAAGCTGAGCCATGATCACCATTTCAATTTGCATTTAATTTGTTTGCTGCCATAAGCACACTAGAAGCGCCATTATTTTCACAACGAGACTGTAAACTGAGTTACTCCTGGGACATAGCAAGGACCAGAAGCAGAGGTTCAGGACTTTGGAATTCTTCCTTTGCTCTATTTAGATGACAAGACCTGTAGGGTGGGGGCTGTCTCTTATATGCGTTTCTGGTTCGCTAACAAACAGTTCTAGTTACTGGGGGTAAAAGAACTTCTTTGCATTTTAAGTGGGTTTAAAAGAGGAAAAGATGGATTGGGAGACCCTGAAATTTGAGCAAAGGAAAGCTGAGCCAAAACATTTGGGCCAAATCAGTGCTTTGATGAGGATGGCAGCTAGATCTCTACACTGTCCCAGATCATAGAATCATAGAATGGTTTATGTTAGAAGGGACCTACTTCCAACCTCCTGCCATGGGCAGAGAAAACTCCCACTAGAACAGGTTGCGCAAAGTCCAGCCTGGCCTTGAACACCTCCAGGGATGGGACAACCACAACTTCTCTGGGCAACCTGCGACAGTGTTTGACCACCCTCATAGTGAAACATTTCATTCTGAGATCTAACCTAAATCTCCCATCTTCCCGTTTGAAACCACTTCCTCTTGTCCTATCACTACACACCCTTGTAAAAAGTCACTCTCCAGCTTTCTTGTAGGCTCCCTTCAGATACTGGAAAGCTTCTAGAAGGTCTCCCAAGGGTCTTCTCCAGGCTGAACAATCCCAACTCTCTCAACCTGTCCTCATGGGAGAGGTGCTCCAGGTCATGCCAACGATAAATGTAAATGACAATCACTTCACTGCTATTGACCTGTTCTAAATTTTTTTTATCCCTTTACCTCCTCTGTTTTCTCAGGTACATTTTCCATGTCCTATACCTGAAAAAAGCTGACTCCATGAAGCCTGTGGGTGACATGGGGCTGCAGCCATGTATGCGTCGCATACGCACACGTGTGTGCAAGCAGCGGGAGAGCCAGCTGCATGTGTGCCTGCGAGCATGGGGAGGGCAAGGAGGGACACGGTTTTGTTGCCGTTGTTAAAAGAAGCCTAAAATAAATGCAGTGAACTCTGTGCTCCAGCAGACAGCTGTGTAAACTCAAACTGCAGGCCTGCTCTCGTGTGGCCAGTTACTTATGGAAAAGGAGTGAGGTACAGCTCAGCGCCAAGGGACTTGCCCATCGAACTGTTTCACACTGTTGGTGGAACAAGGCTCTTTGAATGGAGAAGGGGGAAAAAAAAAAAACCAACAAAAGAAAAGATATTCTCTAATTCCAAGGCCTAATAAATTGAAGCTCTGCACCTCTCATGGCCTTGGAATGATTACATTATTTTTTTTTTGCTACATAATCATCAATAAATCAAGCATAGCCCATTAAACAATAGATGCCTCCAAGGCCTCTCTTCAAATGTGCTTTTGATAAGAGTCAGAGAATTTTTTTCCAGGCTTGTAACATTTTTCTTTCCTCTGTTTGTTTTTTCTAAGGGTCAAATAATGCTGTTAAAAGAGCAGTTAATATATAGATCTATTTTTCCATATTCCCATCATGGTGTTTGACTTTGGGAGATTTATGGAATATCTTTTCCCAGTTCAACAATAGTATGTTTTGTTGTAATAAAGAGGTATTTTAACATGAGTGGAGATTCTTAATAGGTTCACTGCTGTCTCCTTTCCAAAACAGGCTCCAGCTAAGACAGAGAACAGTGCAAATGTATCTATATATATAAAGAAAAGAATATATATATTTATATTTATACGTATAACACACTTATCTGGGTACCACTCGTTTATTTTCATATGATGAACTCCAAAAGGTTGGTATGTTCTGGCCAGAAGCTATTTTTCACCTTTTTCATAAGGCATAACACATAGTTACATTGAAAGTAGGAAAAGTTAAGTGGCCTTCGTCCAGATCTTCGGATCAGGTAAATACAGGGGATGTGTGTTAACTTCAGTGGCACTTTGCCAAACTATGAGAGATGATGATCTGACCGGGTACATTCAAACATGCTTCAGATGTTATGTCTCTCCACTGAAAGCTGTGGCTTCAGCCAAGACTCACATAGACTCCTCCATCCCCTGAAATCAGACCTAGCTTCTCATCAGATTAACACTGCAGCCCTGGATGGTGCAAGAGTTGCATGAGCTGCTCAGCATCATCATCTTCAATGTGATTCAGTCCCTCATGACCCATTAAATATAGGAGGGTCACCAATCTGCCTCACACTGATTTAATGGAGTTCATCTATCTGACTTCTTGCGACACTGTGCTTGTTTCTGAGAATTTGCAGGAAGAGAGGTGTTTATTCCTGCTTGATTGCAAGAAATATCTCCTAGTTTCCACTTGAGATTTGAGACAAGGCTGCAGGATTGTGCCCATTTCCCAAAGTCTGCACCTCATGTCCTAGGGAACTTCCAGCAGGGCTGCACTTTTTTGGGGGAAGTTTTCTCCTGCCTAAGAGCTAGTTGATCCTAGCAAAGCAATAGAAAGTATCCCTTTTCACATGCCCCTTTCAAGGCTGTGGGGATGGTTGTGCTTTCCCTGGCCAGAAGCAGGATGAGACACAGCCTACACTGAATGATACAACAACAAAGCAGTGGTATGTGCCCCAGAAAATTAAATATCCTGTGCAGGACACTATGCTAAGACGCTAGTTCAGATCAAAGTGGTCATACATCTGTCTTATGAAGAAAAATTAGATTTTTTTCTTTTCCCCAAGAGGTTAATTAACTTGGGCAAAACACCATGTTAAGGCAAGGTCTTTCCCTCTAGGTCCAGATTTAGTTCATTTGGTGTTGGCTTGCAGAGCTGTACACTGTGTTCAGTGCTAATAAGCCACAAGTCTAGGAGTCAGTCCTCAGTCCTTTTTACGTGTGGTTCTCTCATCATGGAGTTGTCACACAAGACAAAGAGGTCATCTTTCCTATTTTTAAATGTTTTATTTTGGATGATATTCATGAATGTTACTTGTCAAGGGCAAGCCCAGGCTTTTTCAGCCAAAAGAAGCAGCTGTGGTGCTATTTGACTGGAACACAATCTGCTTCTAGAGACATCTCCCAGGTGGTTCAAGAGAAAAGGTATGTCGCAAGATCACGTCTTGCCCTTTTCTCGGTTTTTGTGTGTTTTCTTCTCCAATTCTTCCTCCCACAGGGCTTTGCTTGCTCTTTGAATATCAGTGGAGGATGCTGTACCCTCCTGTACAGGCCCTTTTCACCACGAGGTCAAAGCTGGACTGTGCCACAGATGCTGAATCTGCAGATATGTTTGTGGTTTTACGTGGAGTAAATGTTCCTGGTTTCCAGCACACACTGTCACAAGTAGAATATATCTTGGTTGTCCCCCTGTTGAAAGATCAAAGGAAATTAAAGGGATTTCATGATGTGGACTGAAAAAAGGAGAAGACTGTCCCAGGTGAAGCATCTTCCACTGTCTGCAACCAAGAGAAGTTTTATTGCTCCTGCTGTTACTTCTTTCAGAGTAAAACACCACCTTGGGTTTCTACAATGGATATTTTATCAATAGGAAATGTGTCTTGGATTTGATTCTTATGCATTTAATAGGAAAAGGCAGGAGAGTTGGAACTAGATGATCTTTAAGTTCTTTTCCAACCCAAACCATTCTATGATTCTATGAAAATTCCACTTCTGCAGATGCCAACAGTAGGAATACCACTGACATCAGAGGGGTCAAGATTTTAGCTTAGAATTTTTTCTCCTGCCAAAGGGACCAGACACAGTGCACATCATAGAAAGCACAGACTGAGGTCACCCTTCAGTCATTTTCAAGCCTCTAAACCATAATGTTCTTTCCCAGACACTTTTACTTTACTTTGTTCTCAGTGGAAAAATAAATGGAGGGAGCAGTAAGTGAGGTGGGACTGGAGAAAGACCATCACCCTTCAGCAGAAACCTAGACCTTTCTCTAGCTGATCATCCAGGCAAGGGAGAACACAAGCTGGTCATGCATAAACTGTGACACTTGGGGTGTAGCAGTGACTCAGTATAATTTAAAAAATTCTCTTTTCATAAACTCTGAATGCCTATTGCAACCCCTGTTACTAAAAAAAAAGCTGTGCAGGGTTTGAGGGACAGGTATTGCACTAGAAAATCACATGGTAGGTAATTTCCAAACCAGAAGACAGACACACTATCGGTTCAAATACAAATGAATGAGTTTTAGAAATATGAAAGATTAGTTTCAGCAGATACCCAAGCCCCTGATTTCTTATAGTTCTTATGACTGAGCCTGTGGGATTTTTTTTTTGACCTTGAAAATTTGTAACTGAAAGAGCTCTTGCTTCATTTTTCCAGGAAAAGGGAAGGGAAAGGGGAAAACAGAAAAGAAGAAAAAGAAATTAATCTTTCTCCAGATTTAAATCCAAGTCCAGTTTGGGTTCAGGTCTAGTTCAAAAGTGGATGGCTAGGTCTTGTTTTTCTGAGACACTTTCCATCCAAATACAAACTCCGCTGAATTTCTCAGGGGGGAGCCTGAGGAAGAAATGTTTCTGTTTGAGTTAAATCAGAGCACCATGCTCAAAGTCTGCCAGAAATGCTGAGCTTTCTCAGTCTGATGCAAAATGTCCCGAATCTGTCCATTTTCCACAAAAGCTCTGTTGCCACTTCTGCTTTTAACCTTCTCCATGAAAATTCAGCTTAGGCAAGTTCACAAGAGTTTCTCTCTTAAGACTTGTTCTCCCATGTTCTTACCTGACCCTAAAACTGAATAGTCATCGACTGAAATATTTAGAATCATAGAATCATTTGCATTGGAAGGGACATTAAAGATCACCTTGTTCCAACCCCCTGTCATGGGCAGAGTCACCTCCCACTAGACGAGGTTGTTCAAAGACCCATTCAACCTGGCTTTGAACACTTCCAGGGATGGGGCAGCCACAGCTTCTCTGGGCAACCTGTTCCAGTGCCTCACCACCCTCACAGGAAAGAAATTCTTCTTTATGTCTAATCTAAATGTCCTCTCTTTCTGTGTAAAACCTTAACTCCTCATCCTATCATTACATTCCCTGATCAAGAGTCCCCCTCTAGCTTTCCTGTAGACCCCCATAGGTACTGGAAGGAGCTATAAGGTGTCTCTGGAGCCTTCTCTTCTCCAGGCTGAACAACCCAAATGTCTCTTAGCCTGTCCTCACAGCAGAGGTGCTCCAGCCCATTGATCATTCAGACTTGTTCCAGCAGATCCATGTCCTTCTTATGTTAGGGCCTCCAGAACTGGACACAGTACTGCAGATGGGGTCTCAATGGAGTAGAGGGGTAGAATTTCCCTCCCTCATCCTGCTGGCAACACTTCTTTTGATGTGGTTGGCTTTCTAGGCTGCAAGCATAATTTACCAACTTATGTTGAGCTTCTCATCCATCAACATCTCCAAGTCCCTCTCCCCAGAGCTGCTCTCAATCTATTCTCTGCACACCCTGCATTTGTGCACTTGTGCTTGTTGAAGTTTATGAGGTTTGTATGGACCTCAGCTGACGCTTGCTTGAATTTAGCAGTAGGTGTTATTCTGGTAGCAAGCAAAAACCCCCAAAATAATAATTAATAAAATATGTAAGTTTAACATCTGCATATTCTTTCTTGGAAACCACCCCACCTACAAGAGAGGTATGGATCTCCCATACACTGCTGGACTGAAACTAATGTAAGCCTGAGTGACCTGCTGGTTTCCTCTGGGAGTCTCCTGTATATTTATGTAGCATGTAGTCCTTCAGCTGGAAATAACTTTATGGAACATCTCACTTCATTATTTTCAGTCAAACTTACAGCTTTATGTCCTGATGCTGTGGTGTCAGGTGAAAGAAAAAAAAAATAAAGAGAAAACATCTTGCTTAACACGTCTTCCAGAATAAATGAGCTCTCTGTGGAGTGTGTCACTTATAATTACACCCCAAAATACACTTTTGGGTGCCATTGAGAGTCTGCATTAAATCCACTTGCAGGAGAACCGTTTATGAAGTCTTGGTTTTCCATCAATCTTCAGGCACCTTTCTCAGGGGACTTGAAGGGGAAGTAGTTGGATGACAAGGAGAAAGAAAATGGTTCAAAGAAGAGAAGCGTTTGGTGAATGGATGACTCAGGAGAAGGATAAATAGTCAGAACAATTTTAATTTCTAAACTCTAAGCCAGAAGGGAAATCAATCTAGGCTAATGGATACAGCAGCAAGCTGGGATTTCAGTCGCGTGAGTACCACTCTCCTGTTGTTGCATTGTGTGACCTTGGATAACTTTCTTGATTCCTGCTTTTTGCTTTTCCGCTGCATTCACGCTGCGCCTTTGCAGAGCTCAGATTGATTCTCATTGTGTGCTCATACAGCACCATGCACTGAGGCAGCACAATCTTGGATATACCTTGCAAGCACCATGGAAATTTCCATCATTACCATCATTTTCCCCTACTTGCATCCCCACAGGATTTATCTTTTCCACCAGAGCTGAATATACTCATCGCAGCTTTTGGGAAGTGCTGCTTTGATGTAGTTTCTCCTGGCAGTGACCCAGACTCAACCCACCCAATTTTAGTTGCCTTTAGAGGTCCATAGAAAAGAAATTCATAGAGGACCTTGGATAACCACATATCTTGTTCAAACACCTGAGCTCAATTCCTGAGTTTAAGAAAGAATCACTTTTCCTTTTGCTGGAAGCTTTAGATAGGGAAAGTATTTACACAAGGTTCATTAGAAATCTGGTAACTGGCTGCCTGCGGCATTGAAAATTACCACAGCTTCTCAAATATCGTAGAATCATAGAATGATTAGAGTTGGAAGGGACCTTAAAGATCGTCTAGCCCAGGCTTCATGGCCCTTCTACCTCATTGATAACCTCCACTCAGACACTTTGCCAAGAATATATCCATGATAAATAGCACTAGGTCATTTCCTATGGTTTACAGAAGAATCAACTAAACCTCATGAAGTCCAGAGAGTGGATGAGAACTGAACACTTTACAGCCATTAGAAGAGCCCTGTTTAATTTTGAATGGAGACACAAGTATGTATGAGGTGAGGTGAATAGAGCTTTGTGAATATTTCCTCGCCAAACCTTAAATTAAGAACTAAATACTAGCAATAAAAACGTTAGGTAGACTGCCCCTTCTCTCCAGCTCTTAATAATTTTTTCAGTGGTTACATTCCAAAAGGTAAATTGTCAGCAATACCTTTTACTGATAAAAACTTAATAACTTTTTTCTCAGAAAAAAAAAAAAAAGAAGAAAAATATTAATCTTATAATTGCTTTTTTGCTTTTCTCAGATTAGGTACATTTATATAAAGTCAGAAATGTATTTTTCAGAAATAAGACATAGAATTTCAAAAGTTGTAAAAATTGCTGAAAGAAAAATTTCATTATTGCTTTTTTCCCCTCTTTGTTAAATAAAACTATTTACTTGTAGAAAATGAATTTTCAAATCACCTTTATTACCTTGAAATAAGCTTATATTCTATTGCAAACCTTCCAGTTTTTCTCCCCCCCTTTTTTTTTTTTAGTTTTAAATCCTGTATGTAGTTCAAAGACATCAAGAATATTGTCTCTTTACAAAGGAAACGTTCCAGATATTAAGCTTTTCATCACTATTTTTTTACTCTTCTTTTTTTCTTTTCTTTCTTTCTTTTTTTTTTTTCCCCCAGGTTGACTGGGGTTGTTTGTCTCAAATAGAAAGAGATTCTATAGTCCTTGTGCCAGGACATATTGATGCTTCACCATGTCTGCGCTACCCAACACAACATATTCTGAGCATCACTGCAACTTCTCAGCAGTTCCTGTGTCACACCACAAGTGTCACTGGAAGGTGTGCTATTATGAAATAGTGTGAAATAGTCACATTGAGTGCATAAACCTAATTACATATTTTAGATGTCTACTCAAAATGACGCTTGAGGCTCTTCTGGTGACAATGGTTAGGTGACCACAATGAAGGGAAGTCAATGGGACTACCCTTGATGACAGTATCTATATTTAGATCATGACCTTCTCTTTCATTCTCTTACTGCTTCACACGAAGTGAACATAATTCTTGCTTTATGATTCAGCCATCTTATATTAATTAGCAAGCTCCAACAGCCGCTTCATACGTAAAGATTTTCAGACCTTCCTGAGAAAAATAGGTGCCTAAAATTACTAATTTGCAGCTTTGGCAATTTCTTCTTTCCCACTTCAAAGTATCAAAGCTTTTAACTCAGGCCATTTTCCTCCACTCATTTGTCATGGCTACCACTGGGACATTTTAAAGTGTCATCAGCTGTTGTGAGAGAGATGTGGTATCTCAGTATTGTTACAGAACTAGAATTTGGTATGATACACAAGGAGGAATTCTTTGGGGAATTTTACCCCAAAGAGCTTCTCCATACCTAGATCCAACAGTACAAATACTCTACATGAACGGAACTTCATGAGCCAAGTAACAGCCTAAATTAATCAATGAGTGAATTGTAATTTCCACAATATTAGGGAATATATGACTTGTCAAAATCACATTTGGATTAGATTTGCATTATGATGCATCATTTCCCCAAAGCTGATTCGAATCCAATATTTGAAACTTAAATAACTAGTTTTCAGAATAATTTTTGTAGTGTTTTGATGACATTTGAGCTGTTGCATCTCACTTTATGACTTACATGCTGGACAAAATATCTGTGTGTAGCATAAATATATACTGTAGAAGATATTACAGGGGGTGTAACCTTATGGACCACAACCATAACGCCGTCAAGTGAAAAAAGATGAATGAACAAATGTTTCCGTGTACTGAGAAGCAGGCAATTGTCTCAACGTCAATGCAATCCTGGAAGAAGGAGCCAGAGCAACCTCCCATTTCAGACTGGAAGATTGTAGAGCAGCTGTAATTAGGAACCAATATTCTGCCATTTTCCCCAAACTAAGTAGTAGAGAGCTATTAGAATTGCTCCAGAGGCTAATTTTTTGCACAAGGGGACCATTATTGTCTGGGAAATGAATAAGAATAAGAATTTTTTCCTCTCACAGGCATGTTCATCACCCAAAAATAATGATACTTATTTTTTATGACTCCTTATGGTTTTAGATATATATATGCATGGATGGAAAACACTATGTTTAGACACAGCCACTTGGCCTCCTTGAGGCAAATACTCCCTGAAGGCAGAATCTTGTTGTTTAGTCTCTTGTCCAAATTGCCAAAATCAGAAATGTGATGAAAAATATATATTCATATTGCTTTTCAGTTCTCTGGGGGTGTAGGAGTCATGGTCCAATCTCTGGCAGAAAAGAGGAGTGAACAGAAATTTTTGCCTCTCTCCTGGGTAGCAGATATTAATTAATTAATTAATTTGTTGGGTTTGGGGATTTTTTGTTGTTTGTTTGTTTATTACCCTCAAGCAGCTACAATTAATACTGCCTATAATATTCAGATTCTCAACTTCAAATGAATTACAAAAAATTACAAAATTACAAAAGTGACTATTTACCATAGTGCCATTCAGCTTCTACTCCAGAAGAATGTGTGGAAAACGTATAGTTAAGGAGGACAAGAAGAAACATGATGGGAGGATTTACTGCATCTAGATTTAGACAATTCCATAATAGGCGTTTCCAGCTGGCCTGGTCACCAAGGGTGCTTTTGCAGTCACTGGTAAAGATGGACCTTCCTGTGGCCAGATTCACCTCCTTTCCAGGACTTCCATTGTTAGCAGCCAAACCATCATTAGCTACAGCAGACAGAGAGCGTTGGCTTGAGAATGATGGTCTCAGAGGAACCTCCCGCAGTGACAAAGTTGATGTCAGGAAACATCAGCTGTGTGCTTTAGTATAAGCAGTATGAGCAGGTCAGATCTCAGCTAGCATCCCTTGTGTTCACATGTAGATGAGCAAGTCACCTACTAATAAGACAACATCTGTAGAGCTCTCCCCTCACTTCCTTTTGGTTTTATTCCAACCACTAGAGCTGCAACATGTGAGTTAACTGAAGAATGGTGGTGATGGATTTAACTATCCCAAACACTACAAGGGCATTTCCCAAAAATGATGTAAACTGTGTTGTAATTATTAAAAGAGAAACTGTTCCATACAAGTGGTTTAACGTGAGGCTTACGGGTCACAGACTATGAGAGTCCAGAGCATTTAAAACACAGGGGAAAATACACTTTAAAAAAAAAAAAAAAAGCATTTTGAGTGAATTAATTTTAAGCCCCAGGGGTGCTAGAGTAATTTAGCCAATGATTCCCATTAGTACTTTCATTGCAGTATAGTTCCCAGCTGAACTGCAGATTGCTGTGACGTCTCCAGGGGCTAAACTCTACTTTTCAAGGCCAGAGTGAGGGTTTGTATAATGGGCTCTTGAGCTGGATTTTGTTCTGGATAATGTTTTCTGAACTTTCAACTGTGTTTCAAACCTATATCCAAAGTAGACATAGACTTTTGGGTGTCAACATTTTTCTGAAGCTGAGTAAACACCTGCTTCAGCCATAGTTGGAAGTCCCATATAATGACAGCTGACAGAGAATTAAGAGTTCAGGCAGCTACTTCTACTTCTTCCAATAAAAAAGAAAGCTAGGAGAACTTTCTGGGGACATTTGTCTATATCTTAAGAAGCACCTCTCAGATAGGGGGAATAAATCACCAACTGTCAGTATCTAAATGTGTATAGTTAATACAAGAGTGTCCTGAAATATTTTTTCTAGAATTGATATCAAACTTTTAAATTATTAAATTTACATTAAAATAATTTGGGAGAGCTCTGCCGAAATCAGAAATGACCTCTCTCTGACTTGATAGAAAGTGACATGTTGAAAACCAGAAACAAAATGATTTCTGGAGAAAATGTCTATCTAAATATTATTTTAAAAAAACAAAACCCACAACAACAACATTTTTTTTCTCCTTTTTTTCTTGTGCTCAGAAACTTTTTAAATTTACAATGTCAAATCCTCTGTCTCTAAAATGCTAGTGATAATCAGGTGCTCAACATAGTCCGCTAGTTGTCTGCAGAGCAATTGGTAAAAAAACAATAGAGCCCTTAAGCTTTTAGGAAAAACAAGAACTAAAGCAATGCCAGCATCTAAAGAAAACAAAATTATATTTTTTTTTAAATCTGTTTCATGCATTCCTGGCCATCCCAATATCTACTCTGTCATCTGGTACAATTACACACATGCTCCTGTTTGCAAGGGATGCAGAGAGAGTCAGTGTAATCTGCTGTCAGTGTGCCTTTAGCATCACCCCTCCCAGACCAGAGCCCTCCTGCATCTTAAACTACAGAAAACAAATTGTTGTTGGGTCAGGCTGGCCTGACAGTTTCCATTATGTTGGCTCATAAAAGTGAAGGACGGGTTTCATCACAGAGAATAAAGAAAAATAAAAAAGAAAACATGGACATGAAAGGGCCTTTCTGCCCATTTCCATCACCGCAGGGGGGCTTGTGGAGGGATGTTGCAGTGATTTACAGTCTGTCCTGAGCGTCCTCTCTGTTCCTACTTTTGCAGCCTCCTAAAAACCCTGGTGGAAGAGGTACAGCAGGTGCTGTAGGGCAATTAATTTAATTTTCCTCAACTGGAAAATTCAATAAGAGGTAAGTGATTAACAGAAATGTAACTCTTTTTTTTTGTAAAAATCAGGTTCATAAGGATCATTGCAGACCTTTGCCAGCTTTCCAGCTAGAACCTCCACTGGGTTATGTGGTCTGAAATGTGGGATGAACTGATGACAAAGATTGAGAAATACCTGGACAAAGGATGTCTTATTTATTTACTGTTTCTTTCTTTTGAGCAAAACATACAGAGGCGACTTCAACATGCTTGTATTCACTGAAGTCTATTTCCTAGAAGTAAAAGTTGGTGGATGCTATTGCCTGGGGATGCTATGGAGTCCCCAGTGCTGGCTGATATAATCATAAATATGCCAGGGAAGATGCAAGTATAAGTGAATTGATTGCAGAGGAGAAGAGCCCCCTTGAGACCCCTTCTAGACTTGAATTTACAGTATTTATATGCGATTAAGAAATGGCTTAAAATCTGTGTTACAGTAGATACCATTACAAAAAATGTGTTTACTACCACTAGGGATGTAGCTTTGAAATGTTCTTAGATGCAGACTATAAACTTAACTAGTAATGAAGGTTCACTTTTTTGTTCATTTTTTTTCTCTGTAATCTGTGGCTCTGCCCCATGAAATGTCTTTTCTATACAGAAAATAAATTTGTCTCAGATAGATGTTTTCTTAACATTTGAAGTCAAGGAGTATTGATCAAACCCATGGCTACAATGATCATCTTGTTATTTTATGAACTAAATGCAACTCTGATTTTTTTTTTTTTTCTAGCTTGGATAAAAAGCTTTTATCTTTCTTGGGCATGGTTAAGGAATTCCACCTTCACAGCCAATGATATTGGGGGAAGAGTCTATGCCTGGTACTACATCCAGGGAAACTTTATAATGGCCTTCCAGTACCTGAAGGGGGCCTGCAGGATAGATGGGGAGGGACCCTTTACCAGGGAATGGAGCCATAGGACAAGGGGTACTGGTTTTAAACTGAAAGAGAGGAGATTTAGATTAGGTACCAGTAAGAAATTCTTTACTGTGAGGGTGGTGAGACACTGGAACAGGTTGCCCAGAGAAGCTGTGGCTGCCCCATCCCTGGAAGTGTTCAAACCCAGGCTGGATGAGGCTTTGAGCAACCTGGTCTAGTGGGTGGTGTCCCTGCCCAGGGCAGGGGAGATGGAACAAGATAATCTTTAAGGCCCCTTACAACTCTAACTATTCTATGATTCTATGATCCAGTTTGAATCTTCAGGCATTTCCATTCAGCTAAACTGAAGGAGTGGAACAGACAGTAGCCAGAGCCCAGAGTGAAAATCAAGCTGCAGTCTCTAGAGTCACCATGGTATACTTTATCCAAACCACAACATCCTCCTGACAAATATTTCAAAAAGTCCCCAACACTGCAAAAATCCAGCACATTTTGTCCTACGGGAAGACACACATACAGATTAGTTGGTAAGGTTACAGATGTCCCTAATTGGGAGGGGAGGTAGTGGTGGCAGTGTTTAAACTGGATGGAAGCTTCATGAATTATTAATTTTTATGTTGACATCAACAAATATTCAGGTCCTGAGGAGGTTTGTGGTGGTTCCTACAGCTGAGAAAGGCAGGGCTGCACTGTGAAGAATATGCCAAACTCTTGCCAGTGTGGCTGCTGGCAGGAGCAGACCTTGTGATTATCAACCTCTAAAATTTCCACACAGTCTGCGATACATCCTATGACTAGACGGGGACTCCCGGCGTGTCCTGTCATTGACATTGCAGATAGGAGGGGTCTGCTGGTATGTAGCTGTGACTCCAGGGTGCCTCTTTCTACCTGAGAATGGGCTACTTTTGTTGCATAGTTTGCACCTCAGTAGGGATATAAACTGACGGGTCCAATATACCCATAAATAATTTCAAAAAAAAGAAAGGCAAGAGGGTTCTTTTGGCTTTATAGTGTAGTTCATGTGGCTTTTCTGCTCCCTGTGCAGCCGGATGCAGTGGCCAAAAGAAATAGAAACCCAGTGTCACTTTACAAAACTTTCAGGCAAGAATATATTTTGTCTCATATAACCCCACCAACCCTCTAAAAAAAAAAATAAATTAAAAAATAGTTGGTAAGCCTGGATCCTGAGTGATTCCGGATAACCACGGGAGAGGAATTGGGACAATAATCCTGAAACCTGACCATCCAATGTCATCTGTTTGCCTGTGGCTGAGGTCCCATCTGCCTATCCAAATCTTTGCTACCTGATCAGATTAGAAGCCGTGACACTTCCTGGAACTTTTATTAAACTCTGTGTCAGAATGGTAGTTTTAGAACCGGGTTATATATATAAATACAGTGGGCAGTGAGAGGGAGAATTGCCCAGTGGGGAGAACTGGTACCAAGTGTGCACCAAGGGCTCTGCTACTGGCTCACTGTGTGGCCTGGGACGGGTTATGCCCAGCGTGGGCTCAAAGCCAAGATTTGTCTTTGACTTTTTTTTTTTTTTTTCTCTCCCAAAGCCAACAGGAAAATATCTGTTTCTTTTACATGTTCTTAGTGTATTTGTCTTGAGATTTACAGCTTTGCTGCTGCTGTTCAGTCTGTTTCCACAGTTTTGAGGCTCTTGCAGTTTTTCTGGTGCCCAAACTCTCTGGATGTCCATGCTGCCTGTATGTCAGATCTTGTTTGGCTTCATCTTCTCATGAAGCTAGGAAAAAAGATAAGAAAACATGATGAGTCTTTAATGCATTTTGCTTTTATACGCCTCCAGAACATGGATAATTAAAGATTCCTTCCAAAATTAATGATTCTGTGATTCTATGATTCTATGATTCTAATTTCTCTGGAAAATTATAAAGTTAACAAAAGACTGTTAGATAGAAAAATAGTCCATGAGGCTTGCCTGTGTGCTCTGATGGGTTAGAAAAAATGCTCTTTAAAGGCTGAACAACTGATGTACAACTCAAGCAACTAACGAATAGATACCACCAATAACATTAATCAAATGTTATGGATTGGTGTAATAAGCAGTGGTCTCGCTACTTCAACTGCCAGTCAGGATCCTCCTCTAATTCAGACCCTGGACCTGGGACAAGGAGCCAAGAACACAATGCTTCTGAGGAGCTGCTGTGCTGTGATCATGGTGCAAACAAGCAGATCTGTTTTCCATAAATATTTCCGCCCTGACACACTGCCCTTTGAGGAGGTCAGCAAGGAGTTACACTTGAAAGGAAGATGGGGCTGTTGTTTTGATTGCCATGTGGGACAGGATGTATTGAGCTGCAAAACTTCACAGAAAGATAGATTCCGGCCTGGAGTATGAGCTGGAAAATGTCATACATCTTCATATTCATTCAGTGTGAACAGTTGAAGTTGCTTTCTACTAGTAGTGATGATATAATTGCAAAAATCTATGCAAAAGATTTTTATTGTGTCTGCTGTAGGATGAGGTAAAATCAGCATTTGTTTGTTCCTAAGAGAGAATAAAAGCCTTTATAGAAAGAATCTTTTATTCCTTCCATAGCATACACTTGTTTGCATCAGACGGCTCTTTAATCCATCAGAAAGGATAATACTGAAATATTGGAATTCGAGGTCAGAAAGTTCAGTGGTAAAAAATTTGTGAGAATAATTTATTGCAGGAGGAGTTTTCATGGAGCTGTGACTTATACTTTATTTTCAACTCTGATCATGCACCCTTCTAAAGTATTAGAGTTCAAAAGCAGCTTTGTAGATTATATTCAGAATCTATCAGGTGAAATTCCATGATGCAGTTAATGGCAGAAAGTGCTGAAAAAAACGATTCTGCAGAACAGTCTCACACACATAGAATGGTCCTCAAGTTTTACTGGTTCATGGAAACAGGTAAGTGACCAGATATTTATTTTGTCTTCCCAATACTTCATTGTCAGTGGCTTCTCGTGGCCTTAAATGATTTTAGAAAGTCTTGCTCCTTGTGTATTTAGGAGTTACAGAAAAGGATCACTCCTAACCTTGTTCGAGTCTTCTCTAGCCTTGAGGTTTAATGGACCTTTGCTACTCTGGGAAGAGTAATCTGTGGTGTTAGGAAAGGCTGCTCCATAGCTACATTGAACAAAAGGTACCTGAGGTTTGCCAACATTTTCTATAGGTGATAAAAGAAAAAGGAAAATAAAAGAAAGAGAGAAAGAATTATGACAATGTGGTTTAGATTTTTTCACAATTCAACCTCAGTTAATTTGCTCCTTCTCTGAAAGAGTATGGGTATCACAAGAATGTGCACTGGTACCACTAGGACTTTCATCCAAGGACAGTCTTAACTGCTCAATTCTGTTCATACGTCTTTCTGTGCACACCCTCCCAAATCTTTATCTATAGTTTGGCTTGGTTTTTTTTTCATCCAAGAAGTATTTCAGTTCTCCTCCATACCACCATCGCTAACATTGCAAGACAACTCACTAATGCTGAAATACAGTAGTATAAAAGCAGCTACTGTTCTCTGGATGGGTTGGAGTTGCAGATTTTCCTTGGCAAGTTCTGAGACAATATTTGGAGGCTGTTGATTCAGAACTGTTAACTGTATTAATCATGTAACAAACATGCACAGAGACTGCCAGGCATAATAAATCTTACTAGCGTGCAACCTCCCATCATAAACACATTCAGAAACACTTAAGCAATCCCTGAGCCTGGGAGATGATTATTAGTTTCCTATCATATGCTTTAGGTTTGCTGAATCAATCAATGGTAATTCAGGATGATCATGAGTTGAACTCTCCAAATCATTTTCCATCCCAAGAGGCATGTGTAAGATATATGCGGGCAGCCAACTGTCTAGCATTGCAGCCTCCCAAGAAGCTGTTTGCACATTGTAATTATAATTATTGTCAAAGCTCTTCTACACACAAGATTAGCATTTTATTGTGCTAAGTTCTGTACAAAATTTGTAATTCACAACAGGCTGTCCCTCTCCTGATAAACTCCCAGTCTCAGTAGCGAAGCAAGTAAGGAGATTCGATAATCAGTGTAGGAACTAAAACACAGCCAAATTAAATAATTTGCATAAGATTAGTAAAGAAGACAATAGAGTCAAAAATTAACACAAGTTAAAAAAGTTTCTTTCTAGCTCTTTGATCAAATCATCTAGGCCAGCAGAAAACAACTCCACTGTGGAAACATTAGCCCAACTGAAAGACACAAAAACATAAGAAAGCTGTCAAGTTTCTCAGATTTTAATGTCTACGTGAATTAGATTATTTGATCTGATCTCCTACTCCTCCCACAACATTATATTTCACTAATAAAACACACTGCTTCAGTTCTCACTACAATCCTAAAATGAAAAATAAGTTGGACACCAAGACGTCTTTCATTAAGAGTCGTCAGAGAGTCAGATGGGTTATGAAAGGCCTGTTAAATCGACTTTTCTGGAAACCTATCTGCACCAAGAACCTTCTAGTTCTGATTAAGGGAGCAACTTCCTCCTGAGGAATTTTTTTCCTGCTACCAAAGACGTTCCTCCCACTCCCCCAAATAATAATGTCCAAAATGGCTTGAACATAGAGGCAAGTCATGTTGAGAATATGCCTTGATTTAGAAGTCTCTCAGTTAAGAAGTGTCCATTTGCTCTACAGTAAATACCAACATGATTGACATGGATCTCAGACAAAATCACAGACGTCTGTGATTTTGTGATCACAGACATCATAAAGTCCATGAGAATTTTGCTCTTAGAAGTGAATAGGTGATTCTACCCATGAGACGCCTGGTATTTCTCCTTTCTGTCTAACTGAAAAAAATCAAAGGTGAGAACTATTTTAGATAAATGCATGGAGCTAGAAGAGATAGACATTGGAAAAAATCTTATCCAGGACTGGAAATTAAACTAATTCCTCTGTGACCCTCTCAGCAGGTAAAAGTTGGAGAGCATAATGCCACACACAGGAAGCCTTTGCAAAGAATTGCATTTTAAAAGTTCAAGATAGCAATGCATAAGGACAAAAATATTAACTAGACCCAACTGATTATATTTGCCTACTCCCTTTTATCTTACCTGAATTTCCCTTTCCTGCAGTCAACATTCTTTTAAAAGTTGAGCTGGTCAGACTCATATCACACTGTGAAATCAGGAAAAGCTTCAACATACCAGCAACATGTTCAGAACCTTCATGAGCCAAACTCTAAAGATCCTTATAGCTTTACCTGAAAAGTCAAGCATGATTTTTCAGTTGATAGTTTCAGCAGTATCCTGCTGAGTAAGACAAAAACATGCTACCCACAAATGTGAATTATACTTTTTATTGTTATGGAGATAAAATTAATAAGTCCAGAACATGAATTTGCATTATACCCTTGATTAGGTTCAACAACTGTTGTAATAGCACTATAACACCCGCTAGTTACAAGTTATTGGAAGAAAGAATTCAGCAGCATCTCTTATTCCTTGATTTTTATTTTTTTTTTCCCTATGTGCACTGGATTTTTCATGGCAGGAAAATATAACAACTCTGAAGGCTTGGAAGAACAAACAGGAAAAGCTCAAAGACACCCGGCAAATACATGGCAGATCTAGAGAAACAACCCGAATCCCTGAATCCACCTCAGTCCTCAGAATTTGGCCTTAAACTAATTTAAAGTGTCATATACAGACTTTTCATTGGCAAGGTGGAAAAAGAGGGACACAAGAGTTTTAGTTTCTGCCATCACAGTATCTGTGCTCAGAACCTTCCTTCAGTATGGTTGTCTGTGAATCTGAAAAGGACTTGGGATTCAGCTGCAGTGAACTGACACCTTTGTACCAATAAGGGAAAAATAGAGTGAATGTAATAAATGAATAAAACGTGTCCTGTGTCCGTGGTTGTGTCTGCTCTTCTGCTGCTCAGTTGCCTTTTCCACAACTCTATCTTTCTTTCCTTTTCCTCCCTTTTCCTCCTTTTTCCATAGACACCTAATGGCTAAAAATAGTGAAAATACCCACTGGCATTTATTGAAAATGTCCTCCTTAAACATCCAGTTATTCTTCTCACTGACTCACAGAGGTAAAATAGAAATGTCAAAAACCTTCAAGAAATACCCGCTGTATTAGGAATCTACCTGTCGGTGATCAAGCAGAACTTGCTTTTCCAAATCACATCCAGAATTATGGTGATATCCAGCCTAATTTCAGGGGCACTCACAGAGGAAAGGTTAAACACCATCACGTTTCTCCTTCTGTTCAGAAATAAGCCAAATCATACAGAAAAGCTTGCATAACTGACGTGGTCTTTAGCTAAACCTAAGTCACATCAGCTGTAAAATTAATCAGTGGAGGGTTGCTGGGGTTTTTTCTTTGTTTTGTTTTATTTTTCATACCTAAAGGCCTATAAAATCTCGGGCAGTTTATCACTGTATTTTTTTCCAGGGTCTTTGCTACAGAGCTGTCAGTTTAAATGGCAAAGTGTCCCCTGACTATCTTTCCTGGAAAGCTCTCCAAAGGTCTGTTTCCCATAAAACAGAGAACACACCTTCTTCTTCCCCACTCCCTCCCACTTATTTTTTTAATTTTATTTTATTATTTTTTATGTAAACTAGTCCATCCATCCTGCCAAGTCCAGAGTCACTTCTTGGCTGAAGGCTGAAACTGCTTTCTACGCTCAGACAGAGCAGGGAGAGTCAGAGAGGAGGCAGTGGGTGAGTTTGAGGTGGGGTTGTGAAGAAAGCAAGGAAGAGTGAAGTGCACCTCCATAGCAGGCAAGGGGAAGATGGATTAATTCACTGTAACACACTGCGGTACAAAGTCAGCAGAACTTCAAAGGAAATGAGCCATAATTCAGGAGAAGTAAAAACAAGCAGCCACTCTTCTTAAACCCTCTCTTATTCTTTTTTCTTTTTTTTTTTTCTCCTGCTTTTTAAAATTCCGTTGTAGTCAGAGAAATCACAGTGGCCAATTAAAGGGGTTTTTAATCTATTAGTTTTATTTAACCATTCCTTCTGGAAGGAAAAATGCTGTGCTTTTGAAAGATGAAGATGTTTGGGAGGAGGTTCACATGGGAGATTCCCACCTCTCACACCCTCTTACAGTGAGACCAGTGCCACAGCCCTTTTCTCCTCTGTGAGCCCAGTTGCCTCCTGCAATCAAGGGGATTTAGGGTTTCTACCATAAAATAGCAGAGAGCCCAAAATTCAGGGCATGCACCTTCTGGCAGGGGTTAATCTGGTCTAGTTTAGGAGGTTAAAAGTGGTATATGTGACTCTGAGCCACCTACCCCAAACCTCCTTTAAGGTCAATAAAGGGAAATAAATGAGGGCAATTCCACCATAAATTCAAGAAGTTGCTCTCTGGAAATACCTTTTTCTCTCTGGTAATTTTAACTAGTAGCTCAGGATGACTGGTTACAGTTTAGACATCCAACAGTTGGAGGTCTGAAATTAAGGTAAGTCAATCCAACCTAGAAAAGACTACTCAGATGTTTAAAAGTCCATCACAGGGACTCCCTCTCACAGACCTTTATGTTTTTTGTTCCTTTGAATTTAACGTTAAAAATACAAGGAAACAAGAAAACAGAACCAGGCAGCAACTGGGACACTAATAACTGTAAATGTATTTACACAAACTTAGTGACTTTGCTGATCTGTTGGGTTCTGCTGGCTCTGGAAATAAACTCAGACTGACCTGCTAGAGGGTTCCCACCATATCCAGAGGGAGTACCTCTCCTTCTTGTACAGAAGATACTTCTCACAGAAGGTACATCAGAGCATGTTCACAAAAGAGAGGAGAGGAAGAAATAAAAAGTGCTGTTATGCCTTTGCTACACTCCATTTCCCCTGCAGGGAGTTATTATTGCCAGATGGACGTTGAGTTACATTATCCAGCAGATTGACTCTACCTATGTTATTCCCAAAGGAAAATAACCAAACCCAGTTTGTTTTAGAAACTCTGTAAGCTGTAACATCAGATATCTATTAAACCACTCCAGCTATAACAGGTTTTGTTTTTGACAAGATGCTGAATTATTATTTGTTTATTTATATTTAGATTGCATTACTGACAGAAATATGTAAGCGCTATAGTAAAAATTTCTCCGAGTTTCTTGATGATATGTCTATGTCCTATTTAGGGCTAAATGTAGAAATAACACACTCTCTGATGTGTTTGGCCACGTACTTTCTTCTTGGGTAGTTTATTATGAGGGACTGCTCTGTTTTATTTTTCTTTCCCAGTATTTAACCTAATCACAACACCTGTAAGTAAAAGTGTTCTTTCTTCTCCCAATTCTTGATCCTCTTTGTAGTTCTCATCAGCTTGAATATATGCTCAGCAAAGCAGAGTTGTCATTTTTTTTCCTGTGTACTTATAGGTTTCTTTCATCAAGCCATAAAGAATTAGTCCATAGCAGACCTGTAGAATCAAGGGAGATCTGTGGTTGGGGACCACTGCAGAATCATCACATACACCAGAAGGACTGAAAAGGGGATCATATTTGTAGGTGAACTATGGACACATTAAAAGAGGTGAGCAGAGAAAGTATCCAGAGTGCATGATTCTTAAATAAGAAGCCAGCAACTTGTGAGCTTTTTGTGACATATGTTAAAAAAATTTGGTGTAAGACTGGATGGGAAGCACCAAGGAAAGCTGGTGAATTCAGGTTTGCTCTGCAGCAGGGTTGTAGCTCAGGCATTGACAGCTTAAGGAGGTTAAGAATGTGGATGTAGTTGGCAATTGCAGAATGAATGTTCTGCAATTAATACAGGCAAGAAAAAGAAAAACTCATTTATAAGGCTGGGTGATACAACAGACAGGGTACATTAAAGAGCAATGGGCCAGGCACAGATAAAATTGTAAAAAATTCTGATTCTTTAAGGCAACACATGTAATTCTGATTATGTCTGTTCAAAAAGATTCCATTCTGAGTGCAATAAATGCAATAAAGGCTATAAGGCTGATCAGGGAATTTAAGAGCCTCTACAGATGAGGAAACTATTCTTGCTTAGGCTAGAAGCACCTGAAGTATGTAAATATTAGGAAGACAGAGAGTTGTGTATACTAAAGGATGATGGTTGTACAATCATATAAAGAAATTCATAGACCATAACAAATTTCAGGTCAGAAACAAGAAGATTTACGTATTTTGGAAAAAATCCCTAAAAGTAACAGAAGCAGCAGGAGTCCTCAGTGGTCTTAAAATGAAACTTGATAAATGCAGATGGGAATTGAAAGATTAAATTGCTTGGAATAGTTCATAATAGCATATAATGCCCCCAGATACCCTTTTCAGTCACTTGTGGTCATTCAGTCTGACTGATCCGGTTAGCACAAGGCATAGAGCCTTACACATGAAGCTCCTTGGGATGCTCAGTGAGCAACCAGTAAAGCACCTCTAATCTTCTCTGCAAAAAATACAAGGCCAAACTATTTTCACCACTTGGTTTAAAAGGGGCTCTGACTGACTGGAGTTAAGTTTAGATGAGTGTGAAGATGCACCATGGGATCCCTGACCACCTTCTATCAGTGATGAGCTGTTCTGCCAGAAGACAATGGTTAGTGCCACCACCTCGGGCAAATTCAATTCTGAGGTTGGTTTAGATTTTTCCCATAATGTCAATCAAAATAAAAAAGAATTTACCATTCCTCTATGTACATGCTTCACTCTCCCCTTCCTAAAACTAAACAAAACCCAGACCAATCTCTGGAATCAGGATTGCCAAACCTTGACACCACTGCAGATGGAATGGGCTGGTGGCCAATCAGAAAAGACTCACAGATGGAAAACAAAGCAGCAGTTTGAGGTTTCTTCTACTGCCAGACTAACATGGAACAGAGACCGATGTCCAAATCAAACTCCAGCATGGAGAAAGAGAAGTTTCCCAAAGAGTTAGTCAGAGATGTTCAGTCTGGAGGGATTTGCAAATCTGAAGAAGGATTTCAGGAGCTGACTCCAGGGCTGAAGTTTTTCTGATGCTAGGGGGAGTAAACTGGTAATACTTTGCTTTAACTATGTCCTCCTAAAACATGTTAGGTTTCCAGATAGACTTTTGTTAGCAGAACAAGGCAACTCAAGTATCCTGCTGACAGGGTGCAACAGGAAAGGGAAACAGTGCACAACAGTGGGGGCAGCAGAGTCAGTGACCTCACCAGCAGGAATCTCCAGGCGATTCCATATGATGGGGCAGGTCCATGGTCAGAGCCAGTGGGATGTTTTTTTTATTAATGTGCCAGCTTTTACTTGCTGTTATATTTCATCAGTTGCATCTAATTATGACTTACCTTGCACTCTAAAGTGGTCATATGAAGGTGGGCTGAAGCTTTTCTAGTAGGACCACAGAATTTAAAAGGAAATCCTTGTGCCTCTGTTAATGTAACACAGCATCATACACCTTTCTCCTATTTAGCTTGTTTTTCCTCATTACTATTAGAGGGAATTCTTCCAGAAGCTCACTTTTATTATTAAGAAGCTTTTCTTAACTTACAGCCAACACTAACTTATGACCAGTTTAGACTAATTTATTATTATGCTTTCCTCTTCAGTGTTCTAATTTACTCATGAACAAAACCCAGACTGCCTCTCAGCAGCACCAGTACATTACACAAGACAAAATTTCCTGTATCTTTCCAGGCGCCCACCTTTCCATTTCCAGGGAATCCTATTAGTCCTTTCTGTGCTCCATTGCTAGTATGAATTCACCTTTCCTTGCAAAAAGTCCTTAGGCTCACAACACAACCCGGCAAGACAGCTTTTCCCATATTTAATGTAGAAGAAATTGAGGGATTGCATTTCTGGCCTCAAATTGGGAACTTACATGCTGTATATCCAGTCCCTCCTGAATGTAGCCGGCATGTGTAGTGTATCTAAATAGAAAGGGAGAACCAAAAGTTGCCTTGTCCCATAGAAAAAATGTTTCCTAGCAATAAGTAAAAGTGGAATAATGATCCCACTGTTCAGACACACCTTAGAAATATAATGAATAGAGTTGACAGGCACAATTGGGATGTCTAGAAATATATTTATCATCAAGGGATTAAAATGGAAAAGGCTCCGGTTACAAGCGCCAGCAAAAAATCCATTTCCTAACATGTGATGGTGGCAGGCATTGCTGAGGCCAGGATGTGATTTACCTTTGTAAGCAGTACACTAGTCCCTTTTGGTCCTGTCCTGGAGATATCATTGTGTCCCAAACACTCCCTGACATGCTCTTTGAACCCACAGAGCAAGGTTCATACTGTAGATTAGGTTTGCTTAACATTAACTCCCTTCCCCACCCAAAAATCTGACGTATTCTCTTCTGATCCAGGAAATGGGAGGTCAGAGGACAATAACCCAGTTGGTCATGGGAGAGGGAGTGATATCCTGAGAATCAGGGGCATCAGTGGGATGCTGTTGTCAGAGCCCTGACAGTTGGAGATCAGTTCTTTTGATACCAACAGGGAGGCAGGTACTGGGCATCTGCAAGAAGTTAATTTACTGAACGTCAGTGGTTTTGATACAATGGCAAGAGAGGGCTTTACAGGATATTCATGACCTCATCCCTTATCCTGAAGCTTGTCGGCTCTTTTTAACCTCTGCAAATGTTGAAGGGAAGCAGGGAAAGAGTGAATTGTTCTTCCTCAGATCATAGTGAAAGTGCTGACTGATCAGTTTGTTCTGTCTTGGGATATTTCCTGGAAGAAGTAATCTTATGTTTTATAACTTCATGGCCGCAGTCCATCTCTGTTCAGCAAACTTTCGAGTGATTCTGGAAGGATACAATCCCTCCTTATTGACTGTTTTCTATACTGCGATTCACCAAGAATCCTATCGCTGCCAGACTGAAAAGCAACCAGAGATGCCCTGACTAAAGTGTGGTCACTCTTAATCAAGGTAGTTGGCTGTTATGAGAAATGGAAATTAATTAGTGCTTATTGGTTTTGTGGGTGGTTTTGCTGGTAAGTGGAAGATAAGTTGCATATCCAGGCATCCTATATGGACTGGAAACAAGGGAATACTTGAAAGCTATAATAAAAATACTATTCACTTTACCTCCTAGACAGAGGAAGCATCCAAGAAACACCCCCTCCTTCACAGAGCTCTTCCAGACACAGGCCCTTTGAGAATATTGTGCTCTCCTGAGATATTCAGGGGATCTTTTGGCTGCTGAAGAGCGTGAAACATTAGAATGAGTTTCCTGGAGACGATGTGGGGTTTCCATCAGCGGACGTCTTTATGAGAAAGTGAGATAAACTTCTGTCAGTATTAATATAGGCATATTTGAACCTGGCTTACAGAGGTCCTCTCTGAACAGAGAGTGATTCAATTGCCCTGTGCAGGATTCACATGTCTCAGTGCACCAGTTTCTAAGGAGAGAGACTTCTTGCTTCCTAACAACCAAAACATCATGTCCTGTCATGACAGTGTAATCTCATCTTAGTTGGGAAACATCTGGAGAACATGAAAGCCCAAGCAGTGAGAGGATCTATATCACAGCTGGGCCTCTGTTCACCTGAACCATGTAACAGTAGTCCCAGAGGGTCACTATTGGGATGGAAACTCCATTTTCTGGGTGATGCTATAAACTGTGATATATCTGCTGGTCCTCACAGATATAAAATTCTCAAAGACATCTTAATTTGTGATCAGCACAGCATTCATTGTGTTGCAGTAAAGACAAGTGTGTCTGATCTATTCTTTCACATTCTTTTGTCTACTTTGTATGTCATGAATTGCATTCAAGCATCCCTTTCAGCAGCTGCCAGCATCCGTTTTTGCTGTCAGAATGAAATCACAGTGTTGCACCTCATTTCTCATCTTCAACTTTGAAAGAAAACTGAAGGAAACATAGGAATGGTACTTTTCAGTGCAGTTGATTCATAGTGATATTCTGGTAATCATTATTTCTTTATATAAAGTAAATGACAAGGAGCTCCATTAAGGAAATAGGATCTACTGCATTATTTTATTTTTATTTATTTATTTTATTTTTGCTAAAGCGATACCCTTGCTTCTAATGTAATGATTGTGATGTCTAATACAGTTTAATCTGAGAAACACCTGAAATCAATCATACGTTTGAGCAGCGCGAAGGAGGTGCTGTGCATTTTCTGCAGT
The DNA here is from genome assembly GCA_025769975.1 of Gallinago jamesoni. NCBI lineage: Eukaryota > Metazoa > Chordata > Aves > Charadriiformes > Scolopacidae > Gallinago > Gallinago jamesoni. The sequence goes on from JAOQGH010000012.1 coordinate 1,848,999, forward strand.
GCTGCCAGTTGAGCAATTTGCACCATCTTCATTTAATGATGAAACCCAGAGGGAAGGACAATTTGACCGTGTTTGTTTGCCATTAATATATCCAATGTCCTAACTTGTACACAGAAAAAAAAATAGGGGAGGTTGTCTTCCCCTTGCAGGTATGATTCTAGAAAAGCTCAATAAAATGAAACGAGTTTCACTTTTCAGGTTCTGATCTTCAATATAATAAAACATAAAATTCTGCTATATGAAGTAAAGGCATGTTCTATCAGAACTTCTTTTATCACAGTTATTTGTTTGGAAGACACTCAATAGTCACCACCAGCAAATCAATGTTTTCTGCCATATCTTCCTTAAAAAGCTTCTGTGGAGCTTGGTTGGTTGAAATGTTTCCACTCAAACTGTTTTCTGATAGAATATTAAGATTCTTGGCAAAAGAACTTTTTCATCCTTCCAAAAAAGTATTTGCTTTCCATGGCATATTTCAATATTTGCAGTAAAAGGAAATGCCTAAAGACCACAAATGTTACCAAGGACAAAGCACAGTAGAATCTTGTGGGAATTGTGTTTTTAGTACCTCCCTTCCCTGGTCTTGGCCAATTTTTTCACTTAGACTACATCTCCCATGGTGCTGCACCACGAAGTGGTCTCATTATGTTCTCAGGGAGGTGAAACTACAAAGTATTTGCTCTCCAGGGAAATGAGTGTGTACAGAAAATATTGGTATTACAGTCCAATAAGAAACTGCTACACATTTTCCAAATGTGTATTTTCATTCTTTAGCCAAAAGCTTTCACTGTTTTGGCTGCATGAGGTTTTACCAAAAATCAGTGTTTTCTGTGGAAAAATCCAAACCACATTCTAACCTGCTTGGTTTTGAACTACAAAGGCAAAATGAATCTCAGAGGAGTTATACCCAAAGGAATGGATTTTCAGCTGGTGTCAATTAACACTATGAGCACTTGTTATGAGAGGAGCAATGCTGACTTAGAGGAGCTAAAGATTAAGCCAGTTTTGTAAAGTACTGTGTGTTCTCCAGACCAAAAGTAATACATATTTTCTCTTTAAACCCTGGCTCAGGTGGAAAATATAGAAACATTGTTCTTCTTAAAAGTATACCAAAATATTAGTATTTAGTTTTTTAGTATCTTGATGTTCCTTCTTGCCTTCTGTATGCATTTCCATCTACTACTTTCCGTATTTTTCGAGATTGTACGTGCAATTTCTGCCATGGTGTCTGCAATAGAAGAAGAACCACCTTGAAACCTCTTTAAGGGTGCTTCATTGGTCTTTCAAAGCCTCCCTTGCAGCACTCCTTGTATTGAAGTTATAAAAGCAACTCGATGACATCTAGATTTCTGATGTAATAGCTATTGTACTACTCAATATAGTGGGATTTGGCTGACCAAAGACAGGCATATGTCTGTATCTACATCTAAAACCATCTTCCCAGCCTCTCTTTCTAGTCCAACTGTTAACCTAAGGCTGCCAAAGCCACCACCACTAAACCATGTCCCTCAGCATTTCTGTTACATACCTCCAGGGGTGGTAACTCAACCAATTCTGTGGGCAGCCTGTTCAGACACCTGACAACCCTTTCAGTGAAGAAACTTTTCCTAATATCCACCCTAAACCTCTCCTGGTGCAACTTGAGGCCATTTCCTCTTGTCCTATTCCTTGTTATCTGGGAGAAGAGACCGACCCCACCTCACTACAACATCCTTTCAGGTTGTTGTAGGGAGCGATAAGGTTTCCCTTCAACCTCCTTTTCTCCAGGCTGAACAGCTCCAGTTCTTTCAGCCATTCTTCATAAGACTTGTGCTCTAGATATTTCACCAGCTTTGTTGCCCTTCTGTGAACATGCTCCAGTACCTCAGTGTCCCTCCTCTAGTGAGGGGCCCAAAAAAGATAAAACCAAACCATAGTCTGTCTAGCTTTTTACAGACACATGCAGCAGTCCTCTGTCCTTGTCCCTCCACATGGCTGGAAAGACGTCCCTTCAGATGCAAGTGCTGTTGGTGATGTGAAAAGCATGACTTTTGGTGCCATGGATGTGTGTGGATAAGCATGCGCACTCTTGGCGTAGGATGATTGTCCACTTCTGCATGGATCTGAGGGTGCAAAACTCCAGGTCCTGTGGCAGATGCATTTGTGGGCACAAGAAGATGTGGAAAGAAGAGCCAGAGATCCAGGGAGAGCTGCAAGAATTGTTCTAGCAGGCCAAATTCCACCCACAGGACACAATGCCCACACTAACACTATTTCTGTTTCTTTCAGTGTATGAGACCTGCTTAGGCAATCCTTATCCACACCCTCTTCAGGCTTCCTAATCAGTGTTAGAGAAACAGTCCACATTATTCTTGGTCACCTCAGGGCCGTTTTTGATCAGATATCATGATGAGAACAGGCATGATGTAATTACCCCCCCAAAACCAAAATAATAGTGATGATAATAATTTATTATTATTTCTCTTTGTATGTTTGCCCATCTTGGAGTGGTAATTTAGCTGAAAGGGGACCTGTTTTCAATTAAACAAAATGGGATTTAAAATGGAAAGGCATTGACCTTAAAATTAGACCAGGAGTTTTCATCTCAGAGGTCAGTTGTTCCTGGCAGTAGTGGCGATGGATCTTGAGTAAGTTGGTTTGAAAATTGAAGGCATTTAGAACAGCCATGCCAGACGTATTTTTGTGCCCCTCTTCTTGCTTATTGAAACTGCAGCACGCTTGCCTTTGCATGTAGTGGTGATGATCTTACACATCTGGAGATAAGTAGCTTTATATTGAAGAAGGAAAAAAAAAAAAGGCATCTGAGCATGTGTGGTAGTTACCAAATTTCTCAACTAACCCTTGGGTTTAAGATGAAGTTTCTGTTTGCTTGTACATCAGTGGATAACATCTTTGTGGACATACATACAGAGCCATAACATGTGCGGTGGGTTACCAGTGCCATTTCATAAAGCTCCTTAGGAAAGGAACAGGAATTTTAGGAAATGAAAAAGGACTTTTTGAATTAAACATTTTAAATTAAACCATTACATTATTTTTTAAAAAATAAATTAAATCCATTAACTAGATGAAATACGAACTTCAAATTAAGTTCATTTTGGACTTATTTTTCTTTGCTTGTGGGGAGGTTCCCTAAGCAGGGGGCCGTGCTACCTTCCAGGAGTCTCAATGAGCTGGGGCTCCCTTTCCAACATGAAAAGGCATCTTCCTAATAGTTTTTAGAAACCCATTCCTATTTCCAATGGCAGCTGCAAGTGTGCAGTGTGGAAGATCAAGGGTTAGAGGTCACAACCACTGCTCAGGGAAAACACTTAAGCATGTACTTGACTTGAACCGTGTGTGTGATGTTGCAGCAGCACAGGGCGGTTAACAGGTCCCAGCTGGTTCCAGTTTTGGTTGAACTGGTGGATGGTAGGAAGATGGATGAACAAATGTGTGAATAACTATGAGAGAATAAGGCTTTTCTCCCATGGTTAGTGAGTTTACTTCCTTTTTTTTTGTCTGCCTTTTCCCACTTTTTGGCCAATAATAAACATGCCCCAAAGAAAGGGTGTCACAAGGGCTTAGGCTTAGAGCCTAAATGAAAGCAGTTTGTGTGTTTAAATCCCATTGACATCAGGGTGCCATCAACTTGTGCTGCAGAGTTTTACTGTCCTGTGGCATAAATGACAGCAAAGCAGTGCAATGTGCATTGCTTGAGCAACTTGGAGCAGCCACCCTCCTATATTGACTGTAAGATTCACACTATTTATTTCTGTCCTATCTTTCTCCATTCCTGGAAGATGGGCAGGGAGATCCCAGCTCTGCACAGCATCGTGAGGTCCTACTAATGGAGCTTTACCCAGAAGACAAAGTCCTGCTGGGAAGCATTTGGCAGCTGTTAACAGCCTTCATACGTGTTTTCATTGTATGACCTGTCATCTCCAATATGAGCATTTTTCCATGACTGATTGTGGCACTGTGTCACCTGTCATGGACAACAACATTAGATTTTTCTATACAGAAATTTGCAAATATGTATTTTACAGGCAAAGCTTAGACTCCAATTTCTAAAAATTGTACACCGATCACAAAGTTTATATTTTCAGTATTTATTGTACATTATTTTTACTTTAAGTTTTAGTAACCACTGTGCATACAGAGCTTCATATCATTTCCATTTCCAATTCCAGATGGCTGAAGATGTTGGCAAGGAGGTTATCAACCCAGATGCAATTTATTATTATTGCCTTCTCCCATTGTCCAAACATTTTTCTAACCTCTTAAGCTTACTGTGATCGATAGTTTCAGACGATTTTTCTTTTGCCAAGTGCTGAGCTAAAAATGTCTTTCCTTAATCAAGACAATATCCGCAGGGGCTAGACTTTAATATGGAGTAGTATATCTAGGCCTTTTGATTAAAAACGTGGGGAAAAAAATTGGTAAGGAGCCACCAACTGATAGCAAATTCAGTCTCTAGTTACAGTAGTTTTACTGCATAAAATGTTACTGTATGATGTTACAGTGCATTTCTCTAGGATGATTTGAATCATATTGGTTTCTTCCCTGAAGTTTGTAGTTAGATAAATGCCAGACATCCATTTTGTGTACTGAACCAGTTGCACGGCTTTTTGAAAAACTGATCAAGGGAAAGTCATTAGGAAGTTGACTCTTTAAATCCCAGGTCCCATTACTGAGCTGTGCTAACCCGACAACAGGCTTCTTCTAGCATGACCCCACTGCTATTTGCACCAGAGCTTGTTGGGTATCATCACCTGATGGATAAAAGCACCTTACCAGAAAGCTTGCTGGAAAGAAAAGGGTAGTACATTAAGTGACTCTTTTTTTGATAGTAAAATAGAGACAAGAAATAACAGAAGAGCTCTGAACAAGTCTGCTGGAGAAGGGCCTTGTAGAGTAACAAGTATAGAAGAGGACTATAAAGAGGGAACTGAATTAGTTGTCCAGTTCTTGTGGCAGATGAGCAATCATATGCCTCCTGGTGTGTGGCTTTGTGTTCTTCCATACCCCTATCACCTCTTTGCTGGAAAAAGTCTGGAAAAAAGGTGTGGGGGAAGGATCACTTTGTTTTAGCTGGAGATCCATGCACAAATCATCCAGAATTACTCTGTGAGAATGTCAGTACTCAAAGATGGATAAAACAACAGAGAGAGAGGAAGCAATTGCTAGATGCAAAGTAGTCAGCTGCAGTGTTAATTCAGGCAAAAATCTTGCTTCTCCTGTCTGCAGAGTGGGTACTTACAGCAGGGCTAGGACACCTGAGCTTCCTTATAGGTACTGGAGAATAAGAGGCCCCTCTTAGTGAGCAGATCTGAAAAAAATTAAATAGAAGACATGAATTGCATCCCAGATTGCCTTGACAAGATTGCTTCAGCATCCTCCAAATATAAAGATAAAGCACTATCTTAGAAAACGTGTAGTTCTCAAAGCAATCTCTTATGGCTTATAGGAGCCCATAGAAGATGCGAACAGACTCAGACATGCTGACATCTAGGTCCAGATTCTAAGATCTATCTGTATGAAAACACAGTATTTACTTACTTTGCACTGAAAACCACGAGAATATTTTATGTGCTCACAACAGAGAAAATAAAACAAATGATGGAATATAAAATGATACAGAAAGTGTTAAAGCTTTGTTTAAGTTTTATTCAGTTTTAAATGAAAAATATTGAGTCAGTATTGCAGAAATTAGTTCATGCTATTTTTTCCCCTGAATTGATCTGTCTTGAGTTGAAACATATCAAGTAGTCTTTCTTCTGGCTCTCTGTCTAGTTAGTCACAGAGAAAACTAATGGGAAAAGTCAAAATGGACCATAATATCAATTTTCTTCCCAAATTGTAAGTCCTGTGATTATATATTTCAGGTAAGGACCTTCCCCAATTATTTTGAAGTCTGGAAAGAGAGTTTTTAATGTTTATTTCCTGCTAGCTTCTTCTAGGGAAATTTCATTTTATGGAAGTTGTAGAAGATTAGAAAACATTTTCTAATGAAAGACTGTGCCCCAAAATAATATTCAAAAAAATCCTCACAATGATTTCAATGAGTTTTTTTTCTTTCTTCTAAAAGCGAACTGAATAAACCTGTAAGGTTAGATCTTAATATGGTTAAAAGAATAATTCATATCCTTCTGAATGCCATTAGTGTACTTATGAAATAAAGCAAAGACACATATAATTATTTTAAAGCATTTCTTAAAATGAGCTAAGAAAGCTAACTTCCAGAAAACGAGGGTACTGAAATCCCAAATGCATTTATAACCAGTAAAAAATCTTAGACTATAATTAATTCAGCAGAACATCCAGGCAATCAGCTCTTTTTGCCAGAACTCTGTCACAGCATTTATGCATGAACTGACCCAATACAAATGAACGTCTAAAATTAAACTCGAAAGTTCTGAGTTCATATGAGTGGCAAGGAGCATTACACCCGTTGAGATATTGGAAGGGCTAGGATTTATGCTGCTGGCTTTCTGTTTTCCAAGCCATTTCTTCCCTGATTTCCAGAAAAAAAAAATATATTAAAAATGCCACATTTCTTCTAGTTACGGGAAAACTTTTCAATTACACAACAGGTGTTTGACTAAATTAGGATAAGAGCAAAACCAATAGACAAAGCACACAGCAAACCTGTTCCCCACCTTCGCCTCCTTGGGCTTCTCCAAAATGTCATGAAAACGTGTAAATATGTTATCCAAAATCCCCTTAGTGGTTTAGTAAGGTCTGAAGTCATTCTGTGCTTCAGGTAGTAACCCAAGGTGACCTCATAACCAAGTGCATGACTGTATTGCCGTTAAATTGATTAATAGTGGTACAATGAAAAGACTCCAGTTCTCCTGCCAGTAGCAAAGGCCTAGGAACCATGGGTTAATTCTGCAGGTCATTTTCTTTACATATGTTTGTCGACTCCCTGAGTTCCTGGAGACGGATTTGTTTGCAAGAAAGTGCATGAAAAACAGGAGCTTGATGAATCTGCCCTCTTTAAACCATCTGGAAAGGATCCTTTTTGTTAGAGATGTGGAATGAGTTTTACAAGTCATTCTGGACTGTGTTACTCAGTCTCTCTTTTCAAACAGATTTCCTGGTTCTTACAGATAGCTAGATAATAGAGGGTTGGGTTGAAACCACTAAGTTTCTTTTCCTCTGTTTTCTTCCATTTTTCAACTGCAAGAAAAAAAATTAAAGTAATGAAACTTACAGAATGCATCCAAATTTGTACACATTTCAGATGGATGTTATGGGCTAAGTAGATATTAATTCTAAGCAAACTACTAAGACCAGTACAAAATTACTATCACTTTAAAATCCCAGTTATTGCACCTGCTAGTTTTCTTCTTTTGAACAGACTTCCTGTATTTAATATCCATGAAGGACTTAGGCCGTGAGGTGCTGAAGGCAACAAAAGATGGGGTTCATCTTTCTTAATTTTACAATCAAAACCTCCAAACAAACTTTTCATCTTGACTCTCACTTAAATCCAATGGAGAAAAATGACATTTTCTATGGCCTGATTCATCAGTCTGATTTAAGACCTCAACTTCGAACGAACCCTATATTAAATCCATTAAATTTCCCTCGATGATGATTAACCCAATTGATTAGCTTGGGTGTAGCTGTCCACAAATAAGCAGGTTTTGTCCCATCACTAACTGTTGTTTGAAGCTTTGAAAATTTCCTCATTAATTATCATGACAGGCAGGCACTAAAAATAATTTAGTTTTGATCATTTCAGATCCATTCTTACTAATTTTCCATTATGATTAACACTTGTGTAGTTTTTTTCAAGTTAGCTTTAAAGAATGTTTCCGCATTTATCTGTCTGGTTTATGAAAATGTGAAGGTTTCGGTTTTGTGTTTTAGTTTGTTTTGGCTTTTCTTTTTTAAATAGTTAAAACAAAGATATTTTTAATTATACTTCAATTTCTAGTATTGTTCCAAATATCTCTTTTATTCTTTTTTCTCTCATGCTGTTCTCTTTCCTTTTGTACCATCAGAGAGCTTGTGTTCTGCATTTGAATTGTGTTTTTTTTTTTCTTGTTTGTTTGTTTGTTTGTGTTTTAAGAGAGGAGGTTCAGAGGGATTGAAAGAATGCAACAGTCCTCAAAGTTCCAAAATGTTTATTTAAATTTCTGACATTTGCATAGTTCAGAAGCACTTTCAAATTCATGGATTATAGTACGTTTTCTGGAATTGGGGTTATCAAAATCAACATGTAATTTTAGTTTTCACCAGCACAATTAACCAGAAAAGAGTACCTGGGCATCCAGTCCAAAACACAGAACAGGAAAAGGTCATCTGTATTCCTTTGGGAAGGTATACTTTTGATTAAGTTTTCTACTGCTCTTTCAAGTCTGCTTTTACATGCAGGGAAAGTTTTTTTCCAACTAGATTGTTTTAAATAAAAATAGAATTCCTAAATTAATATTTTCTTCATAAAAACTTTATTTGCTATTCTCTTGTGACTTTTGATGATTATTTTCCCTTCATAACATTAGAGATGAAATAACCTCAATGACTGACATTCTCCATCAACTCAAAAACTACTGTTTTTAAGAGAGCACAGAAAATTAAATCTGTTCAAAATATTGATAAAATATAATGAAAGTATTTTAATGTTTCCATTTTGAAGCTACAAACCTAATTTTAAATTTTTGAACTTTTAGTGGTATATGGAAGAATCTTGAGCAGGTCTCCCAATTTCTTATGCCCTGAGTGGCAATGTCTGCTGATAGATTGCACATAATAAAAAAGATTTCAATGTTGGGATGTTTTGCTTATTCTTGTTTTTTAACCTGCTCCTCATGGCATTTAACTCTTTTTGCTATCACTCCTTGCCTTTGTCTGCAATATTTGTAGACCCCTACTCTAGCTCTGTGCTAGTAAACCTTTGGCTAGCTTAATTCTTTCACTTTGACAATTAAACTGTTCATAGCAGTTCTGGGAGAAATAATTGGGAACTGTCCTCTTCACTTAATTTTACAACTGTGGTAATTCCACCCAGCTGGCTTTCTGGATTGTATTATAAAATACCTCCAGATATTTCCACAGTTTACTAAATGCACAGTGTGCTTTGAAGTCAGACTGAAATACATCAGCCCGACTCAATGGGATTTCATATTTCTGTGTTATCCTTAGTGATTTGTGTGACTTGACCTATGAAACAGACACCATGGCAAACACCTTCTGCATTTCAACATCCAACTGCCCTGGGCCTGGCTGTCATCCATGTGGTGAACAGGGTGCAGTCAAAACCCAACAATGAGGGCTTAGACTTTTTTTAGAAGCACAGAAAGTTAAAAATCAACAGGACCTTTAATCACAGGAGAAAAATTGTACCAGTGCCCTTATCTCTAGGCTTGTCATCCTCTTCTACAAAAAAATACATCATGTATTGCATAAAATGCTAGATATGGATTACTGACGCTGTCACCTTTATTGAGGGATATATTCATTAGCCTCTAGATACCCAAAGGTTGGAAGTTAAATGTCTACACTGTGTCAGTCACATGGATGGCTTTCATATATCTTGAAAGACCCCCATATTTTGCAAAACTCAGTTCATTTGGAGTGGCAGTTAGACACTATCTGGGTTGCACTCGGGCAGCTCACATGGCACTAGACTCCCAGGTCTGCAAATAAATCAAGACCTCATGATAAGGTAGAAGATCCAAACTGTTAGTCTTCCCCTCTGCTCAAGGGAAGGGCTTTATTCCCTTTATGAGAAAGTTTAAGCGGAACATATGAGTGGGGTGACATCTCCTGCAAAAAAGGCCTGTCCCTTTCCATTGACTTTAGCAAGGACTCAGAAAAATTGCACAGAATAGATGTCCAGTTTTGAGACAACTAAACTCAGGCAATATTGAGTCATGCTCAAGTGGGGAAAACTCAAAACAAGTTAAATTTTTTAACAGTTTGGAGGAAGAACTGTACTTTGACATATAGCAGTATGGTAGTACTAGTTTTGGGTCAGAAGAGACTAGGATGATAAATAAGATTATCTTTGCGGTGTACTCAGTGTGTCTGGGTGTACATCAGTCTATACATCATCTATGCTCTAGGGAGACCTTACAGCAGCCTTCCTTATAGTATCTGAAGGGGGCCTACGAGAAAGCTCAAGAGGGACATTTTACAAGTGCGGGTAGTGACAAGACAAAGGGTAATGGCTTAAAACTGGAAGAGGGGAGATTTAGACTAGATCTCAGGAAGAAATTTTTCACTATGAGAGCAGTGAAACACTGAACCAGCTTGACCAGAGAAGTAGTGGACGCCCCATCCCTGGAAGTGTTCAAAGCCAGGCTGGATGAGGCTTTGAGTAACCTTTTCTAGTGGGAGGTGTCCCTGCCCATGGCAGAGGGGGTGGACTGGATGGTCTTTAATGTCCCTTCCAACCATTCTATAATTTTAAGAAATCTAAATTTATGTATCGACTAGGTTCTTTCTTGGCTGTAACAGGAGCTCAGACCTTGATTTCAATCCAGTTCTGCACACACAGATATCCAGCTCCACTGGAGATCCCCAGGAGATACCTCATGACCTCAAGTTGCTGCTCCAGAAATATACAGGTCTCCTCTACCTCCTGTGTCCCATCATTGAGCCCAGTGGGGATGTTCGTGATGCCTCAGGGTATTTCAAATGACATCAAAGTGTGGACAACTCAGCTGAGCACACAGAGCTCACACATGGACATCTACATTGTTGGAAATTGTGTTACTCAGTTCCCTAAACAAGGGTCTTTCAGGTCATTTCAAACAGTGTACCTGAGATATCCACATGAGCCTATGACAGCATTCAGGAGACTTGCCCTTGTTGAGTGACACTTGAAATACCTAAGAATATATAAAATAAAGCTGGTCTCTTGCCTCTGATCAGTGGAAGATTTACCTGGGTTAAACCTGCAAAGTCTGATAAGTGGTTTCCTTGTGAAAATATTGTGGTACTGACTGGTTTGCCAGACATGCCAAAATATCCACATAACCAGTTACTAGAAGAGTTTCTGTCAGCTTGTCTGGAATTTGAATAAAGACTTATCGTAAGGCAGGTTGGAAAATGAAACAAACATCCTGCTCTTAATTAGCTCTGCTCAGATCTAATGCCTTTTTTTTTTTAATGCTGGTTATTTTTGACATGATCCTTTTGTACAGATGCTGTTGTCTGCAGTAGTTAGCACCAAGCCAGGTCTTAGATGCTTTGCAAGGTTTCTTCAAGCACCACAGGGGTCATCAGGTCACCCTTTTTCCTATTTAATTGTTAATAGCCAGTCTTGATTCACAGTCCTGTAGCCAGATGTGAAGGCTGATAAAGGGGGGTGAGCAGAATGTGTTTCATCACTTGTGTTGTTTAGCAAGCGTGTTGCAACACAAGGCTGAAGTGTTCAACATCCAAACACCAAAGCACTTCGCACTTCTAACCTCTTCCTTCTGCCTCTCATCTCCTTCAGGAAGAGAAGGAGGTAATTTCCAAGGTCAACATGTCCCCTTTTATTCAGATACTCTTTTGAAAAAAAAAAAAAAAGAAGGAGAAACACAATTCATTTTGACCTGTGAATTCCAAGTTTAAAAGGACTCTGATGAATAATCGTCCCCCTATTTGAAAGGCTCGTTTCTAACATACCTCAGGAACAGCCAGATCTGATAGGGTATATCATTCAGAATTCTTTCATGTAGCTCATTTCCTAATCTCTTTGCTCCATCACTGGAAGGTTAATAAGAAAAACAAATGGGCATATTGCTGCAATCAAGCAAAAATCCCAACTCTGTTTACATCGTTATACAGCTTTCATGTGGAGATGACAAACAGATGGCTCCCTGAGCAGAGAGACACCTATATCTGTACTTCTTTTGCTTTGGTGGGAGGTAATCTTGTCCTCTACCTTGTGCAGCAGTGCCTGGAGGCCATCACTGGGATAAGAGTTGTGTCAAGTGAGGTGGTACAGAGATTCATTGCAAGAAATCCCAGAGGAGTAATAATTAAAATAAATAGTTAGATCCCTGTTTGACTGAGACCCAGGAGCTTATGGCTGGGCTTCCTCTGAGTAAACAGATGCATCTCATGTGAATGTCTCCATTCAAGCTACCACCCTAAGCATCCTTTATAGTGAAAGAAAAGAAACAGCCCCCCTGAAGTGACTTGCTGAAAAGCAGTGACATTGCCACAGATTAATCTTCTATGTAAACTCCACAAACAGATAGGGAGAAGTGTTCGTAAGGACTGTTCATAGGGACTTCAGAGCTGGAGTGGGGAACCACCTGAATGAAAAACCAAGCGATAGTAGTCCTTGAGCTAAATTCTCTGGAACAGCAATAGCCTCCTGTTCCACAAATTTCGATAAAGTGGGACTTGATACAACCATTCACTAGGCCATAATCATAGTCAGGGTCAGAGTGATTAAAATGTTGCTTGGTAGACAACAAGTTGAACATCAACCAGAAATGTGTCCTTGTGGCAGAATCAATCAGAACGGTCAGGGTTGGAAGGGACCTCTGGAGATCATCTAGTCCAATCCCCCTGCTAAAGCAGGGTCACCCAGAGCAGGTTGGACAGGAACGCATTCAGGCAGATTTGGAATATGTCCTGAGAAGGAGACTCCACAGCCTCTCTGGGCAGCCTCTTCCAGTGCTCTGTCACCCTCGAAGTAAAGAAGTTTTTCCTTATGTTGAGACAGAATTTCCTGTGTTCCAGTTTGAGCCCCTTGCACCTTCTCATGCACCTTCTTAGGCCCACAGCTGCACGGGCAAGTATGCTGCCAGCAGGTTGAGGGAGGTGGTACTTCTCTACTCAGAAGTCTTGAGATACACCTTGCGTATCTGGATTCCCCAGGATAGCAGAGGAACAGAAATAGTGGAGTGAGTCCAGTGGAGACCATGTGGGCAGTTAAAGGATCAGAATAGCTCTCATACACTCAAAGAGTGAGAGAGCTGGGTTGTTCAGCCTGCAGAAGAGAAAGCTCATGAGGATCTTATCAGTGTTTATGATTACCTGATGGGGAAGTAGAAACAAAGTTGAAGCCAGGGTTTTGTCAGTGATGCCAGAGATGCAAGGGGAATTAGACACAAACTGAAGCACTGAAAATTCTCTTTAAACAGAGAAAACCTCTTTTTTGCTGCGAGGGCAGCTGAACACTGGAACAGGCTGCCCAGAGAGGTTGTGGTGTCTCCATCCCCAGAGATATTCAAAACCTTTTGAATGGTTAGATGGTCCTGAACATTCTTCTTCATCTGGGTTGGACTAGACGTTCTCCAGAGGCCTTCCCAACCTCAGTAATTATGTAACACTGCATTGTTGTATCCAGCCCCATAAAAAGAAGGGTAGAGCCTACCCAAAGTCCAGGTGAAGCAAGAGAATGAGCAAGAAAAACAGGAGAAAAATATAAAGGTTTCTATTTGGCAAACTTGCCCACATTGGTCATTGACAGGGACTAAGGATCTCACTTAATTAAGGGTTCTGTCTGTTTGTCTGATAGAGGAAAGCATTGTACATCATGCTGCATGGACCAAGCTCTGCAGTGCAGCACCTTTCTTTTTGCAGGGAGATGATTATTTGCAGCATTGAAGAACGTACATTCCTTAGACCAAGGAAAGAAAATAATTAAAAAAAAAAAAAAAAGGAGGCAAAAGCTAAAGCAAATAAATGCACCTTATATCTCACCCAGAAGCTAAAAGACAAATACTGGATAAATGCCAAAGAAGAAGAAATCCAAAGTAAGAGGGAGAGGGAAGCCCTTGACAGAGAAAATGTTGAGTTACTGGTATTCACGAAGATTCAGGACAAAGGGGAAGACCTATTTTCTACTCCCTTATACAGCTGTTTTTCAGTTTCAGCATTTCAGTTTTGACGTGGGATGAAGTTGATTTTTTATGGCCTCATGGCTGTTAGGAGGTTTTAAACAAGAGCAAAATAGGTATAAAATATCCCCCACGCCACAACGATAGATCTAGGTTACACGCTTTGCCTAGGTATCAATGACAACATCGAATTATGCTCATAAATGTGAAAGAACTCATCCAAGCCATGTTGAAATCAACTTTCTTGGACTATGAAAAAATAGTCTGGCCTCAGACATAGCAATGGGGTTTTGAGCAACCTGGTCTAGTGGAAGGTGTCCCTGCCCATGGCAGGAAGGGTGGAACTAGATAATCTTTAAGGTCCCTTCCAACCCAAACCATTCTATGATTCTATGATTAAAACAGATAAAGCACAGATTTCACTACATCTGCAGGAACCACTGGACAGCAGAATTGTAAATGCACTGATAGCACCATGCCACAGGTATAACCAGGACCCAGCATCTTACTACTTACTCATGTCCTTCACTTGGTCCAATTTGAAAGGTGTGAGGCATGAACAGACTTTTCAGCTTGAGACTCTGCCCATGTAAATAGACCATCCAACATGAGCTAGATGGCTGTGAAGAACAGTAGGTATTTTTATCATTATTATCTGTTTTGTTTAAGCTCTGCAAGGTGATGGAGAATTAGTCTCTAGAATTCGGTCTCTGGAGCCAGGAGGTGGAAGTCTTCACAGCCTCAAGACAGACTTAGTCTTGACACCCTCAAAAGTGTTGGTTATGGCTTTTGTTGCTGTCAGAATTACCTGAAATAGCTTTAGTCCTCATTCTATTTCTGCAATGCAAGTCAGGATGCTGAAGCTGAAAAGAATGAGGTGAACTATGGAAACCGTTAGTGCTAAGGCTTTAGCTTTGACTTTTGAATGGCAATTTTCGAAGCATTACCCTGGTCCTACGGTCCTCCTGACATTACATATTCCCTTCTTTTTCTTTCCTTTTTTTTAATATTTTTTTCCTGTTTGCAGGTGAGTCTTGATTGAGTGACCCAGAACCGTTCAGCTAATTGGTAACATTCACTTGTATATATTCACAGATATATACAGATCTACGCCCACACATGTCTGGGTGAAATCTCATACCAGCATTTTTGCTCTTATATAAGACAAGCTTACTTCTCTTGTCTATTTTCAGTGTGGTTTTCTGTATTTATACCAGTATTAAATATAATTTATTAAGTTTACAACCTTGACAGTGTGAATACATTGCCATTTATTAGGCATTGGCAAGGCATTAAAACATCTGTTTTATAAGAAACACAGCACTTCTCTGGAGCTTTTGTTCCATTAGATGGAATTACTTTGGGAAGCTCTCCAGAGAGAAAACTCTGGCTCAACATCTTCTAGCCACATTCTTGACAGAGTCCTTGGTGCAAACTTGGCATCAGCATCGGGGGAAGTTACAGAATTGCTCTTTTCCTAGACTCTACTGCAGCATACAAATGACCCAGGGAAAGAGGGAAATAGAGGGGAGAAGCACAGAAAAGAGATTGGGAGAGAACTGTGCTCCTTCTCTCCTAACATGCATAGCCTGCGTATGTTTAAAGGCCAGAAGAAACCATCTTCTGGCAACCTAATCTGAGCTGTGGGCAACATATCTCAAGTACTCACAGGCTGAGTGCCTTGGGTCGTTTTATTCTGGAGAAGAGAAGCTGAGGGGAGATCTTATCAATGCTTATAAATTCTTAAAGGATGGGTGTCAAGAAGATGGGGCCAGTCTTCTTTCAGTGGTGCCCAGTGACAGGACAAGAGGTAATGGGCACAAACTTGGACATAGGAAATTCCATCTAAACATGAGGAGGAACTTCTTTATTTTGAGCGTAGCAGAGCCCTGGAACAGGCTGTCCAGAGAGGTGGTGGAGTGTCTGTCTCTGGAGTCATTCAAAACCTGCCTGGACACATTCCTGTGCAACCTGCTCTGGGTGGACCTGTTTTGGCACAGGGGTTGGAGGAGATGATCTCCAGATGTCCCTTTCAACCCCACATCATTCTGTGATTCTGTGACAAGTGAAACCTGATTGATGCCCTCAAGTACAAGTACAGAACAAGTACAACTAGAAAGTATCAGTGTAATAAGTGAAGGATCTATGCATGTGACAGCTCTCAGCAGAGGTCAAATGTGGGACGAAAGACTGAAATCTAGATTTACCAGGTCTCTGGAAGGAGCAACTCCAGTTCTCTTAAACAGACTTTTACTTACAGAATCATGGGAAAGTTTATGTTGGAAGGGATCTCCAGTGATATTTCATCCAACCACTTTTTCAAAGGCTAACTCCTTTTCAAGGCTAACTGTAAAGCTAGAACAAATTCAGTTCAAAATTGAAAATGTCCAAAGAAGGAGACTTTATGCATATACATATACAATCCCATACCGTGCCTCTATGGGATTATAGGAAGAACACTAAGGAAGGACAACCCAGCTATAAAACCTGTACCAAAGGTGATAATGACACCAACAGGCTTGGGACTATAGCTTCCAAGTGGCAATGTGTTGCAGTGTAAAAAAAAAATAATAATAAAAGCAGATTATTATTGAACCAATGTTAAATAAAATGCTTCCGGTCAGATGGTCAGATCAGTGAATCCAAGTGAAACATTCCACTTTCAAGGAATGCTGAAATATTCCATTTTTCGTACAAAATGTTGAAGAAAAACATTTTGACAGATGCATTTCCATTTAGTTAAAAAGAGAAGAACTAATCTTCTCATCCTAATTTATAATGAAAACAGATCTTGTAATATTAGAATACCCCCCAGAATCCAAAATTATAATTATTGTTCAGTGTAAAGAATGTGTAAGGTCTGTGCAAAGTAGGACATCAGTAAAGTAGGTCATACCAGATCTTCTGGACCTTGAAACCTGTCAATCTATTCCATAGCCTTGAGCATTTAATTATATATACTGCTGCATACGAATAGCAATCTTACTACGCAAAACTTTGTGAGGGATTTGGATAGATTCCATTTATTAAAAAAACCCTAAATCAAATGTACACTCTCTTTCCCAGAGAAAAGGTAGCAAGTTTGTTTTAAGTAATTGCATAAACAGAAGTAAAATCTCCCTTAGAAATCATATATCAATCCTTGCATCATTCTCCATCCTTAGCTATGGTATATTTCACTGCCGCATGCAGTTTCATTGGTCTGCTTTCTGTGATGTTTCAAAGGTTCTGGCTGTGACTTGATATTTCCTGCCACTGTTTGCTGGTTTTGTGTCTCTTTGGAGCAGAACAAGCACTGTCCTACAGTTCCTTGGGAGTCAATGGCTTGGAAATCTATGAAGGACTTTCAAGAAAATTGATCTGAGGGTGACTGCAGGAGGCAGCATCCTCTTTTGATGACTGTGAAATTCCTTGGCCAATGGGCACTGTATTTGATGACAGACTTACCGAGGTCCTGGAGCCTCGCCTGAGGAAGTGGAGGATCTTGTGTTATTTCTGTTGCCAGTATGTTTAAATTCACTGTGCAGATCCTGAACACCTGCCAACAGTGAAAACACATAAGGCAAAGACAGTTCAGAAAAGGCTGAAAGCCAGTTTGTCAAACTAGCACTATCCTCCTCATCTGCTTCATCATAAAAGAGCTGTAGAAAAGTACTTCAAGCCAGGTTTTGGGGGACCGCTGATAAACATCATGTACACAAGCCAGAGCATTCTGTGTGTGAAAATAATTTAAAGTTGGTATTACCTCTTGGTATGGCCAGTCTCCTTCTGCCAAACTAAACTAGCCTGAGGGCTGCTCCAGTTCATACAAAAAGTTTATAGCTATAGGGAGTCCATAGTATAGCCAGGTGTTGGCTTTCTGCCCCTCAGAGTTCAACAAGGAGTTGGAAAGAGGTGAAGGAGGAACAGAGACAGGACTGGTTGATCTGCCACAGTCTAAGATCCACCTGGAGAAAGAGAGGGGTGAATTC
>JAOQGH010000012.1:1866850-1886685 GCA_025769975.1 Gallinago jamesoni
GTGAAGGAGGAACAGAGACAGGACTGGTTGATCTGCCACAGTCTAAGATCCACCTGGAGAAAGAGAGGGGTGAATTCATTGCTGGAGAAACTATGCTGTTGGGACTGGAAGGTCTGAGGTTAATGCAAGTAGCCATAGATGTAGAACACTTTCTTTTACAATGAATATTTAGAGAAATTCTCCTTTTTGACTTAATCTATTTCCGCTGCAAGATAAAAAAGGTGTCTTTCAGAGATGCACACCAGCTGCTGTTTAATTTCTGAATGTGAAATATTGCATAGAATACAAAGAGTCCTATGGTATTATTTAAGCTTATGCACTGAAAAAAAGCATTAGCCCCAACAATATTAGTCAACAGAGGAAGGAAAAGTTGTATCTTATGACAGAAGAGAGATTTCTTTTCAAATAGAGAAGCCAGGGGACAGCTTTGAAAAATGATGCCTGGCAAAACCTGCCAACAAATGTAAAGAAGGGTGCAGAAAAGTATCAACCCCCTTGAGATATATTTAGGAAAGCAAGTGTATGCAGGGACTCAACAGTTTGAAAAAAATGCCTCAAGACAGAAGATTTAAGCTATTGTGCGGTCTGATCCAACCTTAACACTTTAGTTATCCCTACAAGCAGTCAGGGAGAAAAGCAACTTCCTAGAGATGTATTTTACAAGCTTCCTGTAGGAAAAGACAGTAAAAGTCAAATTTGGAAGCAAAATTTTGTGCTCCATAGATGGAATTCACCTACCTTCACTTATCAAAAAGGTATTCCAGTTGAAATTAATCATCTAGTATAACTCTTTTTTTCAACAAAATTCTTAAGATTTAAAAAAAATGCCCCAATGAATGGCCATGTTTCTCTCCATTCATTATTAAGACTGCAGCAGACGTCATCCCAAGCTACTAAATGACTACAGAGATTAGAAGCATGCTGGAGATTATCTCTTGAAGGGGAAATTGCCTTAAAAACTCAGGCAGTCTTTCACAACCTTATCAACAGTAACCAAAACACTTCAGCTCTGGTACTACGCTTTTTTGGTTTGAGGTTTTTTTGTTTGTTTGTTTATTTGTTTTGAATTTTTCATCATCATCTCATTTCCAACATTTGGTTGGTGGGACTGATTCTATATGTGTTTGGTAGGGGAAAGCACCAATACCAATCAAACAATGAAGAAATACAACACCAGCAAACATTTTTATTTTATTATTTATTTTTATATTTCTTTTTACAGGTACCACACTGAAAGGAGCATCTTCTTGATTAGCTTATCTATTTTTTCGGCAACTTTTCAGGCATGCCTGAATTTGTGTGCTGTTTAGGACCCAGAAACATCCTCAGTTAATCACTTAGATTAGTTAGAAACAGTCTCCTTCAATAGCTTGTGAGGAGATAAACACTCACAGAAGCTCATCCTCTAAATTCATTGCCCGTGGTCTCCATGAAAAAAAAAAAAGGTGAGCCAGAGATGGAACTGCATCCTAAATCACAATCTTTCTTCCTCTCTGCTTCCCCCTACTGTGTTTGCTAAATTGAACTTAATAAGATCCTTCCACCCTTCCCCTATTTTTCCCTAAATTATTTTTATACCCTACAGGTCAAATTTGAGTGGATCCAAATCATGGCTCCCTTCTACCAGCAAAATGCAAAAGACCATTCTCTGATAAGACAGGTACAAAGGTGATCTTTTGCACACTATGTGTTTAAAACCAATTTTTTATCCTTTAAAGACCTCTATGTCTGACAGTCAACCAAGGGCATTTCAGGGTGAGGGGAATAGAATATGTGTGGATACCTTGTGGTGTCCATACTACGTCAAGGATAAAGGATCCGTCTTATGGCCACACCTCATCGCTTTTAGCCCAAGCAGCAGCCAGTCTGTTTGCAGCTGGAAAAACAAAGTGCTATCAACAACACTTACATAGTTCCCACACACCACTGGGCTGATTAGGTGTGAAACAGGGATGGGAAATTGCTTTTAAATGTCCAGCATTCTCTATGCTGACTAGACCCTTCCAGGGCATTTTCATCTGTGTGTAATACCTAACTCTACAGAAACAGAAGTAAACTCAAACAGAGAAGAACATCTTGGTGCTACGGGGTCATCTGCAATTTGCGGTGGCACTCTGGGTCCCTCTTTCTACAGCTAGGAAATACTTAAGGGATTCTAGAAAAGGGATACTGAAAACACCTGAGCAACAGCCCTGTAACGTGAATATTCAAGCTCTGTCTTGCTTTTGTTTTCCTTCTCTCTGTTGCTGTCTTACACCTACACTCCTGACCTGACTTTGTATTTGTCTTTTACTAGTAACACTGAGTAAGGAAGAGGGAAGAGATCGAGTCTAGAGCTTTCTGCCGCCTGTGAATCAGAATAAAATGCCATATAGAGGGTTCCTCTTGATAATCGGCACCTCAGGCATGGTTAGGAAATTCATGAGCTCCAAGACGAGATGTTGTATGTGAGTGTCTCTCTGTATGTTACTTTAAAAGCAGGTAGGGTTGTGTTAATAGTTGCTGAGATATGACACAAGACTTCCCCTCTTGTGAGAGGCAGGTGTCACAGGTCCCCTACCTGTGCTTTGAGTGCAGTACAGAGCATCATTGAGAGCTACAGCATGTGAGAAAACAGACCTTTTGATTTCAAACTTTTCCCTGGTCCTACCAGCAAATAACAGGCTTCATCTCCTGTTTACATTTAAAACTAAGTCCTCACACTCTTGTAATCCAAGCTCAGGAGTTAGTACTATATGGATAACTTTAAAAACACCCCTGAAATGACTTCTCTGCTGTCGTGTTTCTCCACATCTTCCACATCCTCACCAAGAGGAGTAGATCCTGCCCCAGCTGAGTTCCATCACAGGATGCCTTGGAGCAGGAATAGAATCCATAAGCCTTGTCCTCACCCAGCAATAATGTACCAGGCTCCAGCAACTGCCCACACATAACTTCTACCCATAGACAAGACAAAGAAAGGTATGTTTTGTGCCTTGAAAAGGAGGCTGCCCAGGTAGTCATTGCAGATGTGGTAAGATGATGGAGGAATATATTTGGGTGGGCTGGGCCACCAGAGACTTCATAAACAGAGGATCCTAAGAGAAGTGCACTGCATGGTAGTGCACTGCATGGCTGCATGCCATGTAGACTTCATTTCTTGGTCTTTCAATAAAAAGAAATAAGCAGAATGCATAGGACAGTTGCTGAAAAGGGAAAGCAAGGGTTTCCCCCTCTGTGCTGTCCTTGTTAAGCAATGATGCTCAACAGTTATCACTAGGAGAGGACTAAGATCACAGTTCCCCCCAACAAAGAGACTGCCTCATGAAATAACCAAGAGCTTAATGTCAGGCTCACAAATTAATATGCTACTGAACCTGTGTGCTGCTTCTTATTGAACTCATACCACATGTAATCCAGTCAAAGTGAAGTATGACATCAGAGCTGTTGTCTGCAACACCCCACTGGACAGGAGTAGAGTGGCTTCAAATCCTAGAAATGATTTTTTGAAACATTTCAAACTTGACAGAGCTAGCTTTCAGGCAGTGTTATAAAATGAAGATTACTTGCACACACACCTATAGAAGATTTATTTTTATTTTCAGGGATAAAGAGTAAGTCATTCAGCCATCTATCCAGCCACTGTGGTTGGAGAGGAAAGAGCCAAAAAGCATTGGAAAGCTGATTTATCTCGTGTTACTGATGGTGGATTGGACTGGTTGATGAAAACGTAGTCCCCAGTTTACACAAGGGATGACTGCTGGTATGTTACCTCCATGTGTGTTGGTCTGACTGTTTTCCAAACCTAGTGCCAATAAGAAGACTGAGGGAAAGGTATTTCAGTCCCGTGATGCTCATTCCTTCAGCTTAGATTAACTACAGCAGGTAAGAGGTCTAGATGTGGAAACTCTGGACAAGGGGTCTACCTCCCATCTAGTTTCTCTGCTTCTAAATACAATTCTTGACAGGCCATTTCTAACATGCTCTTCAGTCCACTTGCAGCGGACTGACGGAGTGGTCAGTCATTTTTGACTCAGCAGGTAGATTACTCTAAACCTCATCACTTTAATGAATATCCACTGACAGTCATGGAACATGGAGCTAGACATCAGGGCTTGTCCCATTTGGGCATGGTTCTCTTGTTAGGATTTTGTTGTTGTTGGGTTTGTTTTATTAAAGAAAAAGACAAAAAATTTTGAAAAAGTTTTGGCTTGAAAACTACAATCTGTTGTTAAGAACAGAAAAACCTGTTTCTAATTAAAAGTGGAAATGTTTTCCTGCAAGTGTCTTCTAAAAAGCCATTCATTTGATTTTAATTTTTAACAGAAACAAAAACAAATTAAGAGGCTGCTGGGGGCCTGGTCATATAAGAATCAGAGATGAGACTGTGCTTGAATTCAGCATAATATGATGGTAAGGTTAAATGAATTGGCTCCCATCAAATGTCCATCAGCACAGTAACCTGGTTTGGATCATGGCCAGCATGATTCTTCATGAAACTGTATAAGAAAATTTGGAGCACGGAGTGATCACAGTCCCTGGGTTTCTGACAAGAAATAGCTTTCCAGAAGTACAGAGTAACTGGGGGGAATCCTAAAAGGTACTTGATTTAATATAAAGCTGGCTTCAACCCATTTGGAACAGAAAACTCCAAGTTACGTGGGCAGTTGCTTCATGAAATGCCATCCAAAGACCCTGTATTCAAGGATACTCTGGAAATGAGAAAGGGGAGAGTGATCAAACACAAATATACAGAGCCAAACAATACTTGTCAAGAGAAACAAGGAAAGGAAAAAGAAGAATTAAAATTGCTAGCCAGAGAGTTAATAAGTCCTGAGTAATGAAACAGATGAAGTTTTGTTTCCTATAGCACAAGGTCTCATAGTTGGAGTCTTCTGTGTCTACTCATGAGTGAGTTCATATTAAGAGAAATCTCCTGAAATTAGGTATTTGTACTATTTCCTAACTCTTTAGACACCTTAGTGCCTAACATGCATCACATTCACATCTTCTTTTGGTAAGGCACTCATAGATTCTTTTTCTCTTTCCTAGCCGTATTTTTTTCATCATAACTGTGCGAAACCTAATGCTCCCTGCCTTCTGTCAAGCTTGACAGTAGTTGATCAGAGGATTCCAAAAGTATCACAAGAAGAAGAAGCATTGCAGACTGCATCGCTGTGACACAACAATATTAGTGCTTGGAGACTCCTGGTACAATAACATATCTGCTATACTGGAGTCCTGTAGTAGCAACTTTATGCCCTCTACCAGCATTTTTAATCATACAGGGGACTTTGATTCCCAGACTGATTTTTTTTTTTGTCTCTGGCAACAGCTATAAGAAATCCAAAAGAGCAAAAAATCTATGGGTCTTGAGCAGTGTGTAACTTCCCCTGCAGATTCCTTCCAAAGACTTTTGGCAGATAAATCTGGGTATGTTTCTACCAGACAATGTCAGGACTATGCAGACCAAGTGAGCTGAGAATTGGCACCAGTATAATTGCTTCAGATCAAAGTTCATCCAACGATAACCTGCCCTTGCACTGCATGGTGTGATCAAAGTAGCATTGCTCACAAGTCTCATTTCTTCAGTGCTTCTTCAGTGCTTCTTCAGGGTTTCTTCAGTGCTTCTTTGTACCAGGAAAACAAATATCTGACTATAAACCATTTCTACACACCAGGGCTTTTTGTATAGACAGACACACATCATCAGAACATGTCTTGGACTCTGCTACAGTTTCTGCACAGGAGCTTTGAAGCAGGTGGATGATCTCCATCTGGGAAAACCTATGCCTGGACAAAGTTTTAGTGTAACCATATTCCCTTTACCTAATGCAGCTTGTTTGATGTGGGATGTGACAGCTGATCTTCATTGTGGCACTTCCCTAATGAAAGCACTTCCATGCTCTGAAAGTTTTCTTGGCAGAACTGCTAATATTTATGTGACTTCAGGTTCTTAGACCCTACCAGATCCGCCTGGGTCATGGTGCTGAGAAAGGTCGCTGGCTCCAAGGCCGCTACATCTCTACATGCAGTTCTGAGAAACAGAGATATTGGACGTGGTTCCAACTACAAGATTACTGTGTTATACTGTGCTCTGCCTCTTAGTATGCTAATATTATTATGCCTTTCTGGTGTAATAATCATGCCATTAAGCAATACAAAGATTTAAAGTTTTTATGGTTATCTTGAAACTATTGGAAAAAGAATGATGAGACATTCTTATGCCATACTGAAGGAGAATGGACTGAAATTCAGAGCATTCTTGGGAATTGCTGCCCTATAGACTAGACAAACTGACTCTTTGTTCCCTCTAGAAGACTTGGTACTTCTAGGAAGGTCCCTGCCTTCCTTATACCTCTTATAAGGCAATATTGCACGAGCGGATGAGATAAATGGAGGCTACTATTTTGAGCCAGGATGAAGATGCACCCAGAACTTTTGCCAGAGCATGCACAAAGGCTTAGACAGACAAAGCCCAAAGCAGTCCCAGTCTGGTCACCTTGAGCTTGAGTCAAGAGTATTAATGTGGACAGACAGTCCAGAAAATTTGGTTTTCAGCTCAGCTTTGAATCCACCCCTGAATATGGCCGCAAATACTGGCTCCTAAATCATGAGCTGATATTCTTTGCGTCTTTATGTGTTTATATTTATCTATCTATCCATCCATCTACATGTATATATGCTGACCACAGAATGCAAAGCTCCATAGAAACTTTGGTAATTAGTCCCTCAATGTAATGGAGCTGCATACTCTGTGATCTCATCGTTTTGTGCACTTGTTTAATTGTTTGATTTTTTCCATCAATATTTCCTTCATAGGTAAAATTTACTGTTGTGTTAGTGTAGGTCCTGTTTGAATTAAGAATCAAGAAAACAAATTGTATCCAACTATCTGGGTATGATTTCTTTTTCTACTCAGGTGGCAGATTTTAAGGAAGCTCCCAGTGGTAATGGAGTACAGGAATGAAGCAGGGAAAAGACAGTCAAATACTCCGTGATGGTGGTCTACCTCTTCTGTTTTGCAGATCCCTCAAGGCTTTAATGTGAAGTTAGCTTCCCCCTTTGGTTAGTGAACTCAAAACTCTTTTTGAGGCTTTTGCTATGATTTGTTAGTTGGCTTTCCCAGATCATAACCCATTATGGATTTGCAATCCACTGGTTGAAAATCCTAGTTCTGGAAAGCTTAAAAGAGCTTTCCTGAGCTTGATCCAAAGCTCATTGACCTCAGTTGTGAGAGTCACTGACTCAATGTAGGCTTTGGATCAGATCTTGAAAGGTCTGTAGCTTTTTACCAACTGCCTGTCCTCCATGTCCCAGTTCTCCCTCCTCTCTCCTGTGTTTGTTGTTCCTTCTTTTCACCCCAGCAGATGTTTTCCAGGCAACAAAGCATGATCTTGCTTCACTTGGAGCCAGAGCCAAGCTCTGATGGTCTTGCACGGATTAATACCAATGGGAGTGGCACCTCTAAACAATCAGAAGCGTAGGGCTCAGGAAGTGCCCTTCCTGCCCTGTGCTCACTTCTCCCTGGGTTACCAAATGCCATAAATAACAAAAGAGAAAATAAAGCCCAGACAGATTACTAAAGCAGGAAGAGAGAGAGCGCCTCAGTTTTGTTCACACCAGTTTCCAGAGACTGTCTTGATGAGCCTTCATGGGAACGGAATTTAGAAAGTGCATTTTTTCTGACTGAGCCTTTGAAGGTGGGCATCTCCTTTGGGTGCCCTTTTGCTCATTCTTTCTGCTTATTTATACCTAGCGATATCTTCCTTTCAGCTACAAATGCTCTGCTTCTGGGTGGGATTTCTTTGCCTGATAATAAAGGTCTAGGCACCTCCATCTCTTTGAGACCATTAAATATGCTGTAAAAGAACAATATTGGATAAGTCAGTAGAAGCATATGTGTTTTTTACTCAAACTATTTCAGTGTTTCCATCCACATTTTCTTTACTTTTACTTTTTATCCACCTCCCCTGCACCCTGCTGAGACAGGAGCTTCTTGCAAAAAAGATGTACATTTTTTTCCTTGAAGGGATTTTTTTTTAGATCAAATAAAATGCTCCTATCCATAGCTGAATAACTTTCTTTTTTATACACTTGTTTTTCACTCACATTTTTCTCACAGAAAAACTATAAGTGGTTTCCTAAACTCTAGTTGGCTATTTGAAACAGAACCTGAAAGAACTGCAAAGTAAAAGGCTGGCCTTTTAAAAAATGATGGTTTATTTCTTTAAACATCTAACTTTATTTTTCTCAAAAGACTAGACTTTGTTTTGCACATTTCTTTGCATTGTAACTGAGAAATCTATCTGATCCAGTAGAGTGAAATTATTCTTCCTGCAGCAGAACTATGAGTTTCTTTTCCCTTTATAAAGTTAAAGAGCCAATATATTCCCTCAGACTGGAAAAGAGATTAATGCAATTGCGCCTCCTAATTTCAATTTGTCTTCTACCAGTCTAGTGGTGCTTTCCAGTAGTCCAGAGGAATGAATCATCACAACAGCAGGGTGGTCTTCAAAACAGACCCTCTCTCACCTCCTTCAAGTCACAGTTAGAACTGTATGAAGCCAAAGAGATCAAAGGTCTGCTAAAAAGTGTGCAGTCACCTAGAAAGTACGGGGGACAAAATATCACTTTTAAAGTCAACAGCACAAAACGGAGCAGTTTGTTTGTACATAGAATCATGGAATTGTCTAGGTTGGAAGGACTCTTTTTGATCATTGAGTCCAACCATTAACTTAACAATGCCAAAACCACCACTAAACATTGTCCGTCAGCACCATGTCTACACAGCTTTTAAATACCCCCAGGGGCAGTGATTCCACCACTTCCCTGGGCAGCCTGTTTCACTGTTTGATAACCTTTTCGGAGAAAAAATTTTTCCTAGTATCTAATCTAAACCTCCCATGGTGCAACTTGAGTCTCACTACACAGGACCCAGGAGTCTAAAGGACCTGACACCCACTTCTGCTGAGCCAGGTGCATCCATCCTGCAGCGTAATAAGGTTTAAACTCATTTCTTTAGACCAGGGTTTAATTTCGTAACCAGTTGTTGTTTATACCTTAGGGATGTTAAGCAGAAACTGGAATTTAAATTCTACGGTAACAAATTCCATTTTAGTTCACTTAAAAAAGGAAATTAGAAATACCTCTTTAAATAATTTTTTGGAGGGTTGAAAAAAGGTTATGACAGGGTTTGAAAAAGCTTTGAAATAACATTTCAATGAACTTGTAAAACATTGTCAGTCACCAGCTTTTTTTGTCCAAAGGTGAAAATATTTATCTTAGCGATTATTTTTTTTTCCCTTTTTAAAAGAGAGAAACAAAATGTAGACAATTTGTTATGTTGGCCCAAGAATATTTCCTACAACAGCATTTTCCAAATTTAATTTAAAATATTTTGATAATTACTGTTAAAATTCTTTATATGGGCTTCTTTCATTAATCTTGTGTCTCTCATTAATATTACATCTAAGCAAATGATCACATAAAGAGTATAACTTGTGAAAAGTAAGACAGATTTAGCATGGTATGACTAGAGCTTTATTAGCTCTCAGTTTACCATTTGAAAACAAACTCTGATGCCTAAAGTAAAAAATCATTTTCTTTTACTTTCTATAGCCTTGATATGGGTATGATGCTTCCTTTTCTTCTCTTGCTGAAAATTAGTCCAGAATAAAATAAGGAAATATGGAATGCAGTATTTCAGTTCAGTGATTATTTATTTTTTTACAATGAAGTAAAAAGAGAATCATAACATTTCCCTCTTTTTTTCTTTCATATCTTCCCTCTTTTGTTATTGGAAGGCAAAAAAGGGTAATAAATCCTATTCTCCCCCACAACTTCACACCAAAACAATATCTTTGTTTTTTTTCGTAGTTTTTTTTCAGAATGAAGGAGTTTCAACCACCCTCTCCTAAAATCAAGAGGATCTTTCTGAGATTTTACTGGGCTTTAGCACAAACCCCACAGCCTTCATCCAAAGCCTATTGGAATCAGTAGAAAGAGTCCGGTTGACTTTGATGGGCACTGGATCACATCTTCTATGAATGACTGAAAAACTCTTCCAGATGAGAATTTCAGCTGAGCACTGCCTAAGTATCCAAACTGGGAAAACTACGTTTGCTGGAACGTTGTTTTAGGGAAATCAAATAAGAAAAAAAATTACCAAGCTTCAATCAAAATTAAAATCGCCCTTTAGAAAACAAAAAAATAAACCTTGCCATCTGTGACTCTCATTTTACACAACATTTTTATTAGAAGCAGCTGGGGGCTTCCTCTCCCTTTGACTAGTTTAAGCAAGTAGAAGATGTTTATTTAACATTCATAATTTGTTTAGATCAAGCAAACGAAATACCTTGTTGTGCATGAGTTATTAGCTCATTGCAGAATTGCTCTGTTTAAATGAGCCTTTGACGTTGATTCATCTAAGTATTTGTGTCTCCTAAATGAGAATCATATGCATGGTGAAACCAAACCTTGGCATTTCATCAGGGTGTGATTTGGGAACACTGGCTTGAAAGTCTCCATATTAAGAGAAAAGTGTTTGGGGGGAAGATTTTGCACTATTTTTTAAAGAAACTGTTCACTTGGTAATGTGTTAGTGCTGTAGTATATTAGTGCTATAAGAAAGGTGACAATTGCGTTAGTCATTTGATGCAAGTCATTTTTAGCCACTTGACTTGAAGGATCAGTACAGGAAACTGTATGAGAGGCCAAGGAAAGAATTTTAAAAAGAGTGTGTGAATTGGCCAAAGTCAGCTAATGTCAATTCTACTTCTATATAAAAGCAGGACAAATTGTTTGGCTTTCCATCCAAATAGCTGCAGGCATCAGGCTTCAGCTGTGAGTGGGTTTCTGAAAATTCTCAACATCATACCTGCTCACTTATGCGTTCGGTGAAGATGATTGACACTTCCATGGCTCGTTTTCCTCTCTGGGATTTCAAAAGCATTTTGCAGATCAGCGAGCCAGGTGCACTGATGGGCTACATCACCCTTGCATTATTCTGGAAAGTAAAGCAGCCATGATCCCGAATAACCTACCACTCCACCCAGGTGAAGTGCTCCGCTGGAGTGACTAAAGTTAACGAGCATGTAGAGAGAAATGTGATCCTTCATCCACGTAGTAGTAATCAGCAGCTAAATGTGCAGAACTCTCTGGGGTGGAATAACACTTGTATAGGTTTCGTCTTCCACCTCCAGGATGATTTCTTCATCAGCTTCTCTGCTCAGTGTTTCTTTCTTCATCTGACCAGACTCATGGCTTTAGCTCCTCGTAAAAGTTTTCTTCTTTGAGGTCTTGGCATCACCCTAAATCAGTATTTCCATAGGGAATTCTAGGCATCCTTATTTACCAAGAAAACAGCAGGTCTCTTACAGGGGATGCCTGTCCCTGCTGTTTGATGCTGTGGTGGAAATATGCTCTGTTGGATACAGCTTTTTTTTGATTAAGCACCTCCTTTCCTCATCCAGAGCTTCATTTACTGTTTTTCTTTTTCCAGGTTGACCTGCAACTAATTTGGAGCAGTCCTGCATTTTCCAAGATTTTTCTAGACCAGATTCCTGACAGAAAAAAGGTCAATTCTGGTCTCGGTTATGCAAGGGTAAAATAACAGAACCATAGAATGATATAGTGTTGGAAGGGACCTCTGGAGATCATCTAGTCCAACCCCACAAAATTCAAATCCTATGCCAGGAACATACGTGGAGTTATACTCAGCTTTGCCCTGAATATGCAGGGTGTTTTTTGGTGACAAAAGAGATAATTCTTAACTTTATTGCTCCATTTCAGAGTGAACATATCTTGAAGCAGATGAATTCTCTTCTACCCTCACTTAATCCTTTCAGTTTTGGAGTGTTTCCTTGTAATTAGGTCATAAAGCCCAACCAAACTGGCTTAGAAAAAAACAAAAGCCCTGTCTCCGTCTCATAGGATTGAACTAAAACCAACCTATAATTTATTCCCCAAATCTCTCTCTTTTTTTTTGGAGAATTTGATTCTTAATTTTCCATGTTGTTGAAACACAGTTACTTTAAATTACAAAGAGAAGCTGTCTTGGCTTAAAGCCTAGACTCTTAAGTTGTTATTCATCTCTAGATGAATATACTTTATGGGTGTATTTCATTTACTTAATCATAATTTTTTAGTGTAATTTAGTCACTGTAGAGTCTCTGTTGCAAAACAACATGAATCTTCTGTAGACTTGATGTCATATCTACATGTGAGAACACCCAGAAAGACTAAGGGTATCTAAAATGACATCAGATGTCTATGGGTGGACTTCTGCATCTAAACCTGCAGTGCAGATATTTTTATTCTGCAGTCCATTAATCTTCATAAAACATAAATGTCTCAGACCTGTTATAACTAATGGGAATCTATATCTATAACAAGTGGCCTACAGGCAGCTAATGCCATGTGAAATCCTTCATAACTTTGAAATCACAAAGTTGAAAACCAAAGGACCTTTAGGAGCTCCTCCAGAATGGTGCAGTTGCCTTGCAGACCGTGTGTCATATCTGTCAGGCCTTTGAGCAAGTCTCAGATACCATAAGGCATCTCAAATCCCATGAAACTTCTATGTTTCATGGCTCAACTGATCCTTTGTTAATGCAGCCAGTAGAACTGGGAAAGAGATTCATCTGACCAGTATAGATGGTGATGAAGTGAATTGCTCCTTGAGATATATTAGCTTTATTGACTAGAGGTGTGACTTAATTGCCCAAATGTAGAGGTCTCAAGATATCTGAGATGGTTACTGGCATCTAGGATCTCACCTTTGATCTCTACTGACAGCAGGGGATGTGTGGCCAACTTGCTTATAGGCACTGAGGTTGAACTAAGCTACACTGAATGTGCTGCTGTTCAGTTGTCCCCAGTGGATGTAGAGTTACAAAAGGCTCTGCACATCTGGAAAATCAAAGAGTAAGTAGATATAGCAACTTCGATACAGATGTATCTTACTCCGAGTAAATAGACACTTATATTTCAGTCTGAGAACAGTTTACTCCTGTAACATGATGATGTCACTGGGCTCAAGAGGACTGTTGACAACAAGACGAATTCCTCTGGATTAGTGAGGGTCCCCCGCACATGGGGATGCATGTCATTTTCAAACTTCTTCATTTGACTCAGGAGAGCAAAACTCAGTTCTTCTTTTGTCACCTACCTTTCAAAAGCACTCATGGAAATGTTGCCTGTCACTCAGTTAAGATGAGACTCCCCTCGCCCAACTTTGATCACCTAACTATTATATACCTGGTCGATACCAGGACTATTGACTCCCATTACAAGTATCTTGGAAAAGTATCCCAATTTTTGCTAACAGGTGACGTTGTGTCTCCTGGAGGTGACTGGGGACTACTTATTAGGGATGTTTGACTTCTAGGTGGTCAAAATTAGGTGAGAAATATTTCACTCTCCAACTACTTTGGAAAGCCCCATTCTAAGGTTACTGCATACAATTTTCCTACCACCTTGTCTGGGGTAGTCTGTTGGCTTCTGGTTGACTCCCACCCTTTCAGTTTGGGGATGGTTTCACCCTTCATTAATTTTAAGGAAAGAGAACGAAAGGTTGCTATTACTATTATTTTTTCTTAAATGTTCTGTCGCTCATCTCCCTGAATTTCCCCACTCTGTCAGCAAAATCTCTGATATAATAAGCAGGCAGAAATACAGATTTATGAGAGTAGTATACTTGACTAAAACCCATTTCCTTGAATGTTCTCAAGAGCTGCATGGTTCCTACGCTCCTCCAACCTCAATGTACATAATAAATTTCTTTTGTTTGTTTTTGTCACTTTCAAGCTGAAAGGCCATAACTAATAACAAATAGTGGTTTGTTTCTGCCATAGTTACATTATTTATGTCCTGTCTATGTCTATAGCTTTCACCCCCTCTTCTTTTTCATCAACAAAGGCCTCTGATGGCCATTTATTTGATGCTGTATCTGGAAGAAACTTGCCAACATTTGTCTCCCAATAGACCACAATAAACTGGAACGGGCTTGGGCCACTTCCAGATAATTGGGTTTGCAGGTTTTCGACATAAGAGTTGCATTTTATATCTGTATAAAAACAGATGAATAAAAAGAGGGAAGAAAAACATAGTGAGAATAAACAGTCATCTTTTCACAAAAAAAATTTTTTTTTTACTTCCCTTAATGGCTGAGAAGGGTGCGAAACATAAACAAATGAAAAAAAGCAGAATATGGAGAAGAGGAGTGGATCATTAGACATTCTCATGCACTTGAACAGCTAAACCTATCTCTATTGCATTACACACCGCATACATCCTTTTAATTAAAAACACAACACCCTACTATCTGCAACACCAGCTATGGCACATTTCTCCCATCAGTGTGAATTTTTAGGCTTATTTTAAGAAAACAAACAAAATGTTGCACCATAGGTGTCAGATTCAGCATTTGGATTAATGTACATACGTATAATAGCTTAATAAAATGTATCCCTTCTGATTCAGCTTCCAGTCCTAGTTGGTACTGGTTTCCTACCGGCCCAGTGCTGTATCTGTGATTCCCATATGAATATTTTAGATCTTCCACAGCACTTCAGATGTCATTAAAGGTGTCTTCAGACAGAAGTTTCTGTGTGACATAAATGCCTAAGCTCACCTGGTAAGAGAGTGGTGACTTAGTCAGAGGAGTCCAGAGATTCATCTGACCACATCTGGACACCCTCTGAAGAGGGAGACAAAGCTCTCTTTAGCCTTCATTAACTAGATCTCCATTCACTATTTTTGTCACCATAAGAGAGAGATAGAGGTTATCCTGAAGGTGAATTTATCTCACCTGTCTAATTATGAACTCATTATACTCCACATATGATTGCCTCTCTTCATTTGATATGAAGGAATTTCAAACAATGAGGCTAAGAGTGGCATGATGTAATATCCTTTATTAGATTCAAGCCCACCCAGGAAGAATTAGGCTTTGGTATAGGTCACACAGACCAAACACAAGTGCCACTCAAGTGAGAGAGAATCACCAAAGAAATTGCAAGAAGCCTCTTCCTATCCAAATCTATTCCTGCCTTTTAATTAAAATCTCTTCAGAGGGTGAGATATGTGGAGTAGTGACAGTACTGGTTGAGGTCCCAGAGAGCAACAGAGTGGACAGTGGTCTGATTGCCAAAAGCTCTTTCAAGCAGAGTTTGTGCACTTCGGGGGGAGGTGTCGCTGTGGGTATGAGGTCTGGAAGTGCCCATCACTCCTCAACTGACTTTGGTTCTACTGGGTTCAGTTCCTCCTTGTCTCTATTCCAGTTTTCCTGGGATCCTGGGGTCGAGGTGAGAGGGCAAAGAAGAGCATCTCCTCGTACTGCATACTCCTTGTGCCGTAAGGAATGCCCAATTTCATCTAGACCCAAGACCTTCCTATAATAGAAGCAGTAATTAAAAGGGTTATGTCACATATTGGCTGGTTAACCTCAGGAACAGGCTGCATGTCTGCAGGGAGGCTGAGATATTAAACAGATCATTTCACCCAGAGCTTTTAACCCTCTGTACAGACACCGCTGTGATGACATTTCTATCTTCTCTCGTGCTCCCCACATCAGCAGGCTGTATTTTATTTTTGTTTGTACCACTGAGACACTGTGACCTGAGAGAGACTCAGTAAAAATGATGTTTTGGAGCAACGTGGACAACATCCAGGTTAACACCCGCAGCCCATGTTGGGGAAGACGAGGCCAAGAATAGAAGGACAGAATAACAGAATGGCCAGTGACAGTTGAGCTGCTGTTATGGCCTTACGGTCTCAGCCTGCTCTTTGAGGGAGGCTCTCGACCTCTGGGAAGGGATGTGCTCAGAGTCACTGAGGGCAAAGCCATGCTCTTTGGCTTGGGGCTGCCTGCTTTCCCAGGGGGAGCACGTGGGTTGATCTGATCCACGCTGTGCGGTTCAGGAGGGGCTGGGACAATGTGCTCCGAGGAGCCTGGCCACAAACAGCCCTTGGGCAGAAAGACTCAGCATAGACCACTGAAACCGTAATGAGGAGCCTGATTCAAAACGACAGTGGGTTCTTCTCCTAGCTCCCAATGGCACCCTTGCCGAGTAGCTCTGACCTGGCTCTCCCTGAACCCAAAAGCTCTTTAGGCATAAAAACTGTTTTTCTTTTTCTTTTTCTTTTTCTTTTTCTTTTTCTTTTTCTTTTTCTTTTTCTTTTTATTTTTATTTTTATTTTCCTTTTTCTTTCTCTCTTTCTTTTTCTTTTCTTTATTTTTCTTCCTCTTCTTTATTTTTTTTTTAAAAGAAAAATACTTCCATCTATTTCAAAGCATGAGACTCCCTTGTGGGAAAAAGCTGGAGGTCTTCAAGACCCGCTTTTGTTATATGGTTTCACCATGTTCTTAGGCAAATCCTTAAGGACCAGACTTTCTAAAAGCATGCATATAAACGTCCTCTCTTAATTGCAGAGACATTAAAATGGCTAAGACCTGTTAGTTTCATTACAAAAGCAGAGAAATACAAAGAGCTGTCTGCTTCTATCCTCATCTTTAACTAGACTCACACACCATAGAATCATAGAATCACAGAATGGTTTGGGTTGGAAAGGACCTTAAAGATCACCTAGTTCCAAGCCCCCTGCCATGAGCTGGAACACCTCCCATGAGACCAGGATGCTCAGTTTCATGCGACTTAACAATCTGAATGCAGCAGAAAATCAGACCGGTTTAACTTTAAAAAAGGGAGTAACTTTTTTCTCATCTTTCATGTAATTCCATAAAATACCTCTGAGATACTAAATGGCTGAAATGAGGGACATCAAATTAAAATACCTACATAGGTACTTTTGAGAAAGACAATTCTTAGAGGCTTTTTTCTCCACCAATACCAGTGCAT
Source organism: Gallinago jamesoni (assembly GCA_025769975.1). Lineage (NCBI taxonomy): Eukaryota > Metazoa > Chordata > Aves > Charadriiformes > Scolopacidae > Gallinago > Gallinago jamesoni. The sequence goes on from JAOQGH010000012.1 coordinate 1,883,692, forward strand.
TCAGGGTTCGCATTGCAAAATAATTCACTAAGCAAGAGCCAAGAGAGAGTCTGAGGGTTGTGGCAGGTTTAAGACTTGCTGGTTCACATGTAAGAACTTTTCCCATGGCATGTGCAATACCTTTGGCCGGTGTGAGAAGTTCACACACTTGTTATGACAGATGCTTAGCTCAACGGCCGGTGCTGATAGAAATTACATCACCCTTTCAATCCCACCCACCAGCAGGGGAACAGAAAGTCAGATAAATCTTGCGGGACACAGCTCCTTAGGAAACAGACCCATCTGCCAGCCCCCTTTCTTGGGGTTTCAGATGCTGTTATCTTGGACTCTCTCTTTCCTGGCTGGATAGTGACAGGAAGCATTTAGTAAGTGGGTAATAATAGTTTCATGTTAATAGGAAATAGCAGGCTTGGAAGTGGCCATATGTCTGAGAACTAAAAAGGACCCCACAGCTTTCTGAGCATGTGTGGGAAGCCCACAGGCCTTTGAAGTTCATCCAAAACACACAACCCATTTAATTCTTATATAATTGCCAGTGTCAATAGTCAGCGGGTATCATTTTGTCATATATTGTTTTAATCTGGGAGCAATAGTGTCTGACAGAGGAGCACTGTGCTAAGTGGCAGAGAGAGAACAGAGGGAACAGAGCATAGCAATCATCATTGGAGGATACTGTCTGCATGTGCTGTGGGCCAAAGAAGACAGATATCTGATGGAAAAAAAGGAAGCAGGGGGGGAAAGAGAAGGGCACAGAGGAGAGAGTTAAACATTAATGAAGCAAATCCTAGGCTCATTTTGGGTTAGCCACGCTGTCTGCAGAGCTCATCCCACTCCTCTGCTGGTGAGTTGCCAAAGTGGTGGTGGTGGAGTCAGAGAGGAAGGATCTCTTCTCATGCAAAGGAGATAACGTCTCTTTTTGTATGACTCCTCTTTGCTTCAGTGAAAGTCCTTCTGATTTTCCACCATGGCTCGTTCCAAGACTGCTATTTCCTATTAGCATGACACTATTATTAGTCTTGTACTAATGTTGGCCAAGGAAGGTCAGTAGGACTCCAAGTATCCTTGAACTAAGATTATCAGAAGAGTTATAAAAACAGCCGAGTGAAGACAATACAGAGGAAAGGGACTTAAATACTGTCCTTCAGTGAGTTAGTACCTATTCACACACCTATTTACTAAGGAGAGTAAATATTTCAGCAATAAGCTGTCTGTCTCCTAGCTCATGGCATGTATGTGGGGTCCTTCCTGCTTTTCAAAGAGACAGTCTTCCTTCCCTATACCAAATAGAACAAAAGGTGAGGCATTCTTCTCTGAGGGCTTGGGACACTACTTCACAGAAGGTTTCTGTAACTGAAAGTCACTGATGTTGGGAAGACGGTCAGCCTTTCTTATTAAAAATGTTGAAGTTTATCGTCTTCATTTTAAACTAATTTCAAGGAGTAGAAGGGCCATCTTTCATGTTGAAAATATGACACACAGATGATAGATGTGGGTTTCACATCCCCACAGGCAGAGAAGGGAGAGATCCCTCCATGCTCACACTGCCCATTACCTCAAGCACAGTGTTAATGGAGGGCAGAAGTGTAAGGTGTGCGAGGGAGTACATCTGCAGTCTTTGCCTGACAGCCATTTTTGTAGCAATCACCCTGTCATAAAGTCATGCGATGAATAAGGATCTACAGCTGAGATTAGGGACACCACTACTGCAAATTCCACAGGAGCTTTTGGATGAGAAGGTCACTGAACTAGTGGATGCTCCCAGGACATAGGCTATGGTACATACATCTCATACGAGAAATGTAAATGCCTTACAGATCATTCCATATGAAACCTTCTGCAGTTTAAAACAAACTCCAAATATAGGTGCAACCTGAAATGTGTTTTGGTGAATTAAGGATTAAAGAGTGAACTGTCTCTTGCTTTAAACCATTTGCCTTCATTTCTCAGCAATTCTCAAAGGGAGCTGGGATACTTAAGCCACACTCTGAGTCCTCTGTAATTTTTTTAACCACAAGATATACAAACTCCTTCATATTTAATAAGTACAAGTCAGCACATCTGGCTCAGGCTGCTCATATGCCCATATTTGTACCCTTTTGCTGGAGATTTAAGCCTGGCTCTGATACAGAATCCATATAAACTGAAGACCTCCTTTCACTGAAACAAAAATAACTTCCTAGTGGAAATATTTTATATTTTTTTGAAGTTTTTGATATTATTTAGCCCCAAGTAGTGTTGATGCAATTTTAATTCTGTTTTGGGAGCCATTTTATCTTGGTCAATTGCCATCTTCTGATCAAACTGTCTTGGATTTTTCTCAGATTGCCATCACAGTGCTTTTCACATCTCTCATGGTCTTTATTATCTTTATCTGAAAGGCAGGATATTGCTGTCATCATTCTTCAGCAGAATCAAGGCCTAGACAGTTTGCATGATTTGGCCACAATGACCCAGAAACAACCTCATAGAGCCAGGTATTGATCTTGTGTCTTTGAAGTCCAAGACTAGCAACCAGATCATTAAAGCAACTCCAGTCCTGGACTTTTATACCCAGCTCACAGATTTGAAAACAGAAAAGGAGTTTTTTAGAGGCTTACTTGGGACCTTATGATATGTGAAAAATCCTAAAAACCGTGGTTATTTGGTTGTCTTCCATGTGCCTCAATTGTTTTGCAGCCAGGACAAAAATTCAGCTACTAACTCTGTGGGGAAGGGAGTCCTCTGCTCAGATTTGATTCTACATTAAAAGGTGTACCTGATCTATGGAAGTGACATTTCATAATCATAGAATCATATGGGGTTGGAAGGGACGTCTAGAGATCATCTAGTCCAACCCCCCCACCAGAGCTGGTCTATCTAGAGCAGGTTGCACAGGAACTTGTCCAGGCGGGTTTTGAAAGTCTCCAGAGAAGGAAACTCCACCACCTCTCTGGGCAGTCTGTTCCAGTGCTCTACCACTCTCACAGTAAAGAAGTTCCTCCTCATGTTTAGGTG
>JAOQGH010000012.1:1886785-1921613 GCA_025769975.1 Gallinago jamesoni
GAAGAGGACTGGACCCAGTACTGACCCCTGGGGAACACCACTTGTTACAGACTTCCAGCTGGATTCTGTGCTCCTAACCACAACCCTCTGGGTCCTGTCTTTCAGACAGTTATCAATCGTCTTAACTGTCCATTCATCTAACCTACACTTCCTAAGCTTAGCTCTGAGGATGCTGTGGGAGACGTTGTCAAAAGCCTTGCTGAAGTCAAGGGTAGTCATCCACCACCCTCCTTTCATCTATCCAACCAGTCATGCCATAATAGAAGGTTATCAGGTTAGTCTGACATGACTTCCCCTTGGTAAATCAATGTTGACTACTCCTGATAGCTTTCTTTTCCTCCATATGCTCTGAGATGACACTTAGGCGGTTTCACCACCTTTCCAGGAATGGAGGTGAGGCTGACTGGTCTGCAATTTCCCAGGTCCTCCTTCTTGCCCTTTTTGAAGACTGGGATGACATTGGCCTTTCTCCAGTCCTTGGGCACCTTGTCTGTTCTCCAGGACATCTCAAAGATGATGGAGAGTGGCCCTGCAATGACTTCTGCCAGGTCCCTCAGCACTCTTGGGTGTATTCTGTCCAGACTTGTGGATGTCCAGCCTTCTTAACTGATATCTACCTTGGTCCTCCTCCACCAAGGGAAGATCTTCCCTAGTCCAGACTTTCTCTGATTCATCCAAAATCCATGGCTCTTGGGGGTTGGCCCAAGCAGTAAAGACTTAGGCAAAGAAGGCATTCAGCAACTCTGCTCTCCCTGCATCCTCTGTTACCTTGGTGCCTGACTCATTCAACAACGGGCCCACATTTTCTTTAGTTTTCTTTTTACCTCCAATATAATTGAAGAACCCCTTCTTGTTGACTTTGACATTTCTTGCCAATTTTAATTCCAAGGAGGCCTTGGCTTTCCTTGTTTCTTCCCTAGACATTTCTTGCTTCCTCCTCCAAATCCTGAAACCAAATTACCAGTTTTGTTGATATTCCAGACACTGTGATTAAATAACTGTTACTGTCTTTTTTTTTTTTTTTTTTTTGACCAGATCTCTATAAACTGCATTTATATACTCCAAAGATCTCAAATTTACTGGTTTCTCCAGATGATGTGGTTGAATAATTGTTGATATCCTAATAGGTCCTCCTCCAGATGAAATGATTAAATAATTGCCAGTGTCTTTTTTACTAACTTCTCCAGATTTTGTGGTTAAGTAATTGTCAGCATTTTGCTCATTGAGCCTGTACTACTTCTATTGAAGTAATTATATCTTTCCCCTCCCCCTTTGGAACCTTGTGGGCCTGGTTGTCTCATTAAGTCCATGTGAATTTGATGTGTCTTAGGCAAAGGTTACACAATGAAGTTACTGAGCAAACTAAATGTGAACATGAGTTTGGCTGTTCTTTGGTGTATTTCTCTGTGCAGGTTTAACCCCCTCCAACACCAAGTTCCTCACAATTTGGTGGTAGCCTGCATCATGTTGGTTATGTTTAGATCATGGCAAAGGTGTACAAATGACTTTGAAGCAGAGGATGCCATGTGAAATCATGTGTTGTTTATTCTAGAACAAGTGTGTTTAGATAACATCACTTTGCACATCTTTTGCATGAGTATAAATACTGCTGCAGTAGACAAAATTCATGTTCCTCGGTGGAGGTGGTTCCATTTTATTAATATACTTATATCACAGCCTCTCAACACTTGATCTCTCTTTGATTTAGACGAAAGAAGACAGGATGAAGTACATGGAAAAATTATGTTCTCGGCTTATTCACTTCCTTCCCCCTTCTGTTTGCTGCTGCTAGTTGTCTTCCAAACTGGAGGCTGCATGGAACTGCCACTAGTTAGTTTTGCCTATGTCCTCACTCTGTAGAAGTTCGCACAGTTTCATTTTCTTTTACTAAGCATTGGCAGTAATAGCACCTACAAGGTTTTTCTTGTCTTTTCTCACACCAAGAAGCTTCATACACAGGTAGAGGAACCTCAGGTTATAGGAAAACCTCAATGCTTCTTTGTTCTTAGGTGTGGAAAAATGGATTGTGAGTAAATTGAGAAGTTCATGAGTATTTATTGTAAAAAACGAGTCAGATTCTATAAATATGCAGACCGTATTGTTTTAACATAAGTAGAATTGAGTATGTCAGATGTCTTTATGTATGATTTTTTTCAGTTATTGTGCCTTTGTAGTGTAGATTCACACAAGTACTAGAATCAGTGGGAATTAAGGATCTGAATGCCTTTAAACTGTGGATAAAAGGACAATTCTGATAATTTCTCCTACTAAGAAATTTTCACAGGATCTGATTTACACATTTTGGGGTTGTGTCCCTTATCCTGAACACTGCAATTTTCTGGTTCCACAACTCAGTCATGGAATATATGATTATGTGTCTCTATCCAAACCACAGTCTAACACATCCTCTTTGCTGATGAAGCTTCACAGACCCTCCTCTAGGAAAAAGAAAAAAGTATTTAACCATGGTGCTCAACCATCCTTTTCTGCCAATACTTGCAAAAAAGATTTCATTTAATCTGCACTCTCAAGGAATTCCAAAACAGATAAAGAGAGATGGAAAAACAGAGAGAGATGAACTACAACAGATAGGGTTTTGGGATAAAGGAGCAAACAGAATACTCAAAGGAAAACTTCCTTTCATACTACCTGCAGATATATGCAAGACCTTCATTGAAGACAAGGATTTTTCAGAAAATAAATTATATTTTAAAAAAATCTCTAATAAAAAAAAGGCATTTTTAATTAAAAAAAAGGGATTTTCAGTACAAGATTTCCTACTTGTTAGATGTTTTCAAATCAGGTAGCTCAGCAGAGATGAGCCCCATGGACCCAATTCTGGACAGTGATGAACCTGAACACGTGTTTTCAGCAGGCAGACACACAAACACATATCTATATGTACTCATACATGTCTGGCCACACAGAACAGCACAGGCAGATACTCTCACACAAACACAAACAGCCCCAACAAACATCTTTTGCTTTGCATCTTCTGGCTGAGGTTGGGCACTTCTTTGGCCCAGATGGTGGATAGATGAGTTCCTATTGCTATTTTAGGTCAACAAGAGCCAGGACAGCCAGCACAAATTGTACTTGAAGTTTGAACAGTAAATAACCCGTGTTCCTGGACAGGGTGTTGAGTAACCATGTGTTAAGGAGGCGTGTTTACATGATTTCCCACAGCGTAACACCCCAACATTGCAAGAAAACCACTGCCTTTGTGTAACCACACTGCAGTACGAATGGTTTGTGAAATCTCTGATGTCTGCAGGGATGTCCTTCCCCTGGTTCCCTGCTTCAATCCATATGCCTGGATCTTTGCAAAAGTGGTTTTGGATTTCAAATTGTCATTCCCAGTGTCCCTCTGCACTTAACCCCAGCCCTTGACCCACAGCATAAGGACAAAAATGCACATATGGTTATAGAAAAAGGTATACGTGTAGGCAGATATACTTTATATAATTTAAATCCAAAAATACAGATGGATGTTTAAATTTAATCTCTGTTTTTCTGCTTTTATCCCACCAGCATATTAGTAGATTTAAGAGATTGGAGGCCTGTCCTTTCTCAATAAGACATCCAATGACTACTGGGGATGGTGAGTACAAGCATAAGTGCCTGCTCTTTCTTTACATTCCCCACTCTCTCACAACAACCTTCTTGCCTGCATTCCACTGGAAGCCAAAAAGAAGGCATCTGACACATTTTTGACTCTGTTAGGGCAATCAGATACCACCATAAACAGTTCTGGCTGGGCCCAGCACAGGGTAGTTTCAGTACAAAGTAGAAGGATCTCATGGACTGCAGCCCTGGTCCAAAATCAATGTAGCTAATGGAACGGGTGCAGGGTAAAGTATTTCAAGTAAGATACTCCCACCTCTTTCTCAGCTCCATGGCTATATCTCTCCATTATGTTTAAAAGAGTAGAATTTGACAGCCTTGAATAATATGTATTTGGAACTTAGCATTGCTTTTTTGACTTTAAACAATACCATCCCTACAACTGAGCAAGGTGCCTATAGCTTGAACATAGCCCCTAAGATCCCACCAAACCAATTCTTTCTTTCATAAATGATGACCGATGACAGCTTCTTTGACCTACACTGTGTGGTAAGCTAAATTTATGAAGGATTTGATTGTGAGATCCTATGGTAATATGTGGCTCTGTCAGGTACATGGTGGAAATCTTCCCAGACAGCTTTTTCTCTCCTTCACAGTGTCAACTTTCCCTGGCTCATTAACTTTGCATTTTTATTTATCTGTTTATCTTGGCCTGGGTATTTTTCCCTCTGGTTCTTGTGCGTGTAATAATGGCTTAGACCTCCATATGACCAAGCTATGATTATTCTAATTATTGTTCATCTGTGTATAGTGACACAGATGTTTTTACAATGGGTGCTTTATATGGATTTAAAAAAAAAAATAGTGGTGTACAGAAGGTCTATAAGTGTTTCTGGCATGTTGGGAAAATTAATGTTCAACTTTTGGGAGGGGACAGGGAAACAAATACATATTGCCTTGGGGTTCAAAGCTTTTTTTTTTGGGGGGGGGGGGGGGGGTTGGGTTTTTTTTTTGTTTCTGGAGGGAGGAGAGGAAGATACTGAAAGACCTAGTAAATGAGCAATAATTTGATACGAGCAGTGAAAATGCTTGATCCCAACAACTGAATCTGTTGACACTAAAGAGCCCAAGAGCACTCAGGCAATGTGAAGGTCAGCTGAAGGCTGAAGTTCAAAGGACTGCAGATCAGCTCAGCTGCAGATCAGCTTCAGATCCAGTACTCCATACAAGCCATGGCTACCAGGCTTGAGCTTGCTAGGACCTTTGTAGCATTTTGACCAGGGAATGAATCACATGTAATGGTGAGATTTAAAAGTGTCATTATATTGACTTTTATTGTCTAACAAGAGGAATTACCTGGAAAATGTACTGCAAAAGATGGAAAAAAACCCCATAGTTTATCTAAGAAATTCAAGGCAAGCAAGACAGGATTCTGTATGCATATTTGAGATGCTCTAGAGTGTTAAAGGCATGGAAAAGGAGTTGGTGGATAAGACAGAGGAGACCTTCAGGCTCCTAGAATGACAATTAGAAAGATGGATGTTCAAGAGCAGGGCAAAGGACTATATGTAGGTAATTGAATCATGCCCCTAATGAAATGAAACTCAGGCTCACAGTACCTCCTCTTAAAGTAAATATCTCCCTAAGTAGGTCCAAGGATGACCATTTCTCCCATTACATCTTATGAGAGCTTGTAATCAGTAGGTCTGCTGGTGAGATCTATATTGTAGGTGTCTAAAATGAGGTGAGATGGATCTCAGCTTGTTTGTCTTCACATACTGAAAGAGGCTGAGATCCTAAAACCCCCTAAAACAATACTGTGTGCCTATAAAAGCAGAATCTGTCTCATAATGCACATATCTGGGGGATGCGTGACCAGAGACTTCTGCTGAGTGAAGAGAGGTAAGTGAATTATGAAGCACTCCTGGGACCTGAGAAAACATGAACATATTTGGGAACACAATATTAGTAGGAGTTGAATCTTGCCCACCTATAGAATAGACCAGCATAAACAGAGGGAGCAGGATACATTTCTTAGGCTGTATTGAAATCACTTCACCCTGGTCTAACGTTCCTTCAGAGGTGTTGCAGTAACAGCTCAACAGCTAAACAGGATGTTTTGGTCCCCTGGGACAGAACAAAATATGCCGTAACAGTGGTGATTGCCAGGAATTTCACATGGCTGTATTACCATGAGGAGACCAAGCCTATAGGAAATATCCTCAGAAGTTAACAAACAAGGTCCTCTAAGGAGAATAAATTACTGTTCTTTGGCCTAAAATAAAAATTAAATCCCATGAGTGACTCAGTTCAATTCCTTAATTTGGCAAAACAAGGTCAAGACATTACCGTGTTCACTGGAGTGTAGGCCTGTCTGAAAGCTCAGAGAATGGGGAATGATTTTATCTCACCTAACCTCAGGTGTCTACCTTATTCAAAAAATTTCCTCAGACTCCCTTTTTTGACATAGAATGTGGCATCTTTGGGAAGTAATTCAGATATATTTTAGACGACCAGTTTACAACACAGTTAACTGCCCCCACAGTCCACTAACTAGATCTCCATTGACCATAAGGAATTCTGCCTTCAGGAAGAGGAACCTCAGCCTATTATTTTATTGTTATCCTTTATTTAACATCATTGCACTTAGTACTGAACTCCAAGTCCTGAAAAAACTAGAGCTTGTAGTACTTAAGTCCATTGGTGATGGACCACGACCCCTCTCGTCAGCCTGTTCCAGTGCTCTGTTACTCTCACCGTAAAGAAGTTTTATCTCATATTTGAGTGGAACTTTCTATGTTCCAGCTTATGCCCGTTGCCCCTCGTCCTATCGTTGGAAACCACTGAAAAGAATCCGGCTCCATCATCCTTCAACCCACCCTTTAGGAACATGTAAACATAGATAATGTCTCCTCTCAGTCTTCTGAGACTAAAGAGCCCCAGTTCTTTAAGCCTTTCCTCATAAGGGACGTGCTCTAATCCCTTAATCATCTTGGTTGCCCTACATTGGACTCTCTCCAGCAGTTCCCTGTCCCTCTTGAACTAGGGAGCCCAGAATCGACGCAGGATTCCAGTTGTGGCCTCACCAGTGCAGAGTAGAGGGGGAGAATGACCTCCCTTGACCTGAAGGCCACACTCTTTCCTATGCAGCCCAGGATTCCATTGGCCTCTTGGCAACAAGGGCACACTGTTGGCTCATGGAGAGCCTGCCATCCACCAGGTCTCCCAGATCCTTTTCCTCAGAATTACTTCCCAGAAGATCCACCCCTAACCTATATTGGTGCCTGGGGCTTTTCCTCCCCAGGTGCAGGACCTTTCATTTGCCCTTGTTGAACCTCATTAGGTTCTTCTCTGCCCAGGTCATTCTGGATGGTGGCACAACCCTCAGCCAGCCCTCCTAATTTGGTATCATCAGTGAACTTGCTGAGGATACATTCTGTCCTCTCATCCAGGTCATTGATGAATAAGTTGAACAGGACTGGGCTGAGTATTGACCCCTGGGAGACACCACTGGTCACAGGCCTCCAGCTTGACCCTGCTCCATTAATGACAACCCTCTGATTTCTGTCACACAGCCAGGACTCAATCCACCTCACTGCCCCCTCATCTAGCCCACACTTCATTAGTTTTCTAATGAGGATGTTGTGGGAGACAGTGTCAAAAGCCTTGCTGAAGTAAAAGTAAATGACATGTGCTGCTCTCCTAAAATAAAATAAAATAAAATAAAATAAAATAAAATAAAATAAAATAAAAAAATAATATTTATTGCAAAATGCTTTGAGCTCCCTGAATAGAGGGAAATGTGCAAATAAACATTAGACATTTACTATTTTCTATTTTGTTTTAGTATGACTGTAATTACCAAGAACTTCTCATTGTAATTTAATATTCATGTAAGGTGTTCCTGTCCATTAGCTGTCCTCTGCTTTCTGCTTCATTCAGGACCCAGTGTTGGGATCAACCTTCTCCCCAACAAGCTGTTTGGCTGGCCAGAAATATAAATAAATAAAAAGCAAATTATCTCAGTGGAGGGTTGATAGCATATACAAGAGGGAGTATCGCAAGTAAGAGTTTGCCCAGGGCTTCCAAGAAAACCCATGGGGAAGCCTGTAGGTTGGGCTGACACCATTGCTTTTCCTTCACCAGTTACAAAAGGAAGAACCCCTAGACTGTTGTCCTGTTACACCTCGACACCTTAGTTTTTAGGAGGATATTTCTGTGTACAAACTGCACATGCATAGTTAGTGTCATGCACCCAAGAGGAGTAAGAATTTCTACAATGAGGATTTCCAGTGAAACAAAACCCAGAAGGTTGGGGAGAAGGAAAACTGTAGAGAGAAATGCAGACCTAAAGCTTTTCCTTATGAGGAGACAAGAAATTGATGGAGAATGTTAAAAAGCCCCACCCGTTTCTTGCATTATCATAGAAAATAGATGAAATTAGACAAACTTATTTATGCATCCATTTTGTCTCATATAAGAGAATAATTTTCTTAGCCGATGATTATGCTGCAATGACAACTCGTCAGAGGATGGGGATTACTGTTAAGGGCCAACAGACACCCAAAGGAAAAAGTCCTGTATGGTTTGAAGTCTCTTTACTGTTTTTTGGCTGGTGTCTCTTAGCCTTCATGCCCCCTTTCCATCTGGTGGCCCACAGGGAGCAGAGACAGCATCATTATCCATAGGTCCTGGGGTGGCTTGAATTGCTGATGTCCTCCAGCAAACAGCTGTTCAACGGCTTCTTCACTTCAGCCTTGCAATTTTATCCCAAAACTAAAACGTGAACAAGAATGAATTAAACTGCTTTTCCCAGCCAGTGCTGGGGGGCTTGTTCACCAGAGTCCAAATCTCCCTTGAGCAGCTCACTGCAGCTCCAGCGTAAACTCTTCTGATCTTTCAGCTAGACTTTTTTTTCCTTTTCTTTTTCTTCTTTCTTTTTTTTTTTTTTTTAATGAAAGGTATCATGTTCCAAATTAAACACTTGGAAACCTGCCAGCAGTATTACAAGCCTGCCTAAAATATGCTGAGAAAAAGAAAGGAAAATTGTTTTTTAGCAAAGAAAGAAAAAGACTGGTAAGAAAGTCTTTCTAGCATAAGGGTTGTGTGTGGAACAATTTATGAGAACTCAAAACTATTGAGAAAAATGCCTGAAAGGTTAATTTCCTCTGTGAAGCCCAGGTTAATGACTTAACAGGGAATCAAGGAAGACAGTTCGCTAATTTAGCTACTCCTTATGGATAAACATGTCAACTAGTTTCAGCAGACTGTGGTGCAGATATCCTTGAAGTCTTTGACCTGAGGAAGGTATGATTTACATGTGTGGCATCCATTACTTAATTTGTAGAAACATTGTTTGTCAGCATAGCCTTTATGCACAGAAAAGACAGAGATGTCCAGCTGGACCCTTGGTCCCACCACCCTACATTTCCATAGCCCAAAGTCTGTGTCTCTCTGGCACTTTGTACAAATTATTTGAAGATATGCAGAAGCAAAAAACGTCCAGTCAGTCATCTCTTTGCAGGTTAAGTACTGTCTGGAAAAAAAAAAAAATCAGTCACTCCCATTCTTTATATCTCTCTTCTTTTATTTCTTCGTATTTAAGTGGTAAAGACTCAGTGTAAAAGAGATCTTATGATACAACCCATAAAAAACCCTCTAGCACACTATCATTAGGACATTCCTTTGAAAGGTAGAACTTCTTCAGACTAAACCTTTTATTGATTTGAGTAATCCTTAGGAAAGCCTAACCTTGGTCAGAGCCATTCCCTCTCTGCCTGGTCCAAAGGATATTTAAGCATCTTATACAAACCTAAATGGTTCCAACAAGATTAAGTGCACCGTCTTCCAGACTAGGTTTGGGCCATGGTTTTAGAAGGTGGGTCATGCCCTTACTTGGGCTGTGAGCCTGAAAGTGAAGTCACAAGCCAGAAGTGAGCTCGCAGTGGGAAAGGGGTGAAGATTACTGGACATGGTACTTTGGCATTCTTCTGTCACAAGAAGAATGGTGCTGTGTTATCATTTAAGGGAAGAAGAGTCTAAACTAAGTTGGCTGAAAAGATGACTAATCCTAGCTCCCCCATGGCTGGAGCGAGCATTGTAACCAGTTAGTAAAGGGAAGCTCTCCCCCTCTGGGCTGTTTCTGCAAAAAGTGCATGGTTGCTTTGTTTCCATAACAGGGCTCCCATGCAACATGAAACAGTTCTTCAAAAAAGTCTAACAAAGTGTTTCAGAGCTGGTATAAAAAGGCTTTGATTTTTCATTTCTGGGATTAAAAAAAAAAAAAAAAGAATAAAATTCAGGGTGACTTTTTTTTTATTTTTTTTTCAATTCAGCATCTGGACTGAACAACTTTAAGTATTGTAGTCTTGATGTTACTATTTTCCAGTGGGACTTAGAATTGCATCCTTCAGGTCACTGGCAAAAAGCCCCCAGAACTTCACCAGTGACACCAGCTTTCAATCACTCCAAACTTAGGCTCAGCCCTCCGGGTTAAATACCTTGCGCTGGGAATCTGCTTGCCTCTAAAGTAAGTAGACCTTTCAGTTCCCTCTTCCTCCTTCCTCCGGCTGCAGGGGAAAGAGTTTCACTCGGAACCCTGCCAAGACAGGTGTTGGTGGTTTCTCCTGTCCTGGCTGTCACTGGGAGGGAACAGCTGATTGTTTCATAAGATGCATCACAGAAACCACTTCTGGCTGGTGAACCTCTGGCCACCATTGAGTGAGGTGAGGATGTGGCTCCAGTGAGGGTACTTGGGGTTTGCTACTGGAATGCTGGTTTTGGTCACAAAAGCCCTACTCAAGGTGAAAGGCTGGATACCTGCTCACAAACACACGTATGGAAACACATGTACAGTAAAAATACTGGGTCAGTGTCTGGCTTCTGCCAGGCATTCAAACGTTCCAGCCCTGTGCATATTAAAATCCATTTTTATCAGTAATACTGCTCAATATGCTGCAGGTAAAAAGTCTGCTATTCCTTTTGGATTGTGATAGGGTATCCAGGTACCTGGGGGTATAAAAATTAATTCATTCCCAAATTGAAGTCACAGTCAGACTAGGTTATTCTAAGATGTAATTCTCTTGTGTGTAATGTTTTGGGTTTTTTTGTTTTGTTTTGTTTTTGGTGGGATTCTACTCCCTTATATGTTTGCATGGGATGTGCATGTGTGCACATATCAGTTCATTTTCCTAACTTAAAAACCCCCATATATTTATGCTTTTTATTACACGTTATACTCTGGGGTGTGGGAAATAAGGTTAGACATTGGGAGAGAAGAGTGGGGAACATTAGTTGAGAATATAGTTAAGTTTTATGGGAGAATGATACATCAATTCTTAAGTGCAGCAAATATTTATGATCATTTAACACTAAGACAATGGGTTGGGAACCCTGTTCCTATAACAGTGGTGATGTGAAGAGGCATTCAGATACCTCAAATATGCTGTTTAGTGACATTTGAGACATTCAGGGTGTTCAGGAGATAGATGTGGAAACAGTAGATGGGACACTCATGCCCTCCTGGAGCAGCAGCTGTAGGTCAGTCTAGATACTCCAAAAAGTGTAAAACTTAAACTGGAGATTGCAGGTGAAAAAAGTCACTCTCCTTTTTCAAAACTCTTAATGATCCCTTTGAGTGTGAGTATGGGAAATACTACATGCCATTTCTGCTCTTATCTTACAAGAATAGTTTCTGTACAATGTTATACGATGTGAATGGAGATTGAGATTTTAGCAGAAGTCACAAGGCAGCCCATCTAATTGCAGCTGGGGTAACTTATTTGTATATATGGATAGAAAAAACAAAGTTCAATTAAAAAAGACATTTTCACAAGAACAATTGTTTTCTGTAGAGGAAAAGAACAATTTTCTTTAGGAAAAAAACAAATTTTTCTTTTGCATTATTTAAAAAAAAATGGTTTATTTTGAACTCATTAAAATGTTAAGTTAAAATCACACTTTATAGAGAGGTGTTGAGTTGAAGAAAAACAGATACTTCATTGGAATTTAAATTTTTCTTCACATAAACTTTGGAAACACCAAATACAGTGTAACTTAAGCTTACATGAAATGCGAATCTTATATTCTAAACACACATTTTAATGGCAATTCTCCTGAAGGTTTTTGAACTTTTTTTTTTAAACAGAGGATGTCTTTGAGTCTCTATGAACTCCATAAACACTGCTTTACTGAATTAAAATGAGATAATTGCTCCAGATGTACTGTGTTGGTTTGGTAAGTCCAGCCCTTCCCCAAAGATTACATTTGAGAAAACATAATGCTTTAGAGACAATTAATTTAACGTAAGGTCTTTTGTGTGGGAATCAGAAAGTGTGTTGCCTCTGTGTTGATGTAGCCTGGATCTGGTGCAATTAAATCCCTGGGTCCTCCAAAGTGTCATTCCCTGAATTGCTCGGGGGATGGAGGTGAAGAACGACACCTGGAGGGTCCAGAGAAGATTCTGGGGTCCATCCAAGCCCTGAAGGAGTTATGGACAGGTTGTTCTCTGCCTTGAACCAAGAAGGGTACAGACATAAGCAATGGGGAGCTGATTCAAGGGATCTGTTACCACCACAGACGCTAAAGTGAACGTTTTGCCTGTCCGTTAGTTTTGTTCCACTTTTATTGCTTAGTAAAGTGTGTGTTCGCTCATAGGACTAAACTCCTGAACTCTGAAATGTTTTATGGCCTGAGCTGCTGGGGTCCTCCCATCACAATTACATTTGTTCGATTTTGCCAGAGCATGGATGTTTTTCTTTCTAAGTTCAGGTTTGCAGAGACCCTGCTTTACAGACAGGTTAAAAAAAAATAAAATAGAGGGAGAAAAAATAAGGGCATCATTAGCTGTGACTACTCTTCTGCATGTTAGAATAAAATGCATGGAGCTGAAGAGAGGTTGGGAGCCCATTGTATTAGACACAGCATGAATAGTCAGTAAGAAACAGCTTTAAACATTAAGCACAAAAGAATACAGATGAGACAGAGTCACTGAAACTGTCACAACAAGAGGAAAAACTTCAGCCAAAGCTTACATCTTCTGAGACACCAAAGTCAGATATCAAGCAGACATAAAGCCATAGGAAAGGTACTTTCTTTGCATTTACTGGTAGGAAAACCATCTTGGGTTGTATGAAATGATGTGTAAGCATTTTTTAAAATACTGGAAATGCCATCAGGCAAAAGCATTTTACATTTCAAGAAATGGAAATGTGTCATTTAGGAGAAACCCTGGCACTGAACATCTGGATCTTTCAAAACTCAGCGAATTGAAAAGAGTTATACAACAGGCTTCAGTGTCCCAACATATATATGTTTTTTCATTAATAAACCAGTTTTGAAAGGTAAAAAACCAATCTGCTATAGTTCTCAACACCTTTTTTACCTTCTCTTAAATTGTCTGGGATGGATTTTTAAGATGGGAGGACACACAGACACAGTGTATCCACAGGAGTTTCGCTCGCTTGAGAAAGCAGAATAAAATTCCACAATGTAAAAATAATGAATCACTCTCAATTAAGCAAAACATATATTTTTACTTTCTGAGTCATCAAAATAACTAATAAATTCTTTTTTTAAATCTAGTATATTTTTGGATTTGCCAATGAACTGTCAAAATGATGAAAATCAGATGTTTGCCTTGCCTTGTCTCTGCCTTAATCACACAGGTTAGGGACCTAGCACAGTTCTCCTGTATCCTCACCAGCACCTTAACTACAAAATCAGGCTTCCACACAATGAAGTACTGAAACTTCCACCACCTTCAGGCTCATTCAGAGGACACTGGAGTCAATGGGAAAAGCTCCTGTCGACTTAACAGGGCCCCTGGCTGACATTTGAGTGGAGATACTTACACCAAACATTGTAAACACTCTCATCCAAAATGAATCTCAGGTGGCTGAGCAGATTTCCAGCTGACCAACAGAAGGATTTAGTTTCCCTGTGTAGGAGAACCACATGGAAGGTGGCTTATTTCTAACAAGGGGGCCTTAAGAGCAAGCTATATTATCCTCAGCTGAAATAGCTCATGAGTCCTGCCATCCCAAAAGTCCCCACCAAGATGGGAAGAATCACATGAATGTGTGTGTCTAAGTGAGCTCTTGCCAGCTTATGAAGTTCAATCCTGGAAAAAAGAAGCTGAACCAAAAAAAATAAAAATAATCCAGGTTCATGTATTTTCTTGCTACCCTTGCAGCCTGTCAGGCTATGCCAGAGTTTTTGTCAACAAGTGATGGAAATAAATGTCTACAGGTAAGCCCCTAACACCAAGAAAAAGCATCGCAGCCCAGCTTGGATGTTATAAATGTGTCTGAAAAGTGGAGTGATGGGTGGCAAAAAGGAATAGGAGAAGGTGGTGACTCTGAAGAAGACCTGCCTTTGCCTGAGCTGGCAATTGTGTGGATCTGATGTTCAAACCCCAGATCATTCTGAGAAAGGGATGTAGGAAATCTGGGTGAATCTGGTACACTCAGTCACCACCCTCTGCTCCCATTATACACACTAATATTTGGGTCCACTGAGAGTTGCCAATCATATTCCCTTATGGTACAGACATTATCACACAACCATTATGCAGTATATTTTTATGGCACTTTTCAAGGCATTGCATAAAGTCCCAAAACACTTCTTACTGAACTAGTTCAAGTCCAGGAGAGGGAGTGTAGCTGCTTTAGCACCTAACATTGGCTGAATTAATACCTTTTACATCTTAGCCAGGACAACTCCCATAACACACTTAATTTGTATTATTTGTGTTTTCCCTTGCTGCATCTTTATATTGTTTTCTTTTGTTATGGTGGTTTCACTAAGTGAATAAACTTCTCAATACTACCCCATAAGTAGACACTCTTCCTTATACAATGCTCCCATCCCCATAGCCTGAAGTCGAGTTGAAGACTGGTATTCAGTTGTCTTTTTAGGTTTTTGAGGGAACTTAACTAGGAAAAAAATGAATTGTCAAACTATTTTAGGATAAGATGAACAGAGGAAATTTATCTAGGAAAAAAAAAAGGAAAAAGGATGTTTACATTTGCAGTAAGATGCAGCTGTTCTTAATTACTCTAAACGTAAAACAAAATTATTGAATATTCTAAAAACTAAATGGCCATGTTACGACATACATTTGTAGTAGTGAGGCATTTGTGCATGACACCTGAGGCAACATGAACCCATGCAAATTAATATAAAAAGATTAAACAGATAGAATACACAAGATGTCTCAAGATGACAATATATTTTTCCAAAACATGTTGTACTTTTTGCCTTATAAGATATTTTTCCCCAAACATTTGTTTTTTATCCCCAGATTAAGGACGAAGAAAAGGATTTTTGAGAAGACAGCATTTTCCATGAGAAGAATGATGTGGATTTCGATGAAACTTCTAGTTTCCCAAGAGCTCCTAGAAAGTTATTCCCGAGCAGCCACTTTTGGGACACATGTCTCTCACCTCTGATATTTCTCTGCTCCATAGCCTGTGTAGCAGTATCATAGGAGCACTTGCCACAGACTCCTTTTTTCATTTCTTCCTTCCACCACATGCAAGTTTCAAGTTTTATTATTGTAATAAAAATGCTTTATGTTGGCTTTTCCCAAGGACATTAAGAGCTGCTTCGAAATAGTCCTTTTCTCAAACGTACACTCCACATCGTTTGCTGCAAATTGTTGGTGGTCCTTTTCTTGACGCAGAGCACTCAGAAAACCAGAGTCAACAGGCCATTTTATGAATTCGTTTAGTGGCTGAGGCGAAGAGAGACCTGCCCTGATTTGTGTGGCCGACCTAGGCCTGAAGTACAACTGAACACCTCTTTGTGTGGAAGGCACTCTACAGAGACCACACAGAGGATTCTCACCACTTTAGCCAAACACCAGCGCTCTTTTGGTTTGTCACCTGTGGAAAGGAAAGGGCTTGTCCAGAGAGGAGACAAGGATGCTGGGAACACAAGCTGTAAACACATACCAGGAGTGATGTATCTGGTGTAAACAGGGGGGGTTGTGCTTGGTAAGTAATCATTTTTCTTCTGGTAATGAATGGTTGCAAAGGATTCTTGGACATGCATGGAGCCTAACACACAGTGTGATGGTTAGCTCCTGCTACAAGAAAAGCTGCACCCTGACCTTCTTCAGGTCCTTTTTTGCAGAGACTAAAAGAGCCTGAGGGCTCTTTTGGTGATCCAAAATTATAACTGGAAGAAACTGGAAGTTGAAAGAAGATGAACCAGTAGACAAAGGTCCTGGTGGGACCTTTGTGAAAGCTATGGGTTCAGTTTTCTTAGGGCTAGATGCACAAAAAGAGCCTCTGACCCTGTGCTGATAGTTGAGCTACCCATCTTATTGGTATGCAATAATTATATTCATCTCTAGACTGGATTCTCAGGACTCATTCAGTCCCACCTTCAAAAGCATTGAGGAACTCATGGGTAAATAGATGGTCCTCCCTCACTAGCCTTATCTTTTCCACAAGACAATGTGCACTTCTCTGGGCATTTATCTGCTAGCCAGGACTGAGCTGCCCAGATACCTTTTGTGTGCAAGGTGGGAAAGCGATACTTTGCATTGAGATCCAAGAGATGACACTATAGGCTGATTTTAGCTCTCCTATTTCTAAAAAATAAAATAAAATAAATAAAATAAAATAAAAAGCAGCAACAGTGAACATGACTGTTAGACCTTGTCCAATTCCTTCTTCTCTCCCTGTCTTTTCTCCAATAGAGCAGCTTTAGAATGATGCCCTTGAAGGCTGGAAGGTTTCATATCATCCCTTTCCCTCAGACTGGAGAAAAATGACTTTCAAGTCCTTTCGAAAAACCAAGAGAAGAGGAGGCGGGGGGAGACAAAGGGTAGACTTTTCGCTTCCTTGCAAGTGCCTTACGTCTTGGGTTATGAGTGCTGTGGTGCACCCCCCGGGCTAGTCACTGCCTGGAGACAGATCAGACCATGCCTTTTTGGAACATGTCAAAAGACAAGAGATCCAATCTCAACAGCTAACAGGTTTCTAATACATGTCATCAATGTAACTCATAAAAAAGTGAAATTTTGATCAGTGTGATCTGAACTTTAATTGAAAAGATTTGTAAAAGAGTCCTCCCCACTGTGTCTTTCAGAGGTTTGTGGGAGGTCCTTTTTCCTCTGTCTTGCTTTTCCACCACCTCCTGTCACTTCCTGCTTGAACTCCATCCCCTCTGAATCCCAAAGAAAGTCCTTTTTTTCCGTCACTTCTGAGGCTTCATTGTGGCTTTGCTCCCTGCCACAGGCAAACCTCCAGTTTCCCTCAGGAAATGTCCCAGTCTATCCTCATGCCCTGGGCTCCTAGCCAGATGCCTCTCTCCCTCTTTGTTTGCTCCCTGTTTTCCAGAAGCTTCTCCCAACTGGGACAGCTCAGGTATTTTCAGGAAAGAAATAATTTCTTCCTCCTCCCATAATGTTTTGCCTGACACAGAGCAGCCAGGAAATGACAGGTTTCTCCTTTCTGACCATCCACACTCTTCTCATGAAATATGCTTTGATCCTTGTATGAAACTATGTCATCATCTGACACAGAAATACAACTACCCTCTTCCTTTCTCTCTCTCAAAAAACCCCATGTTCTTACTCCCTTATTACTTACTCTTTCCTGCTACACAGTCAATTGCCATGTCCCTGGTTGGTATGAAGACCTATTTCATAGAATCACAGAATCATAGAATCACAGAATTATAGAATCATAGAATTTTAGAATGGTTTGGATTGGAAAATAAAGATCATCTGGTCCAAACTCCTTCCATAGGCAGGGACAGCTTTCACTAGTTCACTAGTTTAACTTGCTCAAAGTCTTGTCCTTTTGGCTGACACTTGACCTTGAACACTTCCAATGATGGTTCATCCACAGCTTCTCTGGTCAGCTTGTTCCAGTGTCTCACCACACTCCTTGAAATATTTCTTCCTTGTGTCCAATCTAAACCTACTGTCTTTCAGTTTAAAACCATTGTCCTTGTCCTGTAACTACAGCCTTGGTAAAAGGTCTTTCTCCATCTGTCTTCTAGCTCCCTTTATATATTGAAAGGGTGCAACAAAATTTCCTCAGAGCCTTCTCTCCTCCAGGTTGAACAACCCCAACTATTAACTTTATCATTCAGAGGTATGTTGTAAGGACTAATGAGGTGCCCTCGTGGCAGGATGAATGTGGCCAGATAGATACCATGGATAAAAAATAGGAAGCAGGTAAAAGAACCTGCCAGGCTAATTATCAAGGGGAAATCTAACCTCCCTTAGTCTCACTTTCTCATCACATTTTCTTCCAAGGAGAGCAGTGGAAGTCTGGTTTTCGGAAGGATTTCACACTCCTTTGGATAAGCACTGACAATTCAACAGTAAGCAATAATTCCAAATTACTATCTACAACATACGCAGGGCATGACTTGACACTGTTTATATCTGTTGGCTTGATTATGCCCCATTTGATGCCAAATCTTTTCCACTGACTAACTTGAGCACTTGCATGGGACTTGAAATATTTTTTTCTGGATATTTTCTCTTTGGTGTGGCAACTTTTAAGTTGCTTCTAGGGTGTCTTTCAAACATTCCTGCTGTCCGTATCCTGTTGCTACAGAAAACTCCCTCTGTTGAGTCTATAATCATCCCAATGCATCCCACATGCCCACTGCAGTACATGGATATTCTGTGATGATCAGCCCTGCATTCCTGGGCACAAGTCTCTTGCACTGAGCACCCAGAAGTGTAGGAAAAGGATTCTAAAATCTGATGAATGCTTGTGGCACGCAGTACTGAGGAGCAGAAAGGGCTACTGTATATGTATGGGGTACAGACCTGGCTGTAGAGGAGATACAGGATCTAAAGGAGTTTTGCATATGCTCACTGTGAAATTGTGTGGCTGGACTCAATGATCTTAAAGATCCTTTCCAATCTAAATGATTCTATAGTTCTATGATTTTGATTTTTAAAGAAAAACCAAATCTTGTTAACTGAAATCCAACATGAAAATAACTTGGTCCCACCACTCCTTCCAAGATCTTGGGTGCTCATTCCAGCAATGCACCTGCTGCTCACATTACCTCTCATGGAGATCTGCCACCGGGAAGCATGTCATCCATCTAGCTGAAAATTACTTTCTTCTTTCTTGACAGAGTTAGCTTTCACTTGGATTAGTTCCTGCTCTGACTCCCTCTCCATGAAATGATCTCAGCCCTAAATAAAGGAGGTAGCAGGACTGTGAAGGGCAAGCTATGAGGGAAAAGGTAGCACTGTCTGTTTGTCAATAGTGTGTCAATACCATCCTAAATTGACTGAATAAAATGAAGAATTTACAGGGATCGTACACCACTGCTTTATCTTTCTTTGATGCCACAGCCATACTATTGATATCAACAGAGTCAGGTCTGCAAAATGCTGGGGAAAATGTCTTCAAGGGGACAAAAAAATAGGTGACGGGGATTTTTTATTCTGTGTATGGGTTGAAATTGTTGGGTTTTTCTCTTCATAAAGAGGAGACATATTTGTAACTCTTCAGAGGATTAGTCGCTAACAGCCAGCAAACAACGCTTTTTTTAATCCGATGATCAGATAAATCTGTACAACAAGGACTTCAGAAAAGTGAGGAAAGATTTGCTGTCCAAAAACAAGTCACACTCACTAATAGGTTATGAATCTTTGTGTGATACCTAGGCTTGGAAATACATTGAACTAACTAAACCTTCCTGGCTGGCAGGGATCACACTGTGGGTATTGATGGGTCCTCCTGTTACATTTTGCTCCCTTGATGGTTTTCCCAGAGTCGGTCACTGGGTTCACTGAACCGAAAGCCTCTCCCCCTCCAAAGCTCGGGTATTTCTTCCTGGCAAGGTTCTATGATTGCTCATTGCCGATGACTCAGTGCTGGCAGGAGGGGAAGGGACTTCCTGAAAAACAGATTGCACGTGTACAGGGTTATACAAATTACCCACAGAAACCTTTGCTGCCAGGCATCATGGCCAGGGTTAGGAGTCCAGAAAGGGAGGAGGGAAGCAAATGTCAGCTACTAACAGACTTGTTCCTGAAGTTGGTCTTGGTAGAGAAAAAGAGAAGAAAGAAAGACATATGTCCTCCCACTGTCAAAAGGTGCAGGATAAGCAAATGGTGAGATGGTAAGGAGTGAGATCAAAGGGGAAGAAAATATCATAGAATTGTAGAATCATAGAATAGTTTGGCTTCGAAGGGACCTTTAAAGATCGTCTAGTGCACCCCTCCTGCAATAAGCAGGGGCATATTCAACTAAATTGGGTTGCTCAGAGCCCCATCCAACCCGACCTTGAATGTCTCCAGGGATGGGACATCTACAACATCTCTGGGCAACCTGTGGCAGTGTCTCACCACCTTCAGTGCAAAAAATTTCTTCCTTATATCTAGCCTGAATCTACCCTCTTTTAGTTTAAAACCATTAACCCTTGTCCTATCAGTACGCTCCCTAATAAAGAGTGCCTCTCCTTCTCTTCTGTAGGCTACTTTCAAGTACTGGAAGGTCGTTATAAGTTCTCCCTGGAGCCTTCTCTTCTCCAGGCTGAAGAGGACTCTCTCAGCCTGTCCTCATAGGAGAGGTAATCCAGCCTTCTGATAATTTTTGTGGCCTCATCAGGACCCGCTCCAACAGACCTTTCCTGTGCTGAGTGCCCCACAGCTGGATGCAGTACTCCAGATGTGGTCTCACCAGAGTGGAGTAGAGGGGGCAGAATCACCTCCTTCGACCTGTTGGTGTCGTGATTGGACACAACACAATAAGGAGTGTAATTCTGTCAGAAAGAAAGGCAAAGAAGAATGGTTGCCATCGTGTCTGGATATAGGTCTAGGAAGTAACAGGGATATATTTAGAGAGGATTGGGGCCTCAGGCACTGTGCGTGGATACAATGATAAAACATGGGAGCTCTGATTGGAAAAGGGTGTGCAGAAGTGAAAAGAAAAATATCTTCTGAACATCATCTTAACAAACACGCATGTTCCCTTAACTATATATATAAATTTTATTTAGTATTCACAAATTCTTTGGGCATCTTTTACTTTATATATGTGGATATCATAAAATTTCTGAAAAAATTTAAACCATCTGCAAGTACAATTCCTCTGCCTGGTTACTTCCTAATAGAGAACTGAATTGCTGAATATATAGGAGGTGCTTTTTATCACATTTCTGGAAAGCAAGCTGGAGCCATATATATAGGAGTTTATTATTGGGCAGCTTGCACTGCCACTCTTCAAGTGACTTGTTTTAGTTTGCCCCATGCCAACAGGTCTTCTTTCCTTGGTTGTTGATTGGCATGCAGCTGCCTTCAAAGTATTGCTGCATAAGTATATCTGGATCCTACATTAAGGTATCACCATGCATCAACTACACTGGTGTCAAAGGAACTAGTCCTGACCCAAGTGACCTCTGAAACTGGGCTCACACACTGACAAACACCCAAGAGCCTTCTTGCCTTCAGAAAAAGGCCTCTGGATTCCTGTACTTGGCTTATCTTGATTCAGCTCCCTGTCTTGGCATTGACTGCTGGGTGAGGTTGCCTTGAGCAAATCATTCAGCCATCTCCCTCCAGCTATACAGCAAGGATAATCCCCATGCTCACACAGCGTAATGTGAAACTCAATTAATTAATGCTCGGAAAGCATTTTGGCATCCTCACACTACCCAAGCATGAAGTGTCATAGATTACCATGATTAACATGGTCCCTAGCTTTCAATGTGTTCATGCAAATCTATTTTAGGGAAATATTTTAATTACGATTTAATCGCTTGATTTATTAGGTTTACACTGCTTGGTCAATAGAGGCAAAGCAAACATTTTGTCCATTTTCAAGCAGTGACGTTTTTTTGTTGTTGGGTTTTCTGGCTTTTCTCAGGTTTTGTTGTTTGTTTGTATTTTTTTTAATGGTGCTTCACTGCCAGAAAATGACACAAATTCTGTTAAAGCAACATCAAAATGTTCAGCTACAGCTGAGAAAAGACGACTTCTTGAAAGGATCTTGAACTACAGCCTGTACCTCCTCTCCTTTGCTTCGACACTACAGCCCTGAGTCCTCACTTATTGGTCTGTGAAGTGTGAATTCATGATGCGTGACACTGGTATTATTATTATATTTGCTTGGCTGAAGGGGATTTGACATGGAAAAACACAAGCAGCCCAAAATATCTTGCCATGACGGGTATTGAGTTTCTTCTGCAAACACAGGGAGGGAGGGAGCAAACCAATTTCTAGCTCACAAGTACTTCAGACAAAATCAAATGCAGTTTTGGGGTCTGTGACTTTCATTTTCACACTTGCTTAAAAGTGTGAAATGTTTAGATGAACATTGTGAGCTGGATTCTCAGGCAACTCTAATCTTTACAGGTCTTCTGACATGAAAATAGTGTCCCAATTTATGCTTATTTCTAGTCTGGATTTGGCAATAAATTTCTGCCTGGGTCAGCCCAGAGACAAAGCAGACATAGCAGATTTCCATGAGGAAGATATCTTAAAAGGTTGGTGGGCCTGGAACGGAATATGGGATTTTAAATTACTTTAATTGGGGAGTGATTAGTGTGCTTTATTCTCTGTCATCCAATTTTTCTGAAGCATTATAATGTTATTAATAATATAAATTTCTTGTGGAAATAATCAATAGGTATTATTGCTTAATGTTGCTTTGCTGATGAAGAGTTCGTTGGCTTCACGGTCTACCTGTTGTTCATGATCTAGTTTTGAGATCAGCCCTTCAGGAACTTCTTGCCGTACTCATTCCAATTGAACCTAGATATCAATTTAAAATTTATGTGTGCCCATGCAGGTTACTGCAAGGAGAGACCTAACAATGGAAGGAAAAAACAATCCATCACATTCATATTTCAGGTCATATAACCAAACCAGGCTGTGACTTGGAAGCTTTGTCTCTGTGGGGGAAATAAGGGAAAGCAAGGGCTTCTGGTGTGAACAGTTCTACTCAAGATGACGAGACCCTTCGCAAGCCACAGATGAACATTTACTTAGTGCTGAAATACATCTAATTTTTTATTTCCCTAGGATCTTGTTCTGGCTTCTTGAAATATGAGTTTTTAGGAAGCAGAAATAGGTGTCATTTCCATGCTGTGCACATAACATGGACAGAGGATAGGCTTGGAGTTACCCAGCAGGTCACTAGTCAATGCAGAAAAACTAGTGTGCAGGGTGTTGAGAACTACAGCTAGAACAGACAAGTGTCAAATTGCTATGAAATCCCCATGCTCCTCAAAATAAGAGGAAGCAAGGAAGGAACTGAATCTTAGGAAGATGTTTCTGAATTGCAACATCTCCCAGGACTCCTCGTGGATTGGTACCTTCTGTCGTCATCTTCTCTCCCTCAGGCATAATCTAGCCTGAGGAGGGAAGTTCATAGAGAAAGAAGGAAACGAAAAAGCATCTAATTTCCTTCTCCACTAGGGATAAAGAAAAAATAAAGTACTCCAGCTGTGAGACACTGGAATCAATTGGGAGACTGGACTTGAATTTCCTTGGAAAAAGTTTACAGCTGCTGCTGAGTAGGTTTCAAGCACATGTAATGGTTACCCCAGAAGCTTAGTAGACCAAATTGAATTGCTCAACAGAAATGAAAAACCTATAAAGGTGAAAAAGAACCAACTTCTATGGCTTGTGCTAAAAACCCAGGCCTTCTATGGGAAAATGGCATAGCTGTGACACTACCACAAAGTGAAAACGCTGTTGAGAGTCCTCTTATCTATGAGCTTTCCCCTTGCAATGCCTGCCCTAAGTCCACCTGAAGCTCAGATTCAGAGGTTACAATGGCACTGATAAATTAAACAGGGAAGAGACAGGTCTCTTGTGTCCATGAGTCTAAACTCCCTTCCATCCACAGCTAGGATGGCCTAATCTAAATTACTTATTGTAAACTACTCACCTCCGCCCTCCACTTGAAGAAAAAAGAAAACATCAAAGCTCTGTAGCTCTACATACTCTATTCTTCCTCCTACCCAAGCAATAAGAACTAGAATCTAACTCCTACATTATTGTTATTTAAAACCTGATGTGGAACTCCAAAACATGATCATCCAGAGCCTGATCACAATCCTGTAAGTTCATCTTTCCATGCAACCCACAGTCTTGTCTTCCAATATAGAGGATCATCCATTTAATATTGAAGCGAAATCCTGCCTTATCCTTCCCCAGTGCCCATTGTTTCGTATGTTATGGAAAATGAACCCTATTTCATGTGCATTTCACTTATGAATTTTCTTCTTTCTCCTCTTATTTAAAAATTATCTAGCATAAAGTCATCTTCCTGATATGTGAAACTGTTGCATTGAAATGAAGGTGCAATAAATTAAAGTTAATTCTAATTATATTTCACATACTGGAGATGAATTGATGTCTACGAATATTTCAAAGACCCTTCCATTTCTAAATAAAAACAAAATTGAAAATTGGATTGGTTTGCATGTTTCATTGGGTTGGAGCCAGAAAGCCCAAGTCCTATTGCCTCTGAAGTCAAGAGGACACTGTCCCTGCACTTCCAGGGTAACAGTAGAACACATTGAGAGGAGAAAAGGGATATTATTTATATTATTTAGAGCACACAGTATTTATCAATAATTTTTCACAGAATCACAGAATCTTCATGGTTGGAAGGGACCTTTGAGATCATCGAGTCCAACCATACACAAAAAAAAACCACAAAAAGAAAACACGTTTCCTCAAAAAAAAATGTTTCCTTAACTTCCCTGGATTACAAACTTTACAGGTTCTGTAGAACACAATAGTAAAGGCAAAGCAAATCTGACTGTGAGAGAAAAAAATCAGTCTGGGGTTGAAGATACCTCTAAATACTTAAATATGGGCATATGTATGTGTTGTAGGTGTCTAAGCTGCAGTTGTAGTCATTAGAAATCTAGGCTCAGTTCATCTGTATCTGCCTGAGTGTCCAGGCATGGTCTGAAGACCAGACCATCAGGTTCCTCCTCCTGTCTTGCTCACTCCAATGATCCTCATCCTGTGCTTCAAATAGGCCTTCATCTAGTTTCAGACATGGATGTACAGCACTTATATCCGAGTTTTCAGGAATATGTCTAAAGTTGAGCAGATACATCAGGGTGACCTACCTGAGTCTTAAAATATTGATCCTTAAAGACTGCCCTGACTATGTATCTTAGCATCTGACAAATCCTTTTCTATTGCTGCTCTGTTTTTCATTTTGCAAGTGAAGGACTTTACACTGTCTCTTTTTGTCTCAACGTAATCATACCCTTCAAAATTTATTTGCTCTTTCAAATAAAAGGAAACTTTTATGGCTAGGATGAACAGGTGCAGGCTCAGGAAATCAGAGTCCGAGCTTTATTTTGACATCAATTTCCTGTCTCACCACAATCAAATCACAAAGGACTCAGCTTGGTTTCCTAAACATAGGTGTCATGATATTTGAGAAGTCACAGGATGCCCCTGCTGGTCTCCGCTTGTTCAGAAGAGCATGGTTCTCCTACATATCCTGTGTATTGTCTCCAACCCTGTGTGTATGCCTCGAATAACCTTGGAAGCCTGAAATGTCATTAAACATCTATGCTTAGCAAACTCATCCAAGCCTCCAAAATCTTCATTCCTTGGGTCAGCATCTTCAGGGTTTCCTTCTTAAACCACAATTTCTCCCTTACTAGGTGGAGATGGATCTCCTATGGGACTCCAGATGTTCTACTTGTGTCATAAATTCAAGAGTTTTACCAGAGAAAAATGCTTTAAAAGTTAGACATGTAAATGCCACTTCTATAAACCAAAATTTGAGACCAAGCCTCTGAGGTACACACATGCATAATCCACCATACACAGCTGAGATTCTCCTCATATTAACAGTATTAAATGTCAACAATATTATATATACATAAAAAATTCCCTACTAATAATATAGTTTATTATGACTTGATTTCAAATAACATTTTTCCTTTTTTTTTTCAGTTTGCAAGGATTAAAGACTTAAATACATGACTAAGGCATTTATGATGCAATATTTTATTTGTTCCAAATTAAAATAACATTTCTACTCATGACAATGGCCAGAATATATTATTACTACTTGCATTCTCAGGCTTTGTAGCTCTACTAATTATCCAACAGCCTTATATATGTATCTTTCCTGTCACCAAGACCTCATAAAAGTATACAGTGGTTTTCATGGAAAAAAAATACTGAGTGCTAAAAACTTCTTTAGTTCCAAGATCCTCCTCCGACTAAAAGAACAAAGTTGCAGCCATGCAGTTTAAATCTTAAAAACCAAACCAAAACAAAAAATCAGTTTAGTTTAACAGGACCTGCTTTGAGCAGGTGGTTGGACTAGATGATTTCCAGAGGTCACTTCCAAGACAAATTATTCTGTATTCTGTGTTTCTATGAGGTTTTCTTGTTTGGTTGATATTTTTTTTTTTTGTTGGGTTTTATTTTTGGTTGGGTTTGGTTTTAGCTGAGTTTTTTTTTTGGGTTTTGTTTGTCTTTGTTTTCATTTGGACCATGAGCTACAATAATAAACTTCCAAGAGAAGAGCCAAAGCATCAATTTCCTGTTGCTTTCATCTCAAGATGGTCTCCTTTTCTTGAAAAAATTATTTAAGCAAACAACTTATTGAACTCATGTTTGGAGTGCAGTAGAAGATTTTTATGTTTGTTTGACTCCAAGGCCAGTCTTGACTATAATATATGAATCCTTAAAGTTTTCTGGGAAGTCTAATGTTGGTATCATAGATTGTTTAGTTACATTTATGACATCTGTTAGCTGTTTGCTACGTGTGATGTCATGGCTTGTAGTTATATTTTGAGCTTCAGTTGGGAACACGTGTCCACCTACACAGCTTGCTCAGTTTGAAATATAGCTGGGACAAAACCATAAGTAGTGATTAGTGAGCATGCAGCAGAATGTTGTTTTTTCAAACATATTCATGGTAAAATTCAGCTCTTGGCCCACAGCTATGTCAATGGAGGTATCTACATGTCAGTAGGTATCTAAGCTCTCATTATAAACCAGCGGAGATCACTCAGTAAAGCCAGTATGATCCAAAGAGATATTCAAAGACCAAATGTAGCAATGTTATTCACTGATATAATCAGAAGCATCTACTGCCAACTGAGATGACCTAAGATATCCACAGCATCTGCATCAGGCTGGCAGATATAAGATAGGATCTAAACGAGGCTCTGTCTTTCTAAAGAGGTATGTGAGGGCCAACAAAGATGCCCTAGAGCACATAAAATGGAACAAATTAATTAAACTAATGTTCCTCATAAAATGCCCTCCCCAGTTTAATGAACAGCATTCATATCATGCATGGGACTCACACACAGTCTTCACCAATAGATTATAAAGTGGATGTGCTGCACATCCAGAAAACTCCCTCTCAATAGCTCCAGGTGATTTCTGCTTCTTGCTGTGCACAGACAAAGTACAGAGCAAATGTGAAGTTTCCTGTGCATGAGAAGATATTTCTTCAGGAGCTCCCAAGTATCAACAGTATTGCTATTTCTCTCTTTAGGGTGGTTCATGTCCAGACATCTTCAACTAAAGGGTCTATTTCATCTCATAACAAAATAAGTAACTAAAATTGGACAAAGGAATTGCTGTCTGGCAGTGCCTATTTTTCCACTGGTTACAGCACAAACCTTTGGTGACTAACTCATGTTTACATGTCTGTTTTTTTGGACGACTACCAGAAAACGATGAGATGGATCCCGTCCACAGTGACCCTCAATCAGGACTGATCCATGAAGGCATTGTATGACTTCAACTGTAGCTAATAAAAAAGACCAGATTACAAAAACCAACCCACTCAGCTGCCAGGAAAGTTGGCAAAGCCTACACTGTCATCACTGCTCTTTAAATTATGCCTTAGGCTGTTTCCTAAGTTAAGATTGAGAACAAGGGTCCTTCTGATATCACTAGAAATTGGGACAATTTTCAAAATTTAAATGGGAAAAAGTAATAAAATTAATATACTCTTTTCTAAGATTACACTGCAAGGACTAGATCATCTTAAAGGTCCTTTCTAACATAGACTATTATATAACTAAAAAGCAAATTCTTCAAAATTCAAATTCCAAAACCACCAGAGAAAATAGTAACTGAGAGAGATTTCTGCTTTTTTCCCCAGCCAATAATGTAGCCCTGTAAAATGGAAACACACAGAAGGAAAAACTGAGACTTCATGTAAAACTTCGGTCACTGCCCCAAGATGTTATCTCATAGAGATCTTATGAAACCAACACTCACCAAAGTGAACCTGAACTTAAGAGTCAGCACTTCAGAGCCAGTACAAGGGTAACTATCTAGTAGGATCAAACCACTGTCCCTGAAGTCCATCAGATCATGAGGAGAAAGAATTGTGAATATACTTATATCAGCCTTTTCCCTTCTCTTTTGGAATTCACTGCAGTTCCTTCCCTGCAGTATAACTGAGTCTCTCAGGAGAACTGAATAAATGAGCCATGGTTTTCTTTATGTCCTTTCCAACCGCTGCAACTCCCAAGATCTCAATTCAGTTTTCGGGCTTGAACTCTCTAGAGGACATGGTGCTTTTGACTGAATAAGCATTTTGCATTTTGCTGAATCAGTCTTATATGATGCTCTTAGTCCTTATATCTGTGTGTTTCATTACCCTTAGCAATGCTGTAGGGAAAACATGTAGTTAAAAAGATACCAAATTTTTGTCTCCTTGGTAACAATGTTCAACATTAAAAAGATGAAATATAGACTTGGCTGGATCCACCTGTTTCCTGGTAAAGCTTCTTCTCTCGGTGGGAAAGTTTAGTTTATCATTTGGGACATTCTTAGGTCTAGGAAAACTGCGAATATCTGTTTCAGTCCCTTTTGAGTCAAAGGAACAAGGACATATCTGCAGATCAATTGCTAAGCCAGGGTTTGAGATGCCTGGCCATTTCTATGAAGGCATACAAAGTCATATCTCCAAGGAAAGCTTGTTTTCAACACTTCTAAAACTGTGTCTATATGATGTGACACATGTGGAAGGCAAGATTGTACCCAAGGAGTCATGGACTCTCGGCATAAATTTCAGTTTGTATTTATGACCTATTCTTGGTTTTCCTCTTTGCCTACAGTCCCACTAGCCCAAATTAATTCAATTGAAACCTTCAGAACTCATCACTGGATCTCTTTTTCTCTGTCACAGATTTATCAAAGAAGCACTCCAAGATGCATCTGTGTAAAACAGAGCCATATCTACAGGACTGTGAAATCTAAGCTTTGTTTGGCTTCCTCATCTAGTAATTTCATAACTATAATTTATCCCAAGTCCCCATCACTACATAACTATTTCATAACAAAAGAGAATGATCCCATAAAGGGGAGATGTAATTTTCCATTTCTCCTCCATACCTGGAAATATCACCCAAGTTCAAATTCTGAAGCCTTCTATAGGAATGAAAAATAGTCATATCAGAAAACACATCACTTCCCACATCAACTGCTTCTATTATCCATCTTTTTCTTAACGTTTTTAGACTGAAACCTCTGAAGAATACAACCTGTGCTGACCTTTTGCTAACTACTCATCCTGCTTTCGCAATTTCAGAGAAGTAAACACAGACACATCTCAAACCCAAGCCCCACCTAAGAATCCAGAAGAAAGCCTGATCTTAAGAAAAGAATCACATCTATAAATTTCAGCCTATCATACACATCTTTGAAGTCTGGAACATTTGGTTGCATCCTTGCCTAGTTTTTTGGGGTTTTTCTATAGATTTATGGTCATATACAGAGTAGTTTATTTTTCGTTAACATGATGACAACCATTGGCACATTTTCTTCCTTTGAGAGAGAGAGATCACATCTGGGTATGTCACAGACAGGAGAAGACCTTTGCCTGTTGCATCTCTGAGCACCCTGTTGCATCCCTGAAGTTTTACATCTCTAGTTATTTCAGTTTCTATGCTATTTTCTCACAATTTCCTTAGAAAGAATGAGAGGTCAGTAGCACTGGTAGTTGACAATTTTCAAACCAAGAGGTAAACGCCCAGTAGCTCTTAGTCTGAAATTCATTAAACCATTGAAACGGTGGCTGTCAGCTTTAATGCAGGACCTCAGGACTAAAGACCTACGTTTATGGCCCTGACTAATTACTTCTGTGCTTATTATTTAAAGAAGCACAGGCCTTGTTGAAAATGGTGAGAGTCTTTCCACTGATTTCAATGGGCTTTGGCTCTTGCTGTAGAAGAGTTGTGTATTCAGTCTAAATGTAATATTGCCAGTTAAACATTTTATTTAACAAATGTTATTAAAAATTAACATGTTCTTTCATCGTGGACTTGCATTGTTCTCTGGTTCTTCTTGTGTCATCCTTATTGGATTTTATAATAATAATAAACCTGAGTCTTTACTGACAAATCCCATATTTTTCCATTTTGTGCTAAGCCATGAAAAAGTAAGGGATTTAGCTGCTGATGCTTGTCAGATGCCATCTGAACCAGCTGTCTGATATTTGTCTTCTTAATTAATTACGCTGAACTACCCTTATTCTGGAGGGTATGTAAATCCTCAGCAAACACTAATAAGTATACCCTATTCATAGCTAGTTCCATCATCTTAAATTCTGCTCAGAAATATATACATATTTTATACATCTGCATTAAACAGCAAAGACTGAAAAAGCAAAGAAACCCAGGGGGATGAATGGGGATGCAGGAGAGAGCTTGAGCAATAACATGGGAATATCCCTCAGGAAAGCTAATAGAGGATTTGGGGATAAGTGGAAAAGGCCTTCTCACTGCCAGCAAAGACGTGATCTGCCATCAAGTGATGCCTTTAGGTGGACAGAACCAGCATTTTGACCATTCTAGAATAAGTGGAGTTGCCCCAAGGGAAATACCAGCCTCCATCAAGTTTAGCTCCTAACTGGCTCAACCTGCAAGACTCTCTATGTTTTCTCACCGATTGGCTCCTGTGGGGCAACCACTGGGAATGAGTTGCTGCTGCTCACAGGTCAGTTCTCCACAGTCACTCTTCCTGGAATTGTTTCCCAGTGACTGCCTGTCTGTGTCATTTGACACTGATGCTATCACGCTGTAATTACCAGCAGCTGAGGGCAGAAGGGAGCACTGTAATTTCAACAGAGGTTTCCAACTACTTAAAAGAAAAAAAAAAAGAAAAAAAAAAAGGAACTAGAACCTGAACTTTCCCAGGCCTACTAATAAATAGGTATTATTACATACTATTAATGAATCAATTAATAATAGCACCATACCACAAACAGAGTAACAGTTTGACCTTCATCCCTGTGGACAAAGAACAGGAAAAATGTTACTAACAGGACAAAAAGAAGAAAGTTGCTTAAGGTCGCACAGGACATTTGTAATAAAATGGATGATTGAATTTACAGTGGGAGACTGACCCCTTGGATTAATTTTTATTCCCTGTCTTCCTAATAAAACAGCAGTTTTATTTTGCAGCAGTTTGGTTTTGTCTTTGTGAGATTTTTTTGGCTTTGTTTTTCTTTTTTTTTTTTAAATTCTGGATCTTTAAACATTTTCTGCTATAGGTGAAGACACCTGCTTATTGACTGTAGGCTTGAATTATATTGCATAGACTCCTTCCAGGCAGTCAGTGGACCTTCAGGAATCTTCAAACCCCAGGTTGAAAAGCCCTGAAGTAGGGTTTCCTCTCCGTATCTGCTGATCCCCAGGTGTTATTTGTGGAGGTAAGCCTGAGCTTTGGAAGCAGCAACAGTGCTTGCAGACCAGGCAGAGATGACCAAGGCGAGCTCAGCAGGAAGTCTTAGCTAAGCAAGCACCAATTCACACCTGTTGCCTGCAGTCTATTCACAGGAGCTAATAATAAAAAGTTTGTATTTCAAGGGAGCCCTTCATCCCTTGTGATCCCAAAGCACTCAACAAATTACACACCCAAAGGTCATATCAACTGGTGCTGAAATCCAGCCTGGCCTGGCCATAACAATAGGAAGGAGGAAAGTACGTCCAAGGACAACAGGGTAAATTCCCATTTATATGAAACATGTCTGTGCTTTGCAAGGTCCGTCCGGAGCAATCACGAATTAGGATTGTAAAGCAGTCCAAAATACTACAGCCTATTACCGTATGTTGATATGCCCTTATTTTAACTCCTGAAAGAAAGAAAAGAGAGGAAAAAGGGAAAAAAAAAAATTAAACAGAACTAATGACACCAATTCAGTGTTATGGTTCCAGAGAGTCTACACATTTTAAATCTGTTGCTTAGCCTGTTAAGTCATCTCCTCTAACATGCCCTTTCTGTGGATTAGATGTGCTGTTTATTCATTGTTTCAAGGCAATGAAATGACTCATATTGAGTTTGTTCCCAGGAAATCTTGCCAGGTGAAGGAGGGTGACATTTACTAGGGGAGCTATTAATTGGAATCTACTGCAATAATACAAACACAACAGAAAACTCAAGTTCTTCTGCATGATCCAAGCCTTATCATTCCATCTCTGGGCAGCTCTGCATATCTCTGGGCAGGGCACAATGAATCTGTTCCACTGGGCAACCCTGAACAATCCTCTTTCACAGATCTTCTACCTTAAATCAAGACAATAAAAGGCCAAAGGAATTCTGAAATGGCATATTCAATGGCCCTGGCAGGGGTAAGGGGAAGACGTAATCTTCCACTTTCTCCCAGTATACAAAACCAAGCACTTATACCTTACAGTCAGCTGCACACCTTTGCTGATTGGGAACAACTCTATCAGAAGCCAATGTACACCCATGTAGCTCCAGCTGCTGTCAGCAAACTATGTGATGCATGTATCCTACTATTTCTGCTTTGCAGATGGTTTTCCTAGGTCATCTGTCCCAAGACATATCCACAGAGTGACATCAGGTGGTGGCAGCTGGAGATCCAGCCAACATCGTTGCAAGGTGGAGAGGTGCTCTTAGGTCTGCTGTCTTCTCTTCCGTTTTCTCAGTCCATGAGAATTTATTCCCCAAAATTAACAACTGAAAATAGTGAGAAACATGTCAGTCACTAAGTTACATGCCTGAGTTGTCTTTAAAATGGAAACATTTCCAGTGATTAGTCTTTTGGAGGTGATTTGCTTGCTTCAATATAGGTTTTCAGTGCCATGCATCCACCCATGAGCTTTAGAGTATCTTGTTTCATTTCTATTTATCATTTCAGAGACAAAAGTATCTTCCACAAGTTCTGTGGTCACACCTGCCTGCTCAGAAAGATGCCTCAGCTGCCCTAGACTGTCCCAAATTCACTGGAAATCTGTACTCAGGAACCTGCACCGTACTTCAGGGGAGCTGAATCACCCTTTAGACTCTGGAAACAATTCAGTTGCCCTGACATTGCAGCCTCATGATATTAACAATGGTCATGGTTCTCCCACTTAGCCTACAGCTGCTTCTCCAGGTGGCAGAGGGTTTCCTGTAAATCCTATTTCCTTTCTGATACCCACAGATGGATGTCCTGAATACACTAGGGTGTCTCATGTAACATTAGGTCCTTACCTGTGGGCAGCTGAATTGAGTCTCCTGTTGACAAGATTGAGTGCCTCTTCATTGACTGTGGTGGGAGGTTAGACACCAATAATACATTTACACTCCCACATTTAAATGTCTAAATTTAAGTATATCATTTTAAAGCCAAATGCCTTCCCCATTTGACTGGTGAATTTGCAGTTCTAGCTATTCTTCCTGTCTTATTTTTCTGTGTTCACCCATACTGATGGGCTCTCTCCAGATTCTTGGTTTAGTTCTACACCAGGAACAGCTGCAACTTTGTTATTATATGAACTTGCTTGCTCACAAAATTGCAGTTCAGCTCCATATTTAATAAGAGGGACCTTTACTACTTGAATCATTTAAAAGTTTCTACAGAAGCTAATGCTGAAGGTCAAACAAAGAATGATGATAACTAAAAAATCAGTGTATCAGAAGATCCAATCTTTCCAATATTAAAAGGTTTTATTAGTTTTATTTCTTTGGATTCTCACAGATGCCAGCAAAATGAATGATTGGAAGGAAAGGGAATACGCAGCTGAGCTAAAAATGAATATGGTTGTACGTAATTATACGGAGGGGGAGACACAAATCAATGCAGGGAGGGAGCTCTCAGGGCTTTGCAGGAGGCTTAAACCAATAGCATTTTCCACTGTAGGAAAAAAAAAAAAGAAAAGGAAAAAAAAAAGGAAAATTCACTGCCATCTGGTAGTGAATTACAAAGCATACTGGTGCTAAAAGCCAACTTCCATCTCCAACTCCACTTTTCTTCGCAGCCAAAACCACAGGGGAAAAAATAAAATCCTGCTCCCAAATGTAAAGACTTCTTTTCCTCATCCATCAGATCTCTGGGAGTTATCTGTATCTGTATCTTACCTAATTTAGCATGTTTGTGTCCCTGCTCCATGCCCTTGCCCTTGCCTTATTCCTGAGCTGCAAATGCACCTTAGGAGAGACAGACAAGTAGAAACAAGTGAATCCATCCCAGACAGAACTGGGCAGAGAGTAACAAGCTTTCCAGAGTTAAAGTGAGACAGCTTCTGTGGTCAGCAAAGCCTCTACCAGCTAATGTGATTGCTCTGAATCAATCACAGCCCAGCAAGATGAGAAAAGTAGGCACCTTTTTCAGCATAAGGCAAGTTGAGACATTAGTTTGGTCCCAACTGTGTCCTGCACAGAAGTGAAGCCTTCACCTTTCCTCTGAACTCCAGAGGAGACATCAATCTTTATCCATAAAGGGGTGATGTTCCTTTCAAGCAGTGGTTCCCATGGTGTCAGAGGTACTCCACAAAGCTTCTGAAGGACTAGCCCAGGGACCATGGAGTGTGTGTGTCTGTTTTGAGAGGCATGTGGGTCTTTGCATGCTGGAGGATGTGTGAGATCTGCTGAATTTCCCAGGAGGTCAGGGAGAACTCACCTCGTGGAAGATGGATAAAATGATAGGTGTGTTCCACCTGAACAGATGTGAATCAGTACTGGAGATGGTGACCCAAGGCTCTCTTTACCAAGCAGATGTTTAGAGTGGGATTCAGGCATGCAAACACAGCTTTTTACTGTGCTTTGGGTACTGCCTTGCCTCGGCCACGGGTGCCTGCGCCAAAAGAACTAGGTCTCCTATGTGTCCTGTGTCATGTTTGCCAGCCCCGTGCTGGCAGATATCTTAAAGCCCCAGATGGTCTCCAATGGTACGGGATGCCATTGTTTATGCAGATGAAACATTTCTTTAGAGAGCAATTCATCTTCCTCATAGAATGGTTAGAGTTGGAAGGGACCTTAAAGATCATCCAGTTCCAACCCCCTGCCCTGGGCAGGGACACCTCC
>JAOQGH010000012.1:1922130-1944315 GCA_025769975.1 Gallinago jamesoni
GTTGGAAGGGACCTTAAAGATCATCCAGTTCCAACCCCCTGCCCTGGGCAGGGACACCTCCCACTAGAGCAGGTTGCACAAAGCCCCATCCAGCCTGGCCTTGAACCCCTCCAGGGATGGGGCATTCACTGCTTCTCTGAGCAACCTGTTCCAGAGCCTCACCACCCTCACAACAAAGAATTTCTTCATCATATCTAATCTAAATCTCCCCTCTTTCATTTTAAAACCATTACCCCTCATCCTATTGCTACAATCCCTGACAAAGAGTCCCTCCCCATCTCTCCTTTAGGTACCCTTCAGGTATTGGAAGGCTGCTAAAAGACCCACCTGGACCCTTCTCTTTTCCAGGCTGAAAAACCCCAACTTTCTTAGCCTGTCTTTGTAAGAGAGGGGCTCCACTCCCCGATCATCTTCATGGCCCTAATGGATCCCAGCTGGCAATCTGGGCCAGGCCATGAGTGGGGGGACCTTGAAAAAGCTTCTAACTGTGAGACTATGGAAGTGGTAAACTTGAGAAGCAACTTGTTGGACACGTTAGCCTGTCCATCTCCTCAAAGCCAGGGATGGGGAGACCAGTGCTTGTCATTCTAACAAAAGGAACTGGTTCCTGGCACCTGAAATGTAAGCTGAAACAAATCCACTGTGCAACAGCACGTAAGTAACGTTACAAACGATGTGCCAAAAATAACAAAGACAAAGTTTATGGTCTTTTCTTCCCCTACTCCTTAATGCTGTTGAAAGCAAGCCAGAGATGTATCCCACTTGCCATTTAACTAGGGAATTTGTAAGATTTTTTATTTTTTTTTCCAAACTGGGAAATGTTTTGAGCTAGGGAGCACAAGTTTAGGCTCCCATAAACCACATCAGAGCTCTAAATAAAATATCTTATTTTATCTCCTTTATTTGGCTTTGCCGAATGCCCCTCGTCATAAGGAGTTTATTTCCATAGACCCTGTACAAATACTGAGATCTTTCTCTGCTGTCCTTTCCGAGCTCCCTGTCCAAGAAATCATTAAGGGTCTGAGATGAATGTAGATGACAGAGGGTGAATGCTGTTCCCCCATCAGATCACTCAATGATCAAGAGAAAAAGGTCTAGTGAACCTTCTTCACGCACAGTCATGTAGGGATCTGGCTTTATGCCTCAACAGAATAGTTTTTCTAGAATATTGCTATCCTATAAATTAAGGCAGAAAACTAAAACCCTAGGGTTGCCAGGACTGCATCCTCCATGCCACTAGTTTTCTTTGGAGACTTTCCAGCCTTGACAAAACAAATTACTACCCGTACAAGAACTGATGAAACTCCAGCCAACTGTAGGAAGTTACAACAGCAACCTCTATCAAAACGAGCTCCTTTTTTAGGGAGTGCATTAATGAGCAAGTGTCTTTACAAAGCTGTTGAGGCTGTGCAGTTAAGCATCACTTACCCTCTTGGTTTTAGCCAAAACACGCCCTCATTTTGTGGAGACGCAACAGCAGCTCTCACACTCTGTGCCATGGGTAAGTACTGGTGCCAGTAGCATGAGCTGAGGAGTTGGCAT
Organism: Gallinago jamesoni; assembly: GCA_025769975.1. Lineage (NCBI taxonomy): Eukaryota > Metazoa > Chordata > Aves > Charadriiformes > Scolopacidae > Gallinago > Gallinago jamesoni. The sequence goes on from JAOQGH010000012.1 coordinate 1,923,673, forward strand.
CATGCTCCCACATCACAGGGATTCATTTGGCTGCTGCCAAGTGAGAAAGTGGTGTGTACCCACACAGACATGAAAGGCTTGAATTAGTAGCTCTCTGCCATGCACTGAAGAAGAGAAGAAGGAGAAGAGGGGAGACAGAATCAGTGTGGCCCATGGAATGTTTAAAGCACCACCTGCCCAAACTACAACATTCCTCCCTGAAATGCTGGCCGAGCAACCCAGGGGGGTAGAATAATTGAAAAGCAATAGTGGGATGGTCTTTAGATGAGTTTTTAATCTTTCCACAAAAGCTAATAAAATCTGAATGGCCCTCCTGAGGCCATATTTTATTGCCACAAATTCCCATTACATCCCTGGGAGAAGTAGCTAAGAACATTAAAGTTCCTTGTGAGTCCCTGTAAAAAAACATTCTTTCAGCCACCTCCTCACAGCTGCCAGAAACACCCATTTCCCCAGCAATTCCCTACCTTTTGGTCTCCGTGCCAAAGCACAGTAGCCACACTCGGCAAGAGAGCCACACGGCTCCACCAAAATAGAAGAGTGGTATTTGTGGCCTCCTTTCTGCAGCCTTTACGGTTAATAAAGATATATGACGTTATTTCTTAGGTAAAATTCCATGTTGTGAAACATGTAGAGTTCTTTTAAAACAAAACTTCATAAAATGGACTGCTTTTCCTATGACTGTAATGGTCCTCTTCCCTGCTCCCAGCATTCCACCAGCATCCTCCCTGCTCCTCCTTCCTTCATCATAAAGATATTGCTGAGATCCAAACCTTGAGACTAAGTTTTATGCTTCTTCTATGCTCCTTCAATTTTTTAGTGACTGAAAGTGATGATTGGACTAAGGTGGCCCATAATTAAACAGAAAAACTACCTTTGTGCATTGTCATGGGCCGCAGGCATTATTTAAGAGGCTCTTCATTTTCACCCATTTCATATAGGTGGGAATATAATTAAATAATCATAACAAAAGTGACTTTCACCAGCAGAATTTTTTGATACCTCAAAGAAGTGATAGAAATTTAAGAGGTTGTTCTCATTAATGGATAAGACTATATTGTTATTGTATTGCTATTTTTATTAGCTATGGTTGTAGCTATGGTTACTGTTATTAATTTCTAATAATGAGAATTATAATGACCTGCCTTAGTGTGTGGGGATTAAGAGCATGATGGGATATTTCTGGGAAAATTCAGAACTATACACTGGTTATCTCCACAGCTGAGTATATAATTCAGCAGCTAATTTATTCATATGTTGTCCTATTCCAAAAAGGTTAAAGGTATTATATATTTCTATTATTCACTGTTTACTATTAGTTCCTTATATTGTTATCTGCTTATTAAAGGAAAGTTATGAAAATAGAACCAGTTATGCATAAATTTAGTCAGATCACCAACCCAATTTTTAGGTCTAAAAATTGGTGTGTGAGCATTAAGAACTGATTTGCCAAGACATAACATTTATCTACAACCATGCAAAAGCATCTTTTTATTGGCCCAAAATGGGAATCTGTGTAGCATTTTTTTGGTCACGTTACCTCTCAAGGTATGGGAATGGTGTAAATGAATTGCACTTCCCTGGCATTCTCTTGCTGAGATATCAGGAACAGAAATCCAGCCTATTCTGTTTGTCTCACCATTTGAAAAGAAAATCATATCATGTCACTAAAATGGGCAGGTTATTGAAAGTTTAAAAGAAAAAAAAATTAAAATAACATGAAAGTTTGTGACCAAAAACTTTCTCCATAGTTAGGTCTCTTTTTTATCACCATGGCCAATCCTATGTCCTTTTGAGGTCAGTTCATCAATGATTGCACCAATGGTGCTGATCCTTGCCTTCCTTCATCATCTGCTCTTTCCACAGTGCCTAGAGTAGAAAGTGTTTTTGATAAGCTTTGATCTGAAAGATCTGTTAAATACTGTTTTAAGCTTTGAGACAAGTCCCCTTGTGGGGGCTAAGACATGTTTATATAGGAGTGATTGACTGCAATTTAATTGGGCACATCTCTTAATAACAAGATAACTAAGCAGCACCAGCTTGCCATGCACATCATCAGGGAGCTCAGTCAGAGCCATCTAGAAAAATATTTTGTAGCTGAAATACAGAATTTTATTTCAGGCTCAAGGCTGTGCCTTTCTGGAGCAGATCTCACAGGAAACCTTTGGCATTTGTGGTGGCACAAATCAGCTACGTTTGGGCTACTGAATCAAAGCCATGATTTCCTTGGAGCTTAAATATAAACTAAGAATGGATTCTGATGGGTCATCATAGATCTCTAGTGCCAGTTGAAAAGCCTGAGCATTCCAGAGGCGTCCATATGACTAGCATGACAAAAGATTTTGGGAGAACTGTGCCAGTTGGAGCAGCAGCTGAAGGCCAGATGCAATCCCCCAGGGCATTTACATGCAAATCCCAAAATTTAGCTTTCTTTACCTGTGAGCTGAACTTCTGGATTTAGATAAAGCTAATCCTACCCCATATGAAGCATAAAAAATCAAATCCTTTAAACTATTCTTGATCAAGTCAGACTCGGGATCTATTCTTAGCCTGGCCTTTGTGCATATTGGTATGTTCTTATTCAGGTTTAAAAAACTTCAGCTGGCTATGCTGCTAATCTATATGCTCTATGGGTGGAACAAATTTGATTCAAAGAACTTTTCAATTTTCAAAGGTCATCTTTAATCTAGACTTGATAAATTAATATTTTAGAGTAGGCACATTCCTAATATTATAAGTAGAGGAAGGAGAAAATAGGATAAGAAAGCATAATGGCCCAATACAGCTTATGAAAGGAAGTGGAGGGAGGCCAAATCCATTTCCATGGAAATGTCAGGCAAAGGTTCAAGGTTAGAAGGAAAGTGGCAAGATGATCATTTGGACAAGTAAAGATACGTTGCATAGTACATGGACATGAGCATGGACAACATATCACTGGGTATATTGAAGTAGATTAGTTTTCTGACAGCCTGGCACAGGCACATAAGCAGAGGCACAAGACTTTAAAAGGTATTAATTTTGAAGAAGGAAGAGCAGAAAGAATAGAGGAGTCATATAAAGGTTAAGTAATACTGGGGTCTTTTGAGATGAAAAAATGGTTTTTCAGAGTTCTTGCATCAGAATATTTATTATTAAAAAAAGATGGACCAGGATTGGCAAAATCAAGTTCTCTTACAAGGGAATAAATTATTACAAAAACCTATCACGCGTATGGATTCTAACTGATTAATATCAATAGGATTTTTTTATACACCTCTGTTAATTTTGCTCTAACAAAATTTAAAATGGTCAAACATTTTCAAGATCATTTCTGTTATTTTTTTTTTCACGTCAAAAATGCAAAGTCAACAGTCACACTCAGCTTTTTGGCATTCATTTTTCAAGAGAAGCATGTTGGCTATTTTCTTATTAAACATTGTGTCAATGTATGCTTAAGCAGTGATGAAAACAGGTTGATGCTCAGTGCTAGAAAACCATGCAGACTGCTATTGCTGACGTGGCACATTCAGCACTGAAGTCAGTAACGTAAGCACACTGTGGGGAACCAGTGTAATATCAGCCCCAAGAAAAGAAAGAACTGATAAAGCTCAATAGAAAGCATCTGAGGGTAAGAATGCACCTGATATTAGTGAATATGATTTTATGGACACAACTTCAGGTCAACAAAAATCAGTTTCATTCACTGAGGAAATTTCAGATTTGATGAAAGAGACCTTTGACTTAGTGTTTCGTAGTCTGTTTATTATTTGAGAAGTGGTTTCTCAGTAGGAGGAAAATGCAAGTGTTTTCCCTCTGGGATTGATAGCTTTCCTTTCCAGTGACCAGATTTTTTATAAAAAAGTCCAGAGAAAAATAAACAGAAGGGAAACATGATACCACTTTTCTAATCTGGAGACAGTAGCATGTAAAGAAAACAAACCAAATTCCCTGCCTGTTAAGAACAGGATAAGAGACCTTGGTCTTAAACTTCAGTCAGAGAGTCAATTTAGAAATTGGATGGTTGGGAGTGGACAATGTTAATGGAATTTTTTAATCATAAAAATAATGAAACAGTAGAGCAGATAGTCAGGAGTAGGTCTGGGGACATTTATTGATTGTCAGTGCTAACTTAACTGTTCCTTTCTCAAGAGACAAAGTAAAAGGCTTCTTGAGAATCCCTTGAGCCCTGTTTTCTAGGATACTTTTATTTATATTTATGCCACAGAAATATCAGAAGAGTGAATTCTGTATGAAGTACGTAACTTGCTGGATGGCACATTTCAAAAAGTGGCTATCAAACAGGAGCCATCGCCAAATGAAGATCTTTGCAGCTGACGTTCCTGAGAGACTTTCACAGGTTCATGAGCTTAAAGGGCTTTCAGAAGGGATTTGAAAATAAAGTGAAAAGAAACTTACCGCTTAGAAGGATGACATAGGGAATAGCAGTATTTCTGTGTATCTATAAGCAATCAGAGAGTCTTCTGTCCCTAAAAAAAAAGTGGATATGCCTGTCTACCCCTGGTGTAACTGTCCTCAGAACAGGCAGAGCTATCTCTCCTGTCCATCACCTGCCCATGCTTTGCGGGTGTGCTTCTGCACCGGATATGGGGCATCTTGCAAGCTCATAGAAAAGAAAGTAGGTGAGTTGGGACACAAGGAGCCTGAAACCCATAGCTGACACAGCTGGGAAGCGTGTTGTGACCTGATGTGTGCACAGTCCTGCTTCTCAATGTGAACGCAGAATACGTCCTTTCCTCTCTGCATCTGCCAGGTTCAGCCCAGCAAACCAAAGTACACCCTTCCAGGTATTTTTTTGCAAAGATTTGTTTTTATACATGACTCCATATCTCAGGCAAAGCAACATTCTTGCCTTTCTCCTACAGTAACCACAGGCAGCGTTACCTCAGGACATCTGCTTATAAATTTAAATGAGTGAACAAATATAAGTACCTCAGATTACATCATATCCTCTAAAACTAGAGACATCCACAGAATAACAGGATTTCAAAGGAAAAAAAGAGGAGTCTGCAACAATAAGAAAGAAACCTGTGAAGGCCAGTCTTTAAGAGGATGCTGGGGCATAATATGGGGCAGCTGAAAATTGTAGAGCTGGGCCTGATGTGAGCATGAAGAAGGCAGCAAGAAGGTGGGAGCAGGAACAGTCACAATCTGATGAGCATGGGAAGTGGTTTGAGGACAGCAAATGGTGTGTCTGAGAAAGGACATAGCATGATGTGAACGTGGTTCGCATCTCCAGCAGTGCTAACTGAGCCACTCAGACCTTTTCCTGCACACAGGATCCTTCTGTGGTTCTCACCACGGAGCTGAGCCAGGCTGATGCCTGTTAACCCTTACATATCCTCTCACACAGCCTGGGCAGAGATGAGGCCCCCAGACACCAGTGGTGTAAATCCTCCAAAAGGTGGTCAGTAAGACCATGAGTTATTCACTCTATGATCACAGAGATCACGCTTCCAAAGTGTGCTTCATCCTTTCCCAAGAGGTTCAAAATAAGTTAGGTATCCTGCTGTCAGTCAAAATCTGTCCAACTGTTGGCAGAGATGAGTTTGATCAGACCATTGGCTTGAGTGTCTTGATTAAGTGAGATGAATTTGGACTCATGCATTTGTGATAGGAAGATGGTTTTCTACATTTGTTTGTTAAAAAAATAAGTCAAAGAACCAAATCCGTACTTTTATATGCTACCTGCTGCATGTCTTGGCCATGTTTTGAGATGCTTCCTTGTAGACTGCTTGCACATTGGCAGGCATGTGGCTGTTGCTAATGTAGGCACAGCCTGGAGCTAAATAAAGCCTTGTGGCTTATCTCAGCCTCTGACTGCAAGCCAGGGAATTGTGTGTCTTTCTAAAAAAGCTGGATAGTCCGTACTTTTTCTTTTTTTCCCATTCCCACAAAACCGTGAAGTGTGTCATGTGGAACTCCCAGTGGATTATGGTAACTCCAGACCTTGCCGTGTCTTTTTGAAACTGGAGCAAAGATAGAGGGGGACATCTCTTTGAGGTCATCTAGACCTTGCTTTCTCCCCATACTTGTACCAGAGGGTACAGCAGTGAGAAAGTATTTCAGCTAGCTCTGGATAGTCTCATGTTTATCCAGCTATAAAATTTCTGGGACCTCAGGTAGCCAATTTTCTGCCATTTTAGCTTGGATAGTTCTGTCCAGTGCTGAGTTACACTGCAAGGATGTACCTTCTCTGGATAAGTGGTCATCATCACTTTTCCTGTCTTTGAGATATACAGGTATATATATTTATATACACACATAGCTACCATTCCCTTAGTCTATGGGCCATTCCTCTAAAATGTCCATTGAGTTCCGTAAGTCCACAACTTTGGGCTCCATCTGTCATAACAGTGTTTCAGAGCAGCCAAAATGGTGTGTGTGGTGTTGAACTGTGACGTGCTGCATCTGGAACACAAAAACCACTAGAAAGAAAATTAACCTTATCCTAGCTGAAACCAGGATGATATACAAGGGACAGAGTAAGACACCATCTCAGGCGGCTACAACACTGAAGAACCAGATACATCAAGACAATCCACATTAGTCACATGAAACGTAGACAATACATTTATGGAGTGATAAACTAATGGGAAGAAAGATTTAAATGGATCTCTAAGGGTCATCCAATTCATCTTTTTAACTGAAGACATTTGTAAGGTGTGGATTTTGGACATGGTCATACTGACCTCAGAGAGCACTTCCAGTGAGAACCAGCACAAGGAACAGAGATTTCACATGGCATGATGCGTGCATGCTCCTGATAAACAGTGAGTACCACACCCAAGTTGCCACAAGTCTTGAGGATCTGAGAAAATATTACATTGGCTTCTTAATTAGAATTAAGAATTAATTAGAATCTGCTTAGTTTCTTAGCAAGATCATTGGGATTTTAAAATTTTTTTGTTCTTATTTATAATATTTCACAGGAAGTATTTTCAAGCCTTTCTCACAACAAAATATAAAAATATATTTTTTAAAAAATCACATAATTCTAGAAACTGAAACTTAATGAGAAACATCAAATATAATTTTTATTTTTCACAAGTTTATGAGTATTAATAGGAGATCAGGCTTGGAAAATACAGCATACACATGTACTAGATAGGCACAGGAAAAAAAATACTGTTTGAAGCAGAACTAGGTGTGGGGAGATGAAAAATGACAGAAGGAAAAATGAGGCTGATGATTAGAATATATTTCCTGAAAATCACAACTACCAGATGACTGAGAGTTTCCCAAGGGAAAGGGTGGGAAATCTCTTCCCTTTTATTTTTAATATTGGATAAAGCCCCGAGGAACAATATCACAGAATCCACTATCATGAATGCTAGCTCAGGTTATCACTCTTTGCCTGGAAATAATTTGCCCAAACGATATGTTGTGTGTTGAATTTTGCCCTTTAAGCAATGGCTTTCCCAGCTTGCATAACAGCATTTAAGCAGCTCCAACCACCTAATCCTCTCAAGGCATTTTTCCAAATGTTCAGCTATTAAAATCCATCCAATAAAGTTCTTGCTGGAAGAAATAAAGGTTTTGGTCAAACAAATGATTTGCTGAGGCATAATGTTTTGACACTCCGCTCTGTAAATAAGTTTAGAGTATCACTTTAAAATGTTTTAATAACAATGGTAATAATATTAATAGCCACTTTATTATGTCACTTTTAAATTGTATTATCTCCCTGAGAGAAATCTAATTAGAGGCTGCCTAAAGACTAAAGACACCAAATCTGATAGAAAGGTTTAGCCTCCTAGAGACTGCATTTTGCATTACGCTTTTTATTAATATTATCTGTTCCCAAACCCCGGCTTCCCCTTCTCTGGGAAATGCCATGCTTTTTAAAAGGTCAGCTGGAGAGAATAAATGGCTTTTTATTAAATGCAAACCTTATGAATTTACACTCCTGCTACATAATGGTTTGTCTGTCATTATGAAGTGGAATTAAATATTTTACAAGGGAGAAGAAGTTAATACTTCTCGGACGGTGAACAACAAATATGTTCTGCACCAGATACACAGGCAGTGAATGCTGTTAAAAAGCTCTGTCAATTTTAACCAAAATTACTGTAATTTGGTTTCTTTTTTGAGTTCCTTTTTCCATTATTACGTGAAATACAGTAGCTGGTGTGAATCCCATCAAGGTGATAACCACACTGTCTTTGGTGTTACAAATAAACATAATTAGAAATGTTCCGTGTCTCTAACACTTTATGGAGGGAGTAATCTCCTCTTCAGGATGTCTACAAATTAACTGTCTATAGAATGTCTATACTGTGTTATATAATCTTCTGTTCTCCCTTTAGTAGCTTATGAAGAAGGAGGCAGCTTTGGAGGGCATTTCATTCATATTTAAACCCATGATTCTCTACATATGTTTTTATGGTCAGTTTGGCCTTCACAAAAGAAGTGTAAGAAGCCCATGGAATAAAGCCTGGAATTAAGACCTCCCTCTTTTGAGGAGGACCTGAAAAGACTGATGGGTTATGCTTTCTCTTCAACTGCTTCTCCATCCTGACCCACTTTTAAATGTCAGTTTGACCTGACCTTCCAGGCTCAAAACCAGAAGCATCAACAGATTTTTTCACTCTCTGCTACAGCCTGTATTTTGGTGGTTACAGTACTTCAGGCTAAGTGAACTAAGAGAACCAGAGCACTGATTCAAGCTGGTACAATGTCACCCATACCATAATTCCCAATTGGCAGGATAACCCACCACCTCCAGGGAGGAGAAACTTCAGCTGCATAAATACAGGCCATTGTGCGCTTCTCTCCCCGTGGTCTATATTTCAGGACCTTTAGTTAAATACAGACAAGTGGATGAGGGTTCTTTTCAGGCAAAGGAAGGATTGGGTCCATGTTAATCCTGAAGCGCAATATCTCAATTTGAATGCTTTCCTCCAAATAAGGCCTTACAAAGGTTGGTTCCTGTCTGCCAGTGACAGAGCAGGTCAAAGAGTTGCAAAACCTTGTAATAGTGTATCATAACTGGCAAATAAGCAACTTATGGTCTACTCAGATCTGTCTCTGAAGGACTTCTGCCTAATCTCTGACTCAACATCTCTATCCATGCAGTTAATTAACCCTGCCTAATAATCACAGTTCTAATCTTAGTCATCAGAAGATTTCCAGTTTGAATTTATCAGTTAGGTTGGCTCAATGTGGCACAGAAGAAAGATCAGAATCTCCAGAATTTCCTGCCATCAAAAAATAGGTAGGATGTATCATCAGCTGAAAGTGTACACCCCATGTCCGGAGAGTCCAAGCTGACGGCTAAACCGGACACCTAATATTCAGGTGCCTAAAGTTAGATGCAATGAAATTCTCCTGAACAGTCTAGAACTCCCTTTGTCATTGAATTGCATCCAACCTGTCCCCCAGGGTTCTCTCCAGTTTTTCAAGATCCTATTGAATTTTATTCTGTCCTCCAAGATACTCACAACTCCTGTCAACACATGGCTCATTCTGGGGGCTTTCAATGCTGAATTTCACTCTTCAGCGTAATCAGTCCATCCACCCTGCTAGAGGGAGGAGGTGTTAATTCCCAAATTGGATTTATAAAAGACAAAGTCTTCCTACAACTGCTGTTCCCAGAAGGTTTTCTTTATCTCAGGCTGTAAAGATTCTGTTACTCAGTTTTTAAAATCTCCACCTGAATGAGTAATGGTAGCCTCTGATTTGTGTCTCCCTGTACATTTTTGAATACAGTTCTACCTTCTGGAGGATTCACAAAACTCTGCTGAGTGTATCCTCTTCCTCCCCCACTAGGAATGGGAGAATTTAGGCCATATTGCACCTCAGTAGTTCCCACACTGCTTTCTCTACATTGCTGTTTGCACCGACCCACAGCGCTGGGCACCCTTGTGATTTTCATGAGGTCTCATACATAACATCAATGTTAACCATCATAGAATGGTTTGGATTGGAAGCCACCTTAAAGATCATCTTGTTCCAACCCCCTGCGAAGGACAGGGACACCTCCCACCACCCCAGGTTGCTCAAAGCCCCATCAAAATGAAGCTATATCCTACTATAAAGTCAGAATAAGAGGACCTTATTCTTCTCAAAAGCCAATTTATTCACTAGCAAATACGTGTTTTGTTTTGTTTTAACACCTCAAACAAGGGTAAAATGTTGCTTTTTAAAGATCAATGAAGTTCAAATTCACACGAACAACTATATGGCATATAATGTTTTTGCTGTCCTTTGAATTTTCTACTTTACAAGTAAAGGCTTTCAAATACAATGCTATGCCCGTCACAAAATATTGAGCCTGAAAATTAGTAGTGGTGGGAGACTATATGTTACCTCCCCCTCTTACCTAAATATCATTATCTTTTATTTATGGCCCCTTAGAATCTGTAAGACCTGAGGGATATTTTTTTCTTGTTTATTTTACATGTTCTGTGTGTTGTTTTTTAAATTCTGTCATGTCTCATATAATTGTAAGCTGTCTCCTGAGAATCTGTGGTCTGTTTTTATACAATTTCCCATTATTTTTGGTCAATGTATGTATTTATACTTTTTTTTCCCTTCCCTGCAAAACTAACACCATAAACAAAATAAACACTGCCATGTGAAGCACTTAGTTGGCATCTTCTCTGAAATTCACACTAGGTATACATTTCTTTTCCAAGCCAGAATAAAGCATCTAAAAAGTTGCTTGTAAAGAAAGGAGTTAACACTTCATTTTTTATTGCTTCACGCACATCTTTCTATTGAAATTCAGGATAGTTCTGATCATAGGAGAGCCTGGTTTCATTTGTCAGAAATTTCAGTTTGTGATTCACTTTCTCAGACTAAGGTCTCTGCGGCTATTTGAGGTGGTTGAGGGCATCCTGTTTCATGCCACTGTGGTCTCCTCTCCATCCCATGTCATATTTGCCATCCTCCTGTGGATGTCAGATACCCTGTTGTGCCTCAGATTACATTAAATGTTGAGTGAAATATCTCTCCCTCCTACCAAATTACAGGGAGGGGTTTATCTTGCCCTGCTGCTGGCACCTACCTTTGCTCAGCTGGATCTCTTTTCAACCCCACCAACCAGACTTCAATGACTCTACTAATTATCATGGGATTTTGGATGCCTGATGGCATAGAAAAATTTGTATACATAATATTTGTATACATACAAATCTTGGCATCTTAATCTGCAAAGCAATTCCCACAAAAGTATTGTACCTGTATTGTTCAGATCCCACGTAAGACTTTACAAGCAGAAGTAGCGTGAGAGAAATTTCACACCAACTGAATAGGTTGTTGTCAGATTTAATAAGTAACCACTTAACTATGTATTTCATTTGGGGAGCTGAGGGGCTGTTTTGTCTTCCTGTGGTTCCTTGTAGACATCTGGGCCAAGGTCCTCATCTGGTGTAAATGAGTAATGTATTGATTGTAACTACAGTCTGAATAGTTTAGGACAACTGAAGTTCACGCTCACTTTTGCCCCAAAGAAAAATATTTCTGTTTCACCAGAGGTGACAGAATGAGAAGATCCCATGATTGCTTTCCTTTTTGAAATGTTCTGCAGTGGAGGTTTTCATTTACTCTGTTTTATACAGCAACCAGCACAATGGAAGGAACCCTGACACTGGTAGTAATCAAACACTGCCACAGAGACTTAAAGGCCCTGCCTGGGTAGATGGATTAAGAAAGTATCTCCTCACTCATAAGTGAAATTTCTTTCCTCAGACTGGATTCTCTTCTCTTCTTGACTGGGTTACAAACTTCACAACACATTTAAAGCTTAAAAATTTGTAAGATTGGGAAAGGAAAACAGTGGCCAAAAGCTTAACTTGTAACAAAAAAGCCCCATTCTCCTGAAAGATGGTCAGGAGCAGCATAATAAAAAAAAAAAACCACCCAAACATCAAAATAATATTCAAGCGGAAACACAGTTTCATCTGTCTTCCTAACTTTCCTCAAGTTCATTCAGGACTGCATCTTTGCATCCTTTTGGGGAAGACTAGAAATAATCTTACACTCACAAAGACAGGTTAGACGCCTTGATCAAGGTTGCCCAGGATACCTGTGGCACAGCTGGAATTTGTAAAAGTCCAGTCACTCAGAGTCCAGCCCCTTAACCACAGGGCTCTCAACAGTGTTAGCCACAACAGCTGTTGGACTTGGCTCTGCAATTGTGGGAATTTACCTATATAGAAGAGAGGGAGAAGGAAGCAGTAAGGGGGGGGGAGGGGAAGGAACAGAAAGAAAACATAGGTACACAATTTTTGAAATTTTTTTTTAGCTGAGAGAGAGATTTATAGCTTGCAGAACAATACATGCTGGGTTATTAAAATGCAGCCAAGGTTGATGTTGTCAGGCACTGTGGTCATTTACGGACTTGGAGCCAGAATACAAAGCTGGCAAAGGGTTTTATTGCTTCCTGTGCTTGCTGGGTTTGCTCTTGTAAACATGCTACTCAAGTCAGCATGGTAGTTATGTGTTATTAAGTGGCAGGTTTGTGTTTATGAGCATGGTCAGGATTCCAGACTAAGAGCAAATTTAAGGTTTAGGGAGGTTCATGGCTCCTCTTGTTGAGCATCTGTGGATGGAGCCTCCTTCAGGTGGTTTGACAGCTCACTGTCCTGCTCATCCCTTTCAGCCTCGTACTGCTGAGTCTAATCTTTTTTGAAAGAACTTTGACTGGAGTGCAGATACCTGTTTCCTGACGGGTGATAATTCATTGGCGTCACTAGGATCGCAGCCAGTTTTCCCTTACTGAAGAGGCAAAAGAGGTGCTGCTACAGAAGAAGTAAAGATTACTGTGGTTGTGCTGACCCAACAAGATCCACCAAAATATGGACAAAAAGTGGGAAGTTAAGCATCCCACTGTCTTCCCAGAAGCTAAAAGATAGTGTAACATCCTAAGAGGCATGACATAAAAAATGCTTGAAAGTCTATAGAACACATCGAATCATCTAGTTTAGAATGGACCTTTAGGATCATTGGGTCCAGCCATTAACCTAACACCGACAAAACCACCACTAAGCCATCTCCCTCAACACCACTTGTCTTTTAAATACCTCCAGGGATGGTGACTCCACCACTTCTCTGGACAGCCAGTTCCAATGCTTGATATCCCTTTCAGTGAAGAAATTTTTCCTGATATTAATCCTAAGCTTCCCCTAGTGAAAGCGGGAAGATGAAGCATTGTAACATCAATCACATTGCTTATACAACTAGTTAAAATGACCACTTTCCCTGTATGCACAGATGGACACAAACTCATAGTGGCTTTCCAGACCATGAGACCCCATCTCTATGCAGAATAGTAGCATCCTTTCCTGATAGTGTAAGTAAGGCAAGAAATATCAAAAGAGCTTGTCCATACGGAATTTGTATGCCATGCATAGGTAGTGAAAGAAGCTGAGGAAGCCTCATGTTCTGAGGTTTCCTGCCCTAGTCCCTCCAGACCAGAGAGGTCTGGCTGCATTTGGAGGCCTTCTGGGATGAGGAATTGAGCATGTGGAAATGTTCCAAGCCACCCTAAAACCTCTTGAGCAGCAGCACTCATGCAAGAGTTGATGCTGTCCTGGACTTACAAACCAGGCCTATCAGGAGCCATTACAAATGACCATTTGCTTTTTCTGCAGATTGACAGGTTTTCCAAAGATACAACATAAAAAACAATTCTTCTGGGCAAGGGTTGCTTGGCAAGGAATAGGAGACTAATCCTACTATTGTTTCAGACACAGATGTGGAGGGCTGTAACTAGGAAACAGAGGTTCTAAGAAAATATATATAAAAATATATATTTTTATATATGCACACGCATGTGCATGCATGTTTTTATATATGCACTTAAAAAAAAAAAAGAGACTGCTCTAGCCATCCCTGTTATCAGGCAGATTTTGTATTTTGCTGTGATAGGTGAGTTTGTACTCTGTGGTGGTTCGCAAATAAAACTTGCCTTTTGCTTTGACTGACTGAGGCTGGCATAATTTGTGTCTTGCTTTCACAAGCGAATACATTCACTTGAGGTTTTTGAAAGCAGAGAGACTGCTGCTTGGGGCTGGGTGGAAATAAGAGGCAAAGGAATAAATATCTTTATCACCCTGCTGAAAAAGACAGAAACTAACCTGGTTGATGACACTTCCTGAGCTCATGATCAGAGAAAGTTCCCAGGGCTGCAAAGTTAACATTTTTGTTGTAACTGCCCCTTTTGCCTCCTGTTTGGAAGGCCAAGTGCCTTTACCAACATTGATTTCAATAGCGTGATGCTGATTTACACCAGTGGAAAGTTTGGTGTGGAGCCATGTGTGGTTTCCTAATTTTATTAGAATTTTTTGTTGTTTTTCAGTGACACAGGGAGAAAATTCAACTCTAAGCCAGCAACAGTAACTTGCCATTGTGGACATGGAAAGGAGGAGGGTGGAATAGCTGGGTGGAGGAGGAGCCTAGCCTGTTTTAAACTTGTAAATTTAAAATAAACAGCTGGATCACAGGGGGAATGAGAAAGAAACAGGAGCGGGGACAGGGGGGGAAGGGGGAAGAAGTGCACAAGCTCAGCAAAGTTCCAATGTACTCAGAAGACTGCTGATGCTTAAAGATTGAGAGACCCCAGATTTCATTTCTTGGCAGCTCAGGCAAGAAGGATGGTCTCCAAGGAGCTGCCGTCTCAGGCTGCAGAGGTGAGTAGCCAGAGGTTTATCCTGAAGGCTACTGGGCCTCTTAGAAGTTGGCATTCTTTCAGCATGAAAGATGGTAAAATATTAGCACTTTAAAAAGCCCATGGCTCACACAGCAATAAATCTAAATGCTATCAGATGCCAGCATGTCTATCAATAATAAAGACAGATGTGCAAGAAGCTCTTTTATGCACACACAAGCACATGCAACCCAGGGGCAAGGGGGTGATGGGAAAGAGGGAGGGGGCCAAAAAGGAAGGAATATTTCCAGGCTCAGACATTTGAAGCCTACGTCTCTCATAAATCTTCCAAGCAGAGGACTCAGGCCAGATCTTCACAGCTAAATTTTTGTTTCTTCCCTTACACTAAAGCAATTAACAACTGGCCAAAATAAATTTAAAAAAATAAGAAAAAATAAGAGGCGGGGGGGGGGAAGAAAAAAGAAAAAAACTTCATTCTGTTTAAATGCAGGTGCCAAATGAATGAGAACCAACATCTGACACAAATGGCAGATGGGTCTCTCCTTCCTTTCCTTTAACCTCCAGATTTTACAAAAAGCATGTAAAGAGAGAGATTTATTTCTGGTCTGCTTTCCTGAGGAAATGAAGCTTATGCAATCAAGTAGCGTGCCTACATTTAGGCTCTTTTTTAATACTTAAGCCAATTTGAACAAAATTTGATGGACATCTGAGATCTGTGGATCTGGAAAATTAAGGTCTGTGTTTTGGATGCAAAGAAGTGTTTGGATAATGGAGAGTTAGTAGAAGGAAAAGTTATACTTTTTTACAGGTAGAGAAAATCACCTTTCTTTGGAGAGGAGCTCCAAAAAACTATGTGCTTTCTTATCCATCAAAGCATTGGGATGTGGCTCTGGAGTCAATCAAGCTTTCTCCTTTATGGGACTCATAGCCATCGGTTGGGTGGAAAGACTGCTGCTTGGATCAAGACCTTTTCCTAAGTCATGGGTAAAGATGAAATAGGTTTCATGAGTCAAGGTCAAGTCCATTGGGAGAATATAATTTGAACTTCACTTATCCCTGGAGAACTCTTCCCACCCCAAGGATCAGACTGATGTGTCACTAAGAGTTCAAATAAGCCAAGTGGAGAAACACAAGACAGAGAAATGTTAAAGTGATGATGCAGATTTTTTTGTGTGCTCACTGTGGTTTGGTTGTCTGGGTGTTGTCCCATGAATGAGAGAAATAGCAAATCCTTCTTTCCTGTGAGTATGTGTCAGAAGCCTGGATTACCCATGCACAGATTCCTCCCTGAGGGTTAGGGCTTTTGTAGCAGCAGTGCTCCTGTTTGGCCTCTCTCATGTCTCATGGTACTGCATTCTTGACCTCTGCTTATGAAACATGTCTTTCTGACCTCTACCCATATGTCAAAATTGGATGAAATTCCTGCAAAACTAAAAAGTCAGGAAGGCTAGAAGAGAGTAAGTGAAGACAAACAAGGTGAGCTCATCCCTTCTTCGACACTGGGAAACCCTGTCTGCATTTGCTGGAGTTTTCTTTTCTACTCTTGTACTCTTTTCACTCACTGAAACCATCTTCCATCTTTGTTTTGGCTCCAGTGTCTACCAGTCCTATTCAGAACTTGGCATTTCCATTAACTCCAGTAGACACCTAGTATTATAAAGTCCAAAAGCCCATAACCCTCTCTAGGGAGTGACTCACCACCAATACTCACAGTAGAACACCTTCAGCTTCTGGAGCACTGTTGTTCATATTCCCATGGAGCAGCCCCTTTGGCTGAAATATTCTTTGATTGATCAAGGTCTTCTCATGCTAGAAAATCTCACACGGATCCTCTTGGCTGCTTTTGAACTGCAAGAGAGTGAGGCTTAGCGGTAAACAAAACCATGGTGGATCATTATGCTACTTTGTAAAAGAAGAAGTGAGATCTCCTTAAAATGGCTGAATCCCAAAATGATCTATTTGCTATGCAAGAGCAGCCTAGAACCTATATTTGAGAAAATGAAAACAATTGAAAAGGTCAATTTACTGACATCATCAGAACCTTCTTGACCAGCTACATTTGTGCTGGTCACAAGTATTGAAATAAAAGGGCTTTTCCTAGTTTTCAGCTGAAATAAAAGTAATGAAACCAAAGAGCTTAACCCTTGTCACTAGGAGCCACTCAGGAGCAGCGAATGCCTTTGTGGAGCGGTCACTAGAGAGCACCAAATATCCACACTCCCTCCAGGTGTCATGCCTATGTGGAGTGGGAATTAGTGATATCGGGAAAGTCTGTGACTTACTGCTTGTCTCCGCCTACCTCCACATATCTCCTTGGGTCTAGGGCTCAGCATTCCTTCAGGGATTTTATTGTCTGTCTTATGGGGGGAGTTGTTTGTGGGCAGTAAAGAAGAAAAAAAAAACAGAAAGCCACATGGCTTAAGAAAATGTTCAGAAGTGGTTAAAGAGACTTAGGTCCTTGTATCAGAGAAATGCTGGCAATTAAGATAAGCAAACTAACTTAAAAATTTCCTTCGTCTCCAGGGTATTGTGGATTTGGTTTTCTGTCCCAGCTGAAGACTCCCTAGATGCCTGTCTCACCTGGTATCTCAGCTCCTCAGCAGTCAGGTATTCATTCATTCAAATTAATTCAATTAATTCTCATATAATATGGGTTTAAGTTCTTCTGCAGCTTTCAGGACTTATAGCAGCTTAATTGATCAATGGCTTTAAGGGCTTTTCTGTCATAAGCCTTACTGACACCATTAGGCCCTTCCTCAGCTTCTTCATCTTTGCCACCTGTATTGAAAGCAGGGAAATAAATGTGTCTAAAGCACCTGTGTAGTTATATAGCACCTATTAAAGGAAACCTGGAAAAACTAATGAACCTTAACTCTGCTGTTCTCATTGCTTTCAATACCTCTTTATGGGATGTCTCATCACTCCCTAGCCACTATCACAGGATTTAAGTATATCACTTTTGTTTATTAGAATAAAGAAATTTAGCTTCAACTATATTTAGGAACCAAATTCCTATGGGATACTTTATCTCGTTTTTAAATCTAAAAGTGCTTAGTAATGGAAGGGATCCACCACCCTCACAACAAAAAATTTCTTACTAATATCTAATCTAAATCTACCTTCTTCAAGTTTAGAATCATTACCCCTTGTCCTGTCACTACACTCCCTGATAAAAAGTCCCTGCCCATCTTTCCTGTAGGCTTCCTTTAGGGACTGGAAGAGGCTTGAAGGTCTTCCCGGAGCCTTCTCTTCTCCAGGATGAACAACCCCAACTCTCACAGCCTGCCTTCACAACAGAGGGGCTCCAGCCCTCTGATCATCTTTATGGCCCTCCTCTGCACCCACTCCAACAGGTCCATGTCCTTCTTATGTTGAGGTCCCCAGAGCTGGCTGCAGTACTCCGCGTGGGGTCTCAAAAGAGCGTAGGAGAGGCGTGGAATCCCCTCCCTCATCCTTCTGGCCACACTTCTTTTGATGCAGCCCAGGATGCAGGTGGCTTTCTGGGCTACAAGTATCAGCTCATGTCCAGCTTTTCAACCCCCAGTACCCCCAAGACCTTCTCGTCAGGGTTGTTCTCAATCCCTTTACCCCCCCGACTGTATTGATACCAGGGGTTGCCACAACCCAGGTGTAGGTCCCTATTGAACCATGAGGTTCACATGAGCCCATTTCTTGAGATCATCCAGGTCCCTGTGGACAGTATCCCATTCCTCAAGCATATCAACCACACCACTCAGCTCGGTGAATGCTAGACACTATGAGAAATCTAAAAATTTCCTTCTGAAAATATGAAAATGAACAGCTTTGAAATGTCTCCTCTTTGAAATGTCTCCTCTGGCTGAAATATTTTGGCAAATTTTAAATTAATTTCATAAATATCTTTCTTTTTCTTTCCTACACATCTTAGATGATGAATTTTAGCAGATTTATTGCTTATCAAAAATGTCATTCTGCTCACATCCAAAATACGCTTTTGCAATGCCAAAAAGAAATCTTGAAAGTTGTATAACAACAGTGAACTAATTAGATGTGTTTGCAATAAGATGTGGCAGCAGAGGAGCTATGAATTTGGGAAGATAAATCACAGCTTATACAGTGAGATCATGCAGGGTGAAACTCAGCAAATTGTAACACCAACCTAGATTATGACTTGCAGTCCAACTGAAGACCAGTTTCAGACGATTCAAGTAAATTTTAACAGTAATTAATTTAAACAGTAAATTTTGTTCTCCCAGTCAACAGCTGATGTTCCTGAAAATTTCTGTCAGACAAAAAGACTGTGTTCACCCATTGTCTTCCTGACCCATCCACCCTGGGAGGAAATGTCACCAATAGTATTAGCTTCCCCTTCAACCACCACCTCCTGACCATCAAGCTAAACTGAAGCTGGGAGTATTTTCAGTTCCTCATCATTCACAATTACCTGTGAATTGTGTAAATGTAAGCTATTTAAGATCATTTTGACTTCAATGGTTTAGGAACTGATCAAAAGGATGCGTGTGTCTTCTGGCAGAGGCAACATGACCCTGGCTTGAGGCTATGGACAGCATTCCCAATGTTTTGTTGAGGTATGTTGCTCATATGAACAGTGCGTAGATTTTTTTTTTTTTTTAATGAGGGTCAGTGGTAAACCAAGAAAATCCTCTTCTATGCTTAAATTTGCAATGATGTGTACAAACACGGAGAGACCTGATGAGGTTGAATATGACTGTATACATGCAGCTAGCTTAACACTCTGTAGACCAAGTACTATATACCCCTGTGTAAATCTATATCACATACACCTGAGAAAGGACTCTGTTTCTCCCTAGAGAAGCTGCCCAGCATGTTCAATAATCAGAATGGGGGTCTCAGGCCTAGGTTGCATGACTCATGCACGAAATAAAAATGTACACTTAGAAATAAAAACAAACCAGGACAAAACAGAACCTTGTCTTTTCTGAAATCTTAATGGGAACACTTAGTGTTTTTCTTCTCTGTGGTTTCTGCTTTTTTCCAAGATCAAAGTGCAGTGGCCGTTACTAGAGCGAGAAACAGCTGTTTGCATAGTATTTACAGAACAATCAAAACCAACTCAGTGTAACCAAAACAATGAAGAGGATAAACTCTTTCATGTTATCACGGAATGACTGAGGTTATAAGGGATCTCTGGAGGTCTCCTAGTCAAATACCCCTGCTCAAGTAGGACAGTTACCTGTGAAAGATTCTTTAATTCCCTCCTACTGAGGTCCCAAGGCAAACCGAATCATAGAATCATGACCAACATCATTGCCTTCTAAGATTAAATGACTGGATTTCTGGAAAAGGGGAGAGCAGGGGATGACTTTTATTACAGCTTTAGAAGGCTTTCAATCTGATATCCCACAAGAAAGAAGCTCTATCCATGTTCTTCACAGTCGTGTAAGACTGGAAGATGAGAGGCAACAGGATAAGTTGAAAGAAGAGCTATGCAGACTGGAGCAACCTCTACAGATAAAAAGAAACTTCTTCCTGATAGCAACATAGGAGAAGAGGATTGGGAACAGACAAAATGGATTCACCAAATGTCGTGCAATCAAGTAGCTTTCTTTCAAGGACCTAAGTTCTCTCAGCACCCTGAGAGAACTCAAGGCCTCATTCCTTCATGTATTTCCCCCAAAAGCAACGAAGATGTAAGGAGGGAAGTACCTCCCCGGATTGTCAGTTCCAGGTTCATTTATATTAAGGCAAAGACCAACATTAGAACTTGTCTTAAGCCATTTGTGAAAAAAATAATAATTAGTGTGGACAAACCCTCTGATTTTTCTCACTCATTCATTTTTTAGCTTGGTCATCCAGCAAATCGTTAGCTTTGTTGATTTTGGCCACTACGTATGGAGAACTGCCTTTATCTGGATGGTTGTTGTCGTGGTTTAGCCTCAGACAGCAACAAAGGACCACGTGGCAGCCACGTGCACTGAGCAGGGCGCTAACCGTCGCTGCGGCCAGAAGGGGAAAATCGAAAGAAAAAGGCAAAACTCGCGGGTTGAGACAAAGGCACTTTAATGGAACAG
>JAOQGH010000012.1:1944511-1959158 GCA_025769975.1 Gallinago jamesoni
TTTTCCCGACTAGCTCCGCCCACCCCCCTGGGCATGGCCCACATGGGATGGAATACCTGTGTCCCTGCTAGGTCCTGCGAAGAAATTAACCCTTTCTCCACCAGACCCAGTACAGTTGTTCAGAAGCATAATGCATCTATGAGCTTCCCTAATTTTACTCCTGTTGGCTACCCTGTGAGATGTAGTCCATGGACTCATATAGGAAGTTCCTTTAAGTAATCCACTGCTAATAGTTTTCATCATTGAATCCCACCACCAGAGATACCTGTTGGAAGAATAAGGCAAAGAAGACATTAAATATCTGAGCCTTATCCATGTCTGGAGTGACTAAATCATCCATCCATCACAGAAATAGGCACAATTTTTTCTTGGTCATTTTTTTATTATTAATCTGGAATGAAAAGGTGTATTTACCCTTGACATCCCTTGAAAGTCTCAACACTGCTTCAGCTGAGCTTTCCCAAAATCATCCACACAAGTCCAATCCTTCATGCTCTGCAGCAATGAGCTAAAATCTACTGCTGAGTTTGTTCCCATGGCCTCTTCAGTGACTTTATTCTTTATCCTGGCTATCAAAACTGAACTCATTAGACTTATTTCTGTGTCTTCACATCTTAACAAAGACAAATTGTTCTTCAACAGAGAACAATTTTCCACCTTTGTCCTCCGTCTTTCCCCCTCTGCCTGTTTTTTATTTATCTTTTCTCTTGAATAAACTATTTATTTGAAAAACATTCCAAGAACAACTAATTTTCATTACATGGAAGCAATTTGTCTGGCTGACTCAGGGATGTTTTGCCTTTAGGAACGCATGAACAAATTTGGGGTTAATTTTACTACCAGAATGTTTGAACTAGAAGGAAGAACATCCACAAGCCTGGATTCCAAGAACAATGTTGTTACCAGATGTTGATGAGAACGAAGCTGTACAGGACAGAAAAACAGAGGCATAGAACATCAAATGAGAAAATGTCACCATATCTGCCTTCTGGGTTTCAAATCTTTGATCGCGATCATTCAAATATATATGTATATATATTCTGTGACACCTTCCAGAGAAAATCTGAAATCCATTTTACTTATAAAAAATGCTGTTCCTATATAACCTGTGTTGTCTACTGTTCTGTGTTCTTCATTGGTACAGTGTGCGAGCATGGAACTGAAAATCCTTCATATCATTATAAACTAGGAGCACCATTCTCCAAAGAAACTAATTTGAAGGGAATGTCACTCAGCTTTAGTCCACAAGTGACTTTATGCTTTGCACATTTAGTCTCCTCTTCATCATGTGGCTGAATTGTTTACAGCTGAAACAAACTAACCAGGAGAGCCAGACTGACAAAGACATTTGTTTACCCTGAAAGAAAAAGGAGCTCCAGACCAAAGCAGGTTTCTTGAGGAATGAATTTTCCATATATTCCTCTTTCTGTAGTTTTGGGAAGATAAGAATTCAAACCAACAGAAATTTACAAATATATGAGAATGTATAACCAAATGTAGGTTATACAGCAATTACCCATGACCTCTTCACTTCAGTCTTTTCAAAAATCTTCAATCAACACTTCAGTGATACTAGTAACACTTCCAGAAAACAACAGTTTATATAAAACACTTATCTCTACCCCCCAAAAAAATGCAAAAGGAATGGTCTATTTCAACTCAAAATTCCAGTTGGAAACTTTCTCAGATCCAATTGGGAATTTCTGTAGCCTAGCATCTCAGGAACCATCAGAGATGTAGTTAACTAGAAAGGTTTGATTGAAAGATTTCCCAATTAGGTTAAGAGGAAAAAAATAAAAATAAAATATGGACCCAAATCTTATTAATACTTTTTATTTCCTGTACCTACTTCAGATAGTTGCCTGTTCTGGGATGGGGAAGCAAGGGTGACTGAATGAGAATTATTATTAAATATTCTGTTCACAGTCGATCAGTGGTGGAGCATCCTCACTTCTCCAAAACTAAATGTCATGACTAATGTCATGTAAGGATAAACTTCTTAATTTGACAGTATAGATTTGGGTTTAGGATTTAAAATAATAATAATAAATCTTATTTGATTTTACCATGAAGATTTCCAGAGATATCGAGTGTTTGTAGATCACCTGAGCTTTGACTGATAAAAGATGGCTTCATGTGTATGGTATTGAGCAAGACCTCAAAAATCCTGGGAAGAGATCTTGGCTCTGTTGCATGGGCTAGGTAACATCACAGACATCTATAAGTATGCAACTGTTTTCACCTAATTTCAGATATTTAGGCTTCAATCATCCAGGTTGATTTTGGAGTCAAAGAGAGAGCCATACTATCTCCCATCATGAGAGAGGTAACTAAGAGAGAGAGAATGAATCTCTTTCTGGATGTATTTCTTCCTCTACAACAATTTTAGGGGGTAGCTACACTGAAAAACTTGGCATATAACTTCTATGCAGATGAAGTGATCTGAGATCAGATGTACCCTTTATTTCACAGTATCCCAACTCCTCACCTTGAAAGTCATCTTACTCCTTCCTTTGGGTGACTTCTCCATTCATGCTCCAATATTTCCAGGTCAGGGACTCCTATTAATGAATATTTATTCAATGTATCTAGCATTGTCAAGCTTGAAAGTAGTTGAGGTCTTCACACAATACTGTAATGACAAACAATTCTATAAAATAGGACATCACTTCTGAAAAGCCAAGCTTTTGTTTAGAGAAAGTTTGTATTTTTGCTGGTCTTTGGCCCCTGATCTATCTAGTGGCCTTTTTTTCCAAAATGTAAATTCCATCAACACCAAATTTCTTTTACTGTTTTAACAACTTGGGGGGCATTGATTCCATACAAGAGTCTAGTGGCACGTACATATTTCTTGTGTCTTTTTTGTTAGGACTGAGTAGGGATAGGATACAAGTTAAGAGCAGCTCTATAATGGCTTTCACATGATTGCTGTAGGAAAGCATGCCACGTTCTTACAGCCTTGCCTTCATCCAGCTCCAAGAAAGGGGGGGGAGATGGGGAGGGGGGAGGGGGGAGAGAGAGAAGGAAAAAAAAAAGTTAATAATTTCTTTCTGCTTTGAACATGTGCAAATTCCATATCAAATGAGCATCTGGGGAAAAAAAAAGTGCCAGGGAAAGAGTAAAGAACTGTCCCTTGCCATGGGAATAACAAAGAACATAGACCCTAGGAAAGGTATGTTTAAACAAAATAGTAGCAGCAAAACCAAATCAAAACTCACAGAAAAAAGTCAACCTTATGCTCTGTGTCAAGTCTAGAGGACTTCAAAGACATCTGTACATGCACGTCTGTGCATATGTATGTGTTTGGAGAATGCTGTGTTATTGTAACCACTCTGAGCTTAGATCAGTATCAGATGTGTGGTCAGAAGGACGAATGATCACTTGGGTGAACAGCAGCAAACATGGGTGGAAGGAGAACAAGTCTTCCTACCTCTGATGCTTCATCTGGGGGTGAGGGCAAATGCAAAACAGGACAATCCCCACACAGGAAAATGTGTGACCAGACTCTGGACTTAAAACAGCTCTGACCAAGGTAACGGGCAGTTCTCCAGGTCTGACCTGAGGTGTCTGTGAAATACACGCTGGTCCCGCTAAATATAGACGCTCCAGTGGTGTCAGTCCAAAAAGCCCAGGTAAGAATTTCATTGTAGACTTTGACAGTTTCTCAAGAACCTTGGGCAGGTTCACTTGGAAGCAGCTTGCTTCCTGGAATTATAAATATATGAACATCCAAATGAACAGGTGTGTACACGCCCACGAAATTGGATGTTCTTGCTATCTGTGTTCTGAAAAGGCCACGCAAAAGTTCTTTTTAGTCAAATAGAAATTTAATTGCCATTTCTGGTTTGTTTATCTTTTGTAGAACTTTTTTCCTCTGTATCCAGAATAGAAGATTGACAGCACACAGATTTAGAAGATGAAAGGACCCGTTTTCTGCAATTGCAGCTACCCAAATTGATGCATCCATACCACAGAAGCAGTTGTAAACTTATCTCAATCTATTCACACCTTAGTGCTTTCAAAGCCTTAAGAGAGGAGTCTCACTTCTGAAATCTGCTTATTGCTTTGGGTAAGAAAATGCGACACCAAGCAAATAATAAAATGATGTTTAAAAGCTTTTGCTTACAGTGGGGATGCTGTTCAACAGACTCTTTGATTGAACAGCAAAATTGTTGAGCCTTACCAGCTCTCACACAAGAAGAGACTGCTGAGAGGAGAGATGGAGGTTCTCACCTTATGTCTGCAAACACAACCACTTGCTTTATCTGATCGATGAAGAAGAAATCATAGAGATTCAGAATCGTATCCTCCATAGATGGAAGGAAGGGGGTAAATTCCCAAAACAAGTACAAGGAACATAATGTCTTGGTCCATTAAGTATACTAGATGCAGAGCTTGGGAAGCCTCCTATTTCCCAATGACAGACTGGACATATTAATGTACCATCTGTTTGGGCACATGTTTCTCATAAGCTCCAAAAGGTAGTTGCTGCCCTTGCTGTGGCTACATTTGCCGTCTCTTCAGGCAAAACATAGTTTTGAGGACAGTTTTCCCCTAGTCTTTGTGATGCAGTGCAGACTGTACTAAGTATCAGTGTCTTTGAAACTGCAGTGAAGCTGGTTCTCCATAGTTCTTCTTGAGTATTAATGTTTTATCCTACCTGCAGTGCTGTATTCCAGGTCAGCCCATTTCTGACACAGTCTCAGGTCTTCATGTCAAACCAGAGGCAGAAATTTATCCTACTTCCTTGCTAGGCTGGTGAATCATAAAATGGTTCAGCTTGGAGAGGACCTTAAAGATCGTCTAGTTCCAACCCTCCTGCCATGGGCAGGGACACCTCCCAACTAGATCAGGTTTATCAAAGCCCCGTCCAGCCTGGTCTTGAACACTTGCAAGGATGGGGCATCTACAACTTCTCTAGGCAACCTGTTCCAGTGCCTCACCATCCTCACAGCAAAGAATTTCGTACTAATATCTGAACTAAATCTCCCCTCTTTCAGTTTAAAACTATTACCCCTTGTCCAGTCACTCCACTCATTCACAAAGAGTCCCTCCCAATCTCTCCTGTAGGCCCCCTTTAGGTACTGGAAGGCTGCTATAAGGTCTTCCCAGAGCCTTCTCTTCTCCAGACTGAACAATCCCAGCTCTCTCAGCCTGTCCTCATAGGAGAGGTGCTCCAGCCCTCTGATCATCTTCATGTCCTCCTCTGGACCCGTTCCAACAGGTCCTGACAAAGGAATTTCTTTTCAGATCTCTATATGATAAGTTTTCTGACTGAAAAATCCATGCCTCTTAGTGATTCACATTATGACCTGAATGCATAAGTTTGGTAATTCCTTCCTTCAAAAAAAAATTAAAATATAACAATTAAAATGTAGATGTAATTCCAAAGAAGTGATATGCAGGAATTACAAGTTTGTCAAGTTTCATTTCTAGACAGTTGTTTTGAGGTTGCATTTTTAATATGGATTTTTGGAGGGGATTTTTTTGATTGTTGTTTGTAGGGTTTGGGCTTTTGGGGGTTTTTTGTGTTTGTTTTTTTTTTTTTTCTTTTTCCCCATTCTAATAAGTTTGATCTGGAATCTTTGTCTTTCATTACTCCCTGCAAAGCCATTTCCTCCCTCTCCTCACCCCCTTGAGTTGATTAACTGTTACAAAGCATTCCTGTGATACTTAGTAAATAACAATGCAAACATGTTTATGTAACAATCTAAGTGCTAATTATGTTTTTATGCCGGACTTGAATGCACGCTGTCCTGGAGTCTGGTAGTCTTCAAGTCTTGACTCTTTGATGTGAAGGGTGCACTGGGAAGCACATTCGTTTTTCATTTTGCCTTGATGAAGGCTGCTGCTTACACTTTGTGTCACTTCTCCACAAGTCAGCTGCTTGCTCACCGCCCTGGGGAGCCCACTGGTTCTGCTTCGGAGCCACGTGAGCTTCTGTGCCTGCAGTGATTGTGGCCACAAACAGTTACTGTATGGCAGGATGGACATTTTTGTTGAGTCCCCATGAGTGGGACCAGGCTGTGATATGCTCTTCAGGAGTAAGCTTTTTGATCCAAGCTTGATAGAGCCATAAGAGAACATAAATTGGACTGGATCTGATCCAGACTGACAATTCTGAGGACTCTTAAGAAGAAATTTGGGTTGGCAAATTCTACATAAATCTTTTTCTCCCACTCAAACAGTGAGTCTTTATTAAAAGTTTATGCTGAATTCTTCCTAATCTTAATGTGAATGAAGTGCAAATTACTTGGAGAGTAGTATGATAGAAATAAAACTTTTTTTGACACAATGGTAATAACTAAGCATTTAGAAATGAATGTGATATGTGGCTGGTGCGTGTACTAGACTGGGCTCCTTGGTCTTAAACTCTCTTAAATTTACAGCTTACAAAAGATTCAAATGGGCAGTGGCTGTGACCATGGGAATTGCACTTGTTTCTACAAGAACCCCCTTCTGGGACAAATAGCATGGCTCAGGGGACAAAGGAGGGCCGGGAGTCCCAGCTTCTTTACTCCATTACTGTTAGGAGTTATGACAAACCTTGGCATCTGGAATAAAGTCTTCATATCTCATTGTTAAGGATAAGTCTTCCTTCTTCCAAGAACCATCAGTTTCAATAGTAAAACATTTGAAGAGCTAACTCCAGGACTGATAATTAGACTGATCATGGTTGTTGGAGAGTAAACCACATCGACAGGCAGCGAGAAAATGCTAGTGCCCCTCTAAATTGTCTAAGCCTGTTCTCAATATATGTAAATAGGAGTATTCCATGGACATAATCTAAGAGAAATCTTCTGCTTTTTAAGGGACAATTATTCTACTGAAACACGAGAACCTCGGTCTCAGCAACCACAGACTGCAACTCCCACCTTACCCCAGTCCATGAAGCCAAAGAAGCTCTCCTGGTTTACATCAATTTTATTTCTGTTGGCTAAGATCTCAGAACATGCATGTATCTATGTAAAAGGTGTTTCCTAGCTCTGCTATCTCTGGTGTGTGCATATCTTTTCCCCAGCCTCCAATCTGCAGCATCCTGTAAGGTTAGGGGAGGTCTATGGAGTGCTGCTAAGGCACATATGACAGCTAGCCAGAAAAAGAGCCCAAGCTTGCTGTCATTTAGTGCTATAAATGTGCTATACAGGACCTGTACCTCCACAGCAAAATGTTAGCATGTCTGCAAAATGATAAAGACTATAAATCTCTTTTATACCCTACAGCAACATCCCTGAAGAGAATGTTGTTGGCCTTTAGCAGCAAACATATCCTCAGGACCTGGCAAAGCAAGGTGAGGGAAGGAGTCATTCCAATACACCACTGACATATAAGCAGGAGAATAAAACAATGTGCTTTCTGCTTGGTGTGCTTCTCCTTGTCACTTATCTCACCTTGATTTACCTATTCATCACTCTTCCATCACTTCCCAGACCCCTTGACTGGTCTCCAAATCTCATTCCTCTGCTGGGTTCCCGCACAAATTTGCTGGTAACACTTTCCAGATGTCCACTGTCCAGCCTCCAGGTGATAGGGAAAGTATTTTGTCTAAGATTCCTTTCTCTTGTGGATGATTCTTTGTCTTCCCAGTTTTTCCCAGTCTGAGTAAATGAATGATCCCACCAGCACCTCTTCTTTGTGCAGACCTAGAGTTTTTTCCATAATTTCAACCCTCATCTCTTTTCTTGGCCCCTGTTGCTAGCACCTAAAGCTATTTTAAAGGCTGGTTGATAACCAAGCAAAGCAGATTTTCTCTCTGCTGAAGTTAATTATGTCATTACAGTTTCTGCAAGAATAGTGGCATAACATGGTGCCACATTTGGGTGCTAGTGTTTGGTCATATATTGTTCAAGAGGCTATTATCAAAGTACAACAGTACTCTGCTTTCTGTTAAATAACTTCCCTGTAAGTGTCTGTTTCTTTTCTAGTTGCAAGTCACATCAAACCCATTTGGATTTTTCTTCAGAGAGTGGGACACCATAGCAGTCTTTCTGAAAAATGTTGGACCAGACTTTACAAGACATCTTTAATCCACCAGGGTAATATTGCAGAAGAAAGAAGAACAAAAAAACTGACTGGCCTGGGAAAGGCTCAAAAAAACCCCAAACAAACTCAAAAGCTAACCTGTGTACAATAGCAACAGAGAAGGGATAGTGGTTTAGTTGGTAGCTGGTCAAGTGAGGTGACTGGATAACTATAAAAATGACGGGCAAAGCACTGGATCCTACATGTATCAGACTCCAGATGATCATCTGCCTTCCTGTTTCTGGTCACTGTCGCTTGTCTGCATTAGTTTCATCTTGACCCTCTGAGGTTCGCATTTCTCACATCAGCAACGGGTTCTCTCAAATTGAGAGACCACCTGCAGAAGACACTCAAAAACTCAGGACAGGTGGCACCAAGATGATTCTGTACCATGAGACTTTGAATGAAAATTCTGGATGTTAGCTTTGCAACAGAAATCCTTGGCTGCGCCCTTTCTAGCAACCTTGCTAGTGGGAACCTGGTGGGGATCCTTTCCGGTAAAGGTAGCTTCGTGTTTGGCAGAGAGCAGAGCCTGGACCGTGCTGAACTTCAGAGCTTTCTCCTCCACCTCAAAGAGACTGTGTCTGTTACAGCATTGTAATTTCTGTGGCTTTCTACTTGTGCATGAGGGGTTGTTTTGCACACACCATCAGAAGAAAGCCAATATAAGTCTTTGGAGGGCTATTCACAGCTCAGCAAAGCCAATCAGATTTAGGAAATAAGCTAGCTTTAGGAAGTAAAATAGATATTCTATAACAGTAGTGTTTTTATAGCTTTGATAGGTTAAGGTCATAAGCAAGGTAAGATTTGTAGCGCTAAATATATTTTATGACACTATCTGAATATTATCCTGCCCTAGAAATATGTTATATGTCAGATACTTTCTCTCTAGAAAGAGGGCCTCAGAGAAAGGTCTCTTTCCCCTTTAATTACAAAGTCACAAACTGTCATTAGTCCTTGCTATGTCAGTGATCCAGAAATTACTCTTCCTTGTCTCAGGAGAGATTATCGAAAAGGTAATATTTATTCAGCATCATTGTCAGGTGAAGTGTTCTTCCTTGAGGCTTTGATTCAGTCAGGTACGTAAGAACATGACAAATTCATTTTCAGAGTAGCCACATGGTCTTCATCATGGGATCAGATGAAGAATGCAACGCTTTTATCTTTTCATTCTCTTACATGATGCCAGGCAAATCAGTCTAATGCTGAACCCTGGGGGAATACATTCACCTGATCAGGAACTACCTCATTATTTCAGACTGAGGTCATCTCAGGTATGAATATTCATGGAAAGGTGTTGTTGGGTTTTCTTTAACCTGTTTCAAGTGGAAACACGAAACATATTGAATGCCATCTGCTAAGGTTGTGTACTTGAGCCACTGCTTGTCCCTTCCAGCCAGTAAGATTCTGTGATTCTGTGATTCTTAGACTGTTAGTTGTATATAAGGTTGCGTGCCTGATTCTTGACTGGACAAAGCAACATTAATTTCCCCCCAAAAGAAAAGTATGACATACAGTCTTGGTCCACTTAATTTCTTGTGCAAGCAGATGTTTGAGATTTTGTGCTCAACCAATCTCCTTTCAACACACAGAAATCTTGCCCAAGTGAGCACTGGGCAAATCTTAAACTTTTTTCTAAACTTTTTTTTTTTTTTTAAAGCTCATATAAATAGGTAGATATATCTTGATTCAAGTCATCTTGTAGTGAATTGGGCTTTCACTCCAGGCTAAGCAACTACTAAGCAGGTTCCCTGTCTTACAATATTTTGTTTTTTGAAATAAATGGTACAATCATGCCTAATAATAATAAAAAAAAAAAAAGAGAAAGAAAATGTTGTCAGGGATCCAAACATATGAACTTTATGTCGAGAAAAGTTCTGGTTCCTATTCTCACTTGTGCACAGATTTATTGAAAAAAACCTTGACATTTATTCGTTTTCCACTTAGATTATTGTGGTTAAATCAAAAAGAAGTGTCAGGGCTTAGGGAGCTGAAAGCAGCTACACTTTTTCCATTGTGACGGGTCACATGGTTTCCATTTGTTCCATGAAAAACCTCACGGTTTTGGTTATTTTCACTGTCTGGAATGAGATATAATTCCACTCCTGCTGCCAAATCTCCTGTATCGCGTAGGAAACTCCTGCATTTTGGGCCATCTCCCTTGGTTCAGCTGGGAGGCCTGTTTCACAAGAAGCTTTTTTTATTATTATTATTTATTGCTTCCAGTGATCTGAGGAAACTCTTCAAATGGTTGTTTGAAACTCTGCTTCAGACAATAGGAGAGGAAGGGAGGGCTTGGGTAAGGTACTGTGTTTCAATGGAGGAGCCCTGTGTTCAACTCCAGTTCCTATCACATATGGGAGCCATTTCAGGCTGGGTCAAAAGCCTGTTGAAATCCACAGAAAAGTTTCAGTGCATGTGGATCAGACCCATCATGACGATGTTATGCTGTGTGCAGTGGGGAGGCCGAGGAAGAAATGAATCTTCCACCTCTTACAGAGTATGGGCTCATTTGCATAGAGAAATTATTCTATGGGCACAAAATCAAATGCAATTAAATTCTAGCATCTCCTGTACTTATAACTGGCCAATGGTTGCTCTTTAATTGTTCCCCTACATGCTTTCAGATGATTTTGCATGGCAAAATGAGTTAGCTTAGACCTCTGTGAAGGGAAAACATGATTGCCTCTAACCCAGAAAGAAATATCATCTCTGGGAACATGTTTGTTTTCTAGTGAGTTCCTCAAAATTGGATTAGTCTGAGATGGTTTGAGAAAAGTTTATTTTCAATGGGTAAATAGTGACCTCTAAGTTTCAATTCAGTATTATCTAACAGTCCAGAGATATTTCAAATTAAAGATAGCACTAAAGACACAGTGACAAAAGCAAGTAAGATAAAAATGAGTGTACCTTTACCTAAAGTAGGTCATACTGGATACATCTGATGTCAATATCTACCTGCCTGCCTACCTACCTACCTACCTACCTGTCTGTCTGTCTGTCTGTCTATCTGTCTGTCTATCTATCTATCTATCTATTTAATCTATCTATCAATAATAAAAACTAGTGATTGACAGAAACAGGTACTTTTAGATTAGATTTACTTGACATGTTAGGATTATTTTCTTTAGGTTTAGCTGAGTTCAGCTGGGGAATTTAGACTCTACAGACTACACAGACCGAGTCTGCAAGGAGCAGACCACCTCATCAGGTGAGATGAGTCTCACCTGAGTCTCGAGAGTAGTTATTAAACCAGCAATGAACATGAGAATCCAAGATGCCATATGAAAACAATATTAATTTAGGAAAAATACTGTTCAAGACCAGGGAAATATTTCATTTCACTACAGTGGAATTGTCACATTTTGACACTGCCAGCACAAAATATTTATTAAAAGAAAAACATCTTGTTTCAATCAAGAAAAAGGTTTTACTTCTACTTTCTCTGTTTGACACATTATAGCATAATGTTACTGTTCCATGTATATGACACTAAATGTAAAATTAATAATAATGAAATTACAAAGTCAGTGAGAGATTTGAAAAGATTTATATCAAACAGTTTTTTTCAGCTTAAAATTTTCTAAGAACAAATACTTTAAAAGTTTTTCTGAAATCTGTCCTTGCTTTAATTCAAAAAAAAGTGGTGGTCCTGAAAGTTCATACGTCTACCAAAATCTGTAGTCAAAGATGTCCCTTTATCTCTCACCTAAAACCATTCCCCACTTATGTTCTTATACTGTGATAACAAAATAGCTGAATGATGGCAACATTTGCTATTTCAAATGACTGTGATTCAACATAAAGGAAAAAAAGAAGGAAAAAAAAGCTCTTCTAAACAATGAATCATGAAAAATAATTTGATTGCCTGAAAACGTCTCTATTTTTTAAGGTTTCTTACTTTTAACATATATTTAATATACTTTAAGAGTGAACTTTTCCTTTCAATGTAAAACTGAACAGTAATTTTCCCAATAGAGAACAGATATGAATCAGATGGGTCGGTCTAATTTCTAGAAAAGATTTTAAGGCCATTGTACAATTTTTCACTTTGAACATCACTTTGATCTGGAGAGAAATGCATTACTTAGGGCAAGCCTTGGGGTTGGAAATGAAAATTTGATGTTGTGTCTTTTAAGTGGTCCTTTTACACGTGATGTGAAGATATAAGGGAAATCATGAGCTTCCTTCCTTAACTGAGAAATTTTTCTGGTTTTAAGGATGTGTTGATAGAAGAAAGGATGTGGATAGTCCCACTCAGCTTCAATCTCAAATGTTGGTGCTAAATCTCAGCTGGAAGGTGGGACTCTTCTCTAGACTACTGAAGAGACGTAGACGTCTCCATAGACTGGTTCATCCCACCCATGCTGACAACACACTCAGGACAGAGTGAGCCTGTCCAAGGGCTTGGTCCCTCCCTATAACTAGAGAGGAGGCCAGAAGGAACTTGTTTGATTGCACTGGGTCTCCATCTTTCAGCTGGATTTTTTATGTGGTTAATTTTACCCTTCCAGTTGGCCATCACTTTGAATTTATATATATAGAAGAGTACGTTGGCCCTTAGTTCCAGTGTGCTTCATCTCCACTGGTAATTTAATAGCATGAGGATTTAGTTTTGATACTGCTAAATTGCTAAAATGTTCCCTTGCGTGATTTTGGCCCACAGAAGCTGTGAGGATCCCAAAAAACTCCTGTATGGTTTGGGGTTAATGCTGTTAGCCAAGGAGCATTCTTAATAAGCAGCAAAGATCCAGACATCCAATTCTGGAGGATACAAGAGATTAAAAACTGTAACAATTCAACAAAATTCTAGAATAGGGGTTCCTGGCACTGTCTAATTTACCATCATGGATGTAGCCTGTGAGAGAAGAGCTCTCGTACTGATTTTGCTGCACTCAGAAGCAGGATCTTCATATATAATCTCTGAATGTAGCAAATACTGCTTTGGAACTCAACCCTGAGAACTGCTGAGCAAAGCAGGTCTTTTACCTCAGAAAAGCATTTGAGGTTTCCAAATGCACTTTCATTCTGATGCAGAATGAAACAACACCCATCAAAAATTTTCCATTAAAAAGAGTGAGGTAGGTCAGGATAATCTGTAGTGTTCCAGTTGATGGCATTCATCACAAATGTGAGAAACACACAGCCACTCTATGGATTTGAACTGAGTTTGTTAGTTCTAAAGTGTCAGCATTAGCCATATCTATTTCTCTCTATTCTGCCCCCAAAATTGTATTAAGGAATTTAAGAATCAATATCCTCTAAAGTCTTTCAGTTTAAGTGTAACCCCATATTTTGACATAATAGTCTTTCATTGCAATTTTTCAAGCAACTCTAGCACAGGATACAACATTATGCCATGTGTAATCCCTACTTAAGAACAAGTTTTTCATTGAACTTGTTTACACGTGTTCTTATATTTACTTGTTTAGGTGTTCTTACCTCAGTTCAGAGCAAAAAAAAATTGTAACACCAGGAGCTGTAACAATTACTGGAAGTCAGATTTTCATTCTATCTCCATTTCTCCTCTTTTAAAGTCCTAATGAGATTGACTATGAACTTGGAAAGAGAGATTTTTTTGGTTTTGGTTTTGTTTGTTTTTTTTTTTCTCTTCAGTCTGAATGTCAAGAATATACTCAAACACAGAAAGAACCACTAAGAAAATATTTAGGAATTTCCAGCTAAAAATCAAAGGAAACTAATATATTTCTTTAAAACTTTTCCTGTGCCTTAAGTATTCATGAAAATAATCTCTGGTCTTTTGTAATGAAAAAGGAAAAAATGTTTCTCTCCCCCACATTCTCATCTGTATTTGTAGGAGCTCTACTAAAAGAAAATTTAAAGGTAGCGCCTTTGTTCCTCACATGTTACGAGGAACGTCTTTATTTTGATGAACTCTACAAGCATCAAATTCCCTTGAGGGAATTTTAATCACTTTTTTCAGCATTGCAGCCTTTGTATGCAATTCATTCATTCAACTCTATACCCTTCCCACAACTCCATTACATGCAATCTGGAGCAATGGGTGTTAATAAACATAGCTTAATTTTAACTTATTATTATTACTGTTTTCTGTGTTGAAAGTGAGCAACACCAAGCAGCATCTCCTTCCTCAAAGAATCCCTGCTGCATTTTTATTCTGCTTTCTCTCTGTGGCACCACTGAAATGAATCCACCCTGCAGCCTTTCCCCATAACAGAGGAATGAGATTTGCTACTGAAACCCACAGCTGCCAGCTTCTTACCCACAGCCCAAATCAGAAAGGGCTGGAAGAGCAGGTCTTATGAACTGGCGATGAGTGCTACTTGGCAGTCATCCTTGTTAAATTCCAGAGTCTGTGGCTTCAAATGGATATCACACAGACACGCACAGACATATACTGCCCTCCCACATGTTCACGCGTGTGTGTTGATAAGCAGAAACATGTTCACACACTGCAGCAACCTGTCCATCTTCCAACACACCTTTCAACCTACAAATAACCCTAATGCATGCTCTGAAAATTTGAAAATCTGAAATCTGACATTAGTCTTCCCCTCCCTCTCCTCCCCTAGAAAGCAACATAGATTTGCATTGCTGAAGTGGAGATGTTTGAGAGGCACAAGAAGTTAGGAAGATGCAGGTT
>JAOQGH010000012.1:1959258-2016809 GCA_025769975.1 Gallinago jamesoni
CCCTAGAAAGCAACATAGATTTGCATTGCTGAAGTGGAGATGTTTGAGAGGCACAAGAAGTTAGGAAGATGCAGGTTCCTAAACAGAAGCTTATCCCATTGTGCAGCAAATAGAAAAGAGATTTATGAAAATTATCAGCTTTGAAATAGTCGCAGTTATCACGTTTCTCCAACTACAACATGATGGGCTCATGTGCAGTAAGACTCAACACATACAGCTCTTAAAGCCAGAGATATATCTGAACACCTCAAGACTACATGCACTGGAAGAGCTGTGGCGGTCAATGCAACGAGAGCATTTTCTGGAGTGCTACTGGTTCCTCTTTACCAAGCTTTATCACTTTCACGGTGGAGCCTGTATCATCTGCTGTATCAATAAAAGGAACAGAAATGAAGAGTCAGGCCATCTTCAGTCACCCAGGCATATCCACGAGAGGACACTTTGCTGTGCTTTGTCCATTGTTCCTTATCTGGTTGTCACATACGAGGGATCTCTAAGAGCTTACTCAACATAACTCCAAGGAAGGAGGCTTTTTTGAAATGGGTAGAGATGTAGGCTTCAAAGATGATTGTCCTAGAGTCCTAACAAAATCACTGCTGCACAGACCTTCTCCCAAAGTGACTTCTCTGTGTATGAGTGACAGTTGGGTTGAGCATGGTTTCCTTTGTCAGCAATTCCTGTTCAGGATGCATTAATGTTAAATGCATTAATATATAACTAATATTTAACAGCCAACGGCTTCCCAAAAACAAAAGTGAAAGACTGGTCACTTGGAGCAAAGGCATCAAAGAGGAAACACATTTTAAGAAATAAACCACAATATTCATAAGAACCAGTGCAGTTTACTCTCAAGTCATGTCATGATCAGCTATGTTGAGGTGGCAGAAATTCTGTCATTGACATCCCTGTAACTCTCCAAGAAAGGAATTAAGCCCCTATTTGTCTTTTTATAGCACTTTGATCCAACACACTCTCTTGTGACAAAGCACACAAAAAGGGATAGACTATTAAGAGCTAGTGGCTTTCTCCACCATCTTTCAAGTGTGTACGCAGATCTTATCTGGAAGTCATTGTATTGCTTCCCTGTTTGTTCTTCCCAGAGCCCCACTGCATTAACTCATTCATGCTGGTAAGGTTTATGACCCCAATAAACAACAGTCTTCCCTCACTTCCCAGAATACAAAATAACTGTTTCTCATGTTTCTAAGCTTTACTAAGTAATGGTGACACAGCAGGTAAAATCCTGCTGCGTCCACCATTCCCACTAACAGCCTTCTTCATAACTGAGTGGCTGTTGCTCCAGCAATTTGATTTTCATAGTTTCCCAAATATCAGTCTCTTGCTCCCATACTAAATAAGTTATCTCCTTGCTTTCTGGTAACCTCTCCTCAAATGTTTGTGGCCTGTTACTAGGTTCCTCGTGCTGTGGTTTCAGAGCCAAGCCATTCATCTTCGCACATGACTCAGAGGCTGTTTTCTTCAGCCAATTAATCATGAAGTTGTGTTTCCCCCAACATACCTTCTCTGGCTCATCTGCATCTTTATAGTAATGAGGTGTCCAGAAGTGAGTGCAGCATTCCAGGTCCATCAAGTGAGTGGAGCTCACCTTTCTGTTCCCTGACATCACCCCTCTGGGTCTCCAGCCCAGCCTCAGAATGATGGTTCAGCTTCTGCAGCACCCTGTAGTATCACAGCTCTGCCTACTGTCGACACTCACCCTGGTATTTTTGACAGCGTAACTGCTTCTACCTGCCAATGGGGAGGTTTGGTTCAGAGTATTTCCATGCCCAGAGGAGCTGTATAAACTGTTTTTTCCAACTCTACTCTCATGTGGCTTCCCCCCTGGCTGTCCAATTTGTCTTCACTGCTCTGTGTTAGTTTCTCGCCCTCACTGGTCTTCGCTAATCTTGTTGTCTCCCCTACCCTGATGATGAAAACATCTTCCCAGCCACAGAAGTCTTAGTCTATTCTCTTTACTACCATCAGAGTCATTCATTCCAGCCACCTGGGAAGAAGCAGAGGAAAACCCATGCAAAGCTTTTTACAACCCTTAATCTCGAATCTAACCCGCTCTAGTTACGCTCTCCCAGCATGAATTACGGCATGCTTCCTGACGAATTTACTCCCTGATGAAGGGAGTGAAGGCTGGTGCACCTTCCTGGAGCAGAGCTGCTCTGCTAAAGGAGAACTTCTGTCTCTTTCCATTCAGGGGAGTTAAGCCCATGTGATGGCAGCATCAGGATCCAACCTTAAGGCTTCACCTCTTCTTTAAATTAAGCAGCACCAGTGAATGGTCCCAGTCACTGGAACATGGTCACATTAGTATTATTAGCAAAGTTCTTGGCATGGTTTTCATCCAGAGTCACTAGAATTCTCCCAAATCAGGGTAAGCACCTACTAGGGACATGTCCTGATCTATCAGGGTGCTATTCTGCCCTGAGCATGGAGATACAGGCATAGGCCACTCCAGACAGGCTAACCATGGGGCTGGAGAATGTGTTCATTCAATCTACAACAGATGTAATCAAAGTCTTCCTTTAGGTTGTCAAAAGAGAAGTTGTTGCCTGTTCCACTTACACTCAACCGACGCAATTCACTGAGTAACTACGGAGAAATAACACCAAATTCTGCCGTGATTTACTTTATCTGTTCATTCCAGCTGAGAGAGTCACTGCTGGGGAACAGCAGAGAAAGGATCTCACGCACGCCTCCTCTGCGGTGTGACGTGCAAGGTAACCGCTAACGGAGCAGAGACAAGGGTGAGGACAGCCGGAGGCCTGGGAAAGGCAACAGAACAAAACCAGGAAGAGGACATGCCCTCACCGGGCTTTCCCCTCCTTAATAAAATTGTCCAATAAAATGTCACACCCATCTTCCAAACTGCAGACTGCTTCTTTTTTTTTCTTTTTTTTTTTCCTAAGGGTTTTTATTTCTTTTCGTTCCACCCTATGAATTTTGCAGAAGATATGAAAACCTTAGCACACACAAAAGTCCCTGGGAAGCATTTAACCACCTATAATCACTTCTTGCAGGTCATATGATGTAAATCAGCTAATAGTTTTCTGTTCTTCTCCTTGGCCATCTTTCTCTGAAACACTCCGTTAGCTGTCTTTAACAGGAGTGTTTATAGAGGATAATACCATTCCAGGCACTTCCTGCAACCATGTGTTCTTCATTTGGAAGTATCACATAGAAACGTTGCTTCATGTGGCATTTCCAAATAAAAACCTCATGGTCCTGACTCTGAAACACTGCATAAAGTTCTACCCTTGTGGTATTTCAGGGGAAAGAATTTTTTTTTTTTTCATTCTTTTTCTAATAAGACCAGAGCAAAAAAGTTTTTTGGCACAAGAATTAGATTCTTCTCTGGATTGTATTATCTGAACCCCTTAAGGAAAATCTTCCCAGCAGTTGCCTCTACCTGATCGTAATATATCAAATCTGGGTCTATTTGTCGTTAGCTTAGAGTGCTATGTGCTTTCCCCTACACCTTCATTGCACTTTCCCCTTTCCAGATGACACTGATTAGTTGTTTATTGATAAGATCAAAATAAATGGGAAATCAAACTCAGTGGTATTTTCATCTCCAACTCAAGCACACATGTTAACACCATCCCAAATGCCTACCACATCCAGTGCACTTTGGCCTTTCACAGCCAAAGGGAACAGAAAACGCTCAAAGGAAAAGAAAAGGGAGGTTTTGGGCTTTATACAATTAATAAGCACCATAAGAGAATTAGTACTGCAGCAAGAAAAGCCATAATTCTACTTTGTTAGTTCACATTTTCTGAATATTCTTAGTTTGCAGTTAATTTCATTTAGCTGGCTGATGATCAGGGAATTTTTAAGAGATTTTAATTCATTTTTCCCTCTAATTTTTCATTTCTTTGCCTTTGGAGTCTCTTTCTTCCTCTAAACTTTGCAACATTTCTCTATGATTCCACCTACGTAAACACTCTATGGAGATAACCCAATTAGCCAATCAACTCACAAAAAAAACCCTTAGGAATAATGAGAAGGTTTCATTCTTTCTTTTTTTTTGTGTGTATGTGTTACTTTCCTAGGAAAAAATGCTTGGAAATCTAAAGAATTTTTTTTAATACACTTTGTGGGACTGAAGGTTCAGCCAAATACCTTTGAAAAATAAGGCTTATTTAGAAAAAAACACAATATTAGAAAATATATCTAATTCAATGCAGGTTTTTTTGTCCTGTGTGCATAAAACCTCACTAGTTCAAATGAGGATTTGAGATGAATCTTGCTGCACTGCCACAAGTTTCTCTGCCATAGATAAGTGGGAGAATCTTAAGCAGTTGAAAACACAATGATTTACGTCAGTGAAAACAGGTTGTTTCCCAAA
Source organism: Gallinago jamesoni (assembly GCA_025769975.1). NCBI lineage: Eukaryota > Metazoa > Chordata > Aves > Charadriiformes > Scolopacidae > Gallinago > Gallinago jamesoni. Next base: position 1,963,619 of record JAOQGH010000012.1, read on the forward strand.
TACATCCTTTTCATTTTCTCCTGGAAATTTGGACAGGTTTAAAAAGATTTTACATTAATCTCGAAGTGCCTGTCTGCAGCCAGGGCTCTGACATATACAATTCCACAGGATTTTCTCCATGCAGAGGAGGCTGTGGGAATCTTGGGCACTGCTAAGCAATCAAGCATCAACAGCACTCAGAAGTCACAGGTCAGAGGTTCAGTGGATGAGGAATTGGTTGGATGGTTGCATCCAGAGGATAGTGGTCAATGGCTCAATGTCCAGAAGGAGATCGGTGACAAGTGGTGTCCCTCTGGGATCTGTACTGGGACCAGTGCTCTTCAATATCTTCATCAATGACACGGACATGTGTTTGAGTACACCCTCAGCAAGTTTGCAGATGACACCAAGCTGAGTGCTGCAGTAGACATGCCTGAGGGATGGGAGCCAGAGGAACCTGGATGGAGTCAAGAAGTGGGCCCAGGTGAACCTCAGAAGGTTCAACAAGGCCAAGTGCAGGGCCTGCACCTGGATCAGGGCAAATCCAAGTACAAATACAGGCTGAGGGATGAAGGGATAGAGACCAGCCCAGCTGAGAAGGACTTGCAGGTACTGATGGGTACAGGGCCTGGCGTGATGGAACAAAGTTTAACAGTTTTAAAGTGAAATAGGGTAGATTTAGACTAGATATAAGGAAGAATTTTTTTACTATAAGGGCAGTGAAACATTAAACCAAGTTTTCAAAAGAGGTGGTAGATGCCCTGTCCCTGAAAACACTCAAGGTCAGGTTGGACAGGGCTCTGAGGAACCTGATCTAGTTGAACATATCCCTGCTCATTGCAGGGGGCTTGGACTAGATGATCTTTAAGGGTCCCTTCCAAACCAAAATATTCTATGATGTTTCCTGAAATTGAGAAGATTGACTTACTTATAAATCAAGAAAATCCTCTTTCTAGAAATAATAAAAGTGAGATTGGTTTTGTCGGTCCCTTCTCATGCATCTTGAACCTTTTGTCCATAATCACAAAAAAAAATGCAAACATGTTTTGTTTTGGTTTAGTTTATAATCTAGAACTTGGAAACTCATGATTCCAGCAGTTGGAACTTTGAAAAAAATACGAAACTCATGGCACAGTCACTAAAGTTGGCATCTCAGCAAGAGATAGATTGTTTTTTCCATTCGGCATCAGCTTTTAGTTAACAGCATAAAGTTCTGAATACATCTTCAAATACCTATGTAAAATCTCTGATGGAAAAGCAGGCCTCTTGGAGTTGCTGACTTGTCTCACAAGGGCTCTGGGAAATTCCTGTTTTGGAGGAGACGGGAAGTGAATGTAAGCATAGGGAAAAATAAAAAGGATAGAAAGCTCAGAACTTTGCTCATGACAATGAACTGACCCTTGGAGATATCAGTATGCCCCTTCCTCATTGTTTCCTCTTTGATAACATCACTCTGCTTTTCTGGGGGGTTTTGAGGGGAGTTATTTTGATTTTATTTTTTTAACTTATTCTTCAGGTGTGTGAACATAGGGAGAGAGTAATAATTTCTAATAACAAATATTTTGCAATGGCAGAGCGGCTGTGATATGCCAATTTTGTGGCTTGTGATATGTACCAGACATAGCATGGATTTTCTACTGATCCATTTGTAAGTTTGAGATGGCAGGAGACTGAACTCAGAGGACATGAAGGAGTCCTACTTGTCCTATGCTCTGAATTTGATTTCTGTCCAAAGCATCCAAAAGGGAGAAGCTGCTCATTCTCTATTTTTGGAAATAAGGTCTATTTACAGTTGCTCTGGAGTCTAGAGTCAGTCCAAAGTCTTTTAGCAGATGCTTTGTGCGGTCTTTGAACTCTTGCAAGCCATGGGGGAAGGAAAAAAGAAGAGGATTTCTGCTTTTTAAGGCCAAGGGCTTTTCAGATTACTTAGAATCATCTCCAACGTAAACCAATTGCATGATTTCCATCCAGTTCCTTCTGCCCTGAGCTCAGCTGCTTGTGTCAAAGATGCCAAGCACTTGGAGATGATGACAGGTAAGGGAAAGAGCTGCATATGGTTAAAAAATAGCTAGTAGCATCCGGATGCTGCATATGAAACAGGACGTGATGTTGTAATGGAAGAGTGGCATCCGTTCCCTGCCTGCAGAATGTTGGTGGTCCTTCCAGCTGTTCCCTACAAGACTAATCTGGCATTTTCAGTCTCAGACTTGATAATGAGAGTGCCTGGTGGCCTTGAAGAAACATGGAAGGATTTCAGATTTCTGTTGGCTACAGAAGATTGGGAATTGCACACTTTGTCCAAGAATCAAATCTGTAGGAGAGTCTCATTCCCCAGGGGCCACTGATGACAGCACAGCTAAAGTGGAGCTTCATCTGTTCCAACTTGCCTGTGGTCTACCACACAATTTGTTTGTTATGCTGAGCCTAAGGAAGCTTACCACTCAGACCCAGCAGCAGCTTTGGCTTGAGGTGCAAAATAAGCCACTCACTTGGGCACAAGACTCCAGGGAACAGAAAGAGAGACATGACCCCACTGCTTATGACAGTGCACTGGAAAATCAGCCTGTCTGTGGTGCTGCCACAGTGTGCGACAACAGCCAGGCTGGGCTGAGGGGTGGCTCTCCTTGAAGCACATCTCTCCATCCCTCCAGCAACAGCAAGGACAGCAACTAGGGCTCTCAGAGGCCTTTCTCATAAGGTTACTTTTCCCTTCTCCGAGCAGAGGACCCCTCATCCTTACTACCATCCACCACCTTCATGCTGACACAGTGACTGGTTGTGTGCAAACTCCTCCTTTGCTCCTGTCCAGTGAAAAGTCCAGTGAGCTTTAAACTCCTCCTGGAAAAGGTAAACTCCAAGGGCTTCAATTGAGAACATGTCCACTGGTTTTTGGCAAGCCAACTGCCTGCAGCATGCTTGCTGGACAAACCCAACTGGGACACAACAGGAGACCTCCCAAGGTCTGGTCAAGGCTGGTTAATTTGATGTTATTAACCAATTCAGGGAAATTCAGTGGATGGTGGCGAGTCATCTGGCTGGAAGTGATCCCATCAAACTTGGATCCCCATGTTCTCAATGAAGAGAAATAAATTTCTTGGGCACTTACTGTCTGATCTATTTTACCACATATTTTAGGAAGAGATAATGATCTCCACTGAGTGAACTCACTACACCTCCACTGATTATGAAAGGAGAAACCAACTCTGAGAAAGATGCTACAGCATCTAAAATTACATGAAAGGAACCCTAGCCCTGGTCTTCATCTGGAGACCATAAAGTAGTGCATGACCCAAGATTTCCCTATTTGCATGAGTTCAGTTGCTCCTCTGCTACTGGAAGGTATTTAAATATGGCTACTCCACAAAGTAGGAGCCATTTGATGAATGAAGTTTTGCAGCAACAGTTCCAGTGGTCCATCTCAGCAAATTGAAGTAGAGCTGTTGAAAGGTGAGAAAGTACTTGTGCTGTAAACATGGGAACATACTACTAAATGACATGCCCACCCACTTCTTGGTCTCTTTCCACCGCCAAAGCAGTAAAAAAGGGACCTTAGTGTAAGTGTGAATCCAGCTCCTGGAATGTTTTTCCATTTCCTCGTATTTACGTTAATGAACACTGACACTACAGACTCACATTCCCAGCTCAGTACTTCCCAGACTGACCAGCAACAAAACCAAGGAGATGAGACTAAACAGATGATTTGATGAGGTTTATATTATTATTATTTTATTCCTGTAGGCTATGGAAAGAAAAGAAGAGAGAAAGGTCACACCTCTGATTTCAAAAAAGATAACAGCTAAGTTCAGAGACAGACTTTAGAGAAAAAAAAAAAAATCAAGAAATTCAAGGAAAATTATTATCTGCAACCTAATTTAATATTATTAATTGGCAATGTTTTCCACTTGGTAAAATGTTCCTCCAAAAAAAGGTCAGCTTGCCTGGATAAAGTCCTAATGCTTAAGAGCAGATTGCTTTACCTTAAGTTTAACCAGAAATAATATGATGGTATAAAAGCCTCTCTTCTCATAGAGGGTGACTTTTCATGAGTCCTTTGCACACCTGCAGGCAACTTTGTAAAGTGGACAATAACTGAAAAGCAGCTCCTTTTGGTCTATACAGTGAGTTCATTGCATCCCCTGTACCCCCACTACTACATGCCAAAACCATAGCACCAGTGACAGGAAAAGGCTGTGAACTGCATTTCTATAGGTTTATATACATGTGTATGAATGTATCCATGGGCTGAATCAGGCATGATTCCTGGGGGAGGAAGGTTGTCATGGTGTTAGGAGGATTACATTTGTCCCTAGATTAGGTCTGTCTCTGGACTGAGATGGCATGATCTCCTTCGAAATTAAAGGGTTGCTGTGAATATTTGGATATACTACTGCACCTGACTAAGAACAGTTTTTGCTTCCACCTTGATCTCTTCTGATATTAATTTCTGTGGTGCTTGTGAAGCTCTGTTTGCTGCAGCTTCACAAAGGCATAATGTTCATTTTTAACTCTAGGTCAAATCAAAAGCTTTAGTCCAGCTCTGACACTCAAGAGCTACCACAAATGTGTCAATAAAGACTGAGAGAAAGACACAGGAGCAGGTGAGATATGACTTGGTTCCTTGGCTAAGAACCTTCTGACATAAAATTTTCCTGTATTTCAGAATATTCCAGGCATTTAAATAAGGTAGAAAATATCAAAATGGGGAAAGCATTCCAAGATACTACAAGACTTTCTCTTTCCTTATGCTTGCTTAACACATAATAACATATGTATATATTTTTATTTCTATATATCTATACACACACACATATATATACACACACAGTCCATTTTCCATTCCCATTCTCAACCTCCAGATCAAAAAAGTTTTTAACTGCAAAAAAACTGAACATTAAGGCAATCTGTGTCCATTCCACCCCAGTTCGGAAATGGGAGGGTTCCGTATTAATAAATTGGATAGTAATTGGATATTAGATAGAAATTGGATAATAAATTGATTAATAAATTAATAAATTGCATAAGCCAGGATATCAAAGTATTTCATAAAGTGGCTTAGTATTGTGTTACTGAGGTGACTCAACAGCAGTCATGGTTCCAGTGCAGATGTAACCCAGAAAAGCTGACACTACAGGCAGGCATAAAGCAGCAGGACATGTCCCAGGCTCACAAGCTGTATTAGGTGCAGAAGTGAGAACAGAATCCTGACATCCTTCATGCCACGCTTCTACCTTAACCACACATGCTTTTGCCTTTCCATACGTCATCCTGATGCTCCTAGGAAGGAGATTAATCATTTTGTATCTCATTTTTCCACTGGGGGTGAGTCAAGCGAGGATGACTGAAGTGACTTAGACATGTTCTTAGGACAGTGCCAAGAGGAGAAAGCAGCCTTCATAGGACTAAGAGGCAGGAGTGAGACACCAACTTGTGCAAACCAGAGATTCACTAAGGCCCATGAGGGAATGGAAAGTGTTCTGCTATTGCAGAAAGTAAGGAAGATCAGAAACATTTTATTTATTGGGGAGAAATTTTTCCATCAAACATTCCCTCTTGGTTAATCTCAGTCCTTAAAAAATATCTACCAGCATATTCAGCGATGAGCCTGGCAAGTATAATTTATTGCTTCTCTGCATGCTAAAAATCATAGATTCTAGATACTGATTTTATAGCACAGCACAATTTTCCTCACTCTTGACCATGTACTAACCTTTCGCTGCTTCACGAGGCATAATTATCCATATCATTCCTTCCCTGACCCCAAGGGACTAATGACCTTATCACCTCTTCCTTGCTAACAGATCCTCCTGCTCCTCATATATCCCTTCTGCAACTGATTGACATAATTAAGTTACACTCAGAGCAATTATTCCCGACATGTTCTTAGCTTGGAGTTTACTGCTTCTGTTTCAGACCTCCAGAAGGGTTTGTTTGCCTCTGTTCTCCTAGCTCTGTCACTGGCTTAATAAAAGATTATTGAAATACTATACCCACACAGGTCTTGCCTAGATAAATTAATCACCTTCCATCTGAAGGGGATGGAGTATAAGCCCTGCTTAAATCTCTCTAGCAACTGCCTGTTGAGGGAAGTAAATTGTGGTGGTCCTGCTTCAGTGGGTGCTCTGGAATACTGCGTCCAGCTGTTATAAAGACAGGAAATATTTTTCTCTCCCTTGATTTTGTAGTAAGGTACAAGGAATCCTTGACTTTTTCTTTGGAGGAAGAGTGACTGTTAATTGTTTCCAGAGCGAAACATGTCTTTGGAACAGACCCTGGAATTATCCAGCAAGGTACGGCAGCATGTATGCAAATTGCAGAGCTCCTTGAGACGTTCACAAATGTTTCCTGAAGACACTAGGTATTGGCTTGGTTTCTAGAAGTCATGTCTTCGGCATTCAGCAGTTTGTGACAAGCTGTGTAAGATAGAGAATGGCTTTGAGGTTCCCCTCTTGGAAACAGGATGCTGCTTGAGGACTGACAATTGGATATAAAACCATTAAATTACAAATACTGTCCAGTGCAGACCCAGTGTAGAACCTCCTTTTTTCTGCAGAATGTAGGGAAACAGTACATCTTCTGCAATCTTTCCACCACTGTGTGTGCAGCTGGCAGCTATCACCGGATTTGGTTCAGCTTGAAATGTCCAAGACCTACATGTCTGCTTTGCCTAAAGTCAGGAGGGTTGATTTCTGACATCATCATATGAAAATAAATTATGCAGGTTCCTCTGGTCCACAAATTGTATGTGGATTAGTAAAGTCCTGCTTCCATTGCATTTGGTAGGAAAAAATCAGCACCTCCAGAGAGTGATTCATCATTAAGATTAGATGGCAAAAATCCTTTGGGACTTCGAGTGGTGTTTGTCTACACTGGTGGCACAGTATATCAAGGTCTTTAGCCCATCAGGTCTCCACAGGCCTCCAGGAAAATAAATGAGTGTGTGAGTTTCCCACTCTCCCAGATAGGCTGGATCTCCCTTCTTGGCCTGGACCTTGATGAGGTTTTAGGACCTCCATTCCCAATCTCCATGTGTGGAGGCACCTACATATTGCATAGTGGAGCCTGCAAGGTCACCCATTTTGGTAACCATGAGCCACTAGTTTGACTCTGCCCATTTAATCCAGTTTAGCCGTTAACTGGCAGCAAAGCTACCCCTTTGCCTTCTCCGTTCAGCAGTTATCTCCAGGGGACAAATTAGATATTTGAATCATTTCTAGCTCCATTGATATGAGCCTAAATTTATCATTTGCCTAATTTAAGTGGTTCCATGTCTTATTTCCTAGGAGAACATAGTTGTCAAACAATGGACTGGGATAGGACTGTGCTCCACCTCTCTTGCAGAAGAATCCAACTCCATCTGTGCTGGCACAATGTATAGAGAGGGATCCAGGACTCACAGGGCAGAAAGATAACAAGTGAAAAGGAGACTGATGTTGCAGTGCGTGACAGAGGACATGTGGGTGCCAGACTTCTCTCTCAAGTGCTGTTCTGCACATGATGTTACATCTCTTTCATGCAAAAAAGCATCAGCAGACATCAGAACCCAGCTGTTGGGAAAGTGGCCCTTTCCTCCTGTGGGTGGACAAGAGGGAGGAACGTACGGCACCTTGCTTAAACTCTTGTCTGTTCCCAGCCTGAAATTTCTTTCAAAAGAAATAAAAAGCAGAAGAGGGAGAAATTGACCATAGTGTAAGGGAAGGAGGGAGAAAAAGAAAGTATAAAGAATGCAATAAAAAAGGAAAAGCTTGACTTAGAGAAATAACAAATCCTATATCTTCTCCTTCCTGGAGGCTTGAATCTAATAGTAATCTCATTGCCTCTGTTTCCTGCATGGAGGTTGGTATCTCTTCCAAGGCAATCACAGGCACTTTTTCACCCTTGTATGGATCAGACCCACATCATCCATGGCCAGAGAAAATTCTTGATTCCTCCTCCTTCTCTCTTCTGTCTCCCTGGTGGGTCAGGGATGTGCTTTCAGGAGAGAGCTGCAGACACACACGCACACACTCAGCTGCCCTTTCGCTCTGACAGGCCCTTTCCACTGTCTTGTGGAAACCTGACCTGTCCTCCAAGAACAATAATGAGATGGACATGGGAACATCTTAGCTGGCTACAGCACAAGAAAATGCTGTCTGCATTCAGGGAGTGAACATCCAGCATCTTTTGTTCCTCTGCCTTGGGTGCTTTTCTTTCTTAGGGACATTCATGCCATGTAAAAGTTATATTCCTCAGGACAATGTATGGGATTTCCATGTTGCTTTCCCCAGTAGTTTTATTGCAGCTGCCATCAAATCACATAGAAAAGAAACCTTGAATGTTAAAGAGCATGAGGCTCAGATTTCATGCGAAATACAGGATGCAGACAAACATTTATCTAACCAGGGGGTACTGAAAGAGACAGAAGGACACCTCCTTGCACCCCTATCTGATACTGGCCTGTCCAAGTGTGCTTGTAAGAGACCTCTATCCAACCTCCCTACTTAGTTTAGAATAAAACTCAATCTGCCCCATCACACTGTACTCACTGAAAATTTTTATTCGTTCAAGACTCGTTCAAAATCAAATTATACTTTTCTGTATGAATCCTGTTTCCTGGGGTAGTTCTGATTTGCTGGGTCTGTTTGGTTAATCCCCAAATCTCTCCCAACTCTCTTCCCATTACAGGAGGGAAACTGGTCTGCAGAAGGCTTTTGCCATTAGAGTGCATTTTCTTCTGCCACATCACAGTGCAAAATAGCTCTCATCTCTTTGGAGAAAGGCTAAGACAGCTGGGAAGGAGATTTCTGTTTGGCGAGGAAGCAATGGGAAGGGGGCCGAATTTTTATTTCACTTATGTAAATGACACAGAAAAATATGTGAAATGCTCAGGTTGGCCCACAAAAACCGTGGCCTTAGTAACAACTCTTGGCCTGGGGTATTGGCTATGTAATCAATCCCAAAGCTACAAGCCGTGGAGCACCTTCCCTTTCCTCCTGATGTCTTTGCTGCTGCTGTCTTTTGTTTTTACTGAACACAGGAAGAGCCCAATTTCAATGGGGAACCTCTACAAATTATGAATTTAAAAAAAAAGAAGAAGAAAAAAAAGAAAGTCCTGGATATATAACCTGTTTGCTATTGTGCCCTAGGGTTCACAGATAAAAAAGAGGGGTCACCCTCATTCAGCTGTACCTGTCTTTACTATTACAGTTTCAGGCTTTTGCTAGGATCCTTCAGGCTTATGTTTTCAAGAACAAACATTTGAAAGCTCACAGCTGCAGAAAGGGGAAAGGAAATTCCCCCTGCAATGCCTGTAGCACTCATGGCAACAGTTTCCTCTCCCATGAATCGACACAACCCTCTAATCCCATAGAAAATTAATCCTGGAAAAAAAAAAAAAAAAAAAAAGCGATGTGGGGAAGACTTTATTTCTGTGTTAATGTACCAAACTGGTCCACGGAAGGATCCAATGATCACTGGAGCCAGCCCAGCAGACCATGTGCGTGAGAGAAGGACCTCTTTTTTTGGGTGGTAATAAATCATTAAATTACTTCAGCTGCTGAGGAAACCACAGCCACAGAGCTTTTATAGCCAGCTAACCCATGGTTCTTCTAAGGACCAACTGACATGCGCTACTCATCTGCAAGTTTCATTGATCTCGATGCCTGTAATTTACCATCTCTAACTATACAAATCCCTTTACAGATCACTGGTTCTATAAATCACTACAACACGTGCTAAAAGCCCTGTTAACTTGAAGACAGAAATGTGTTTATTCACTGCTTTACCTGTCATTACTCTTTGATAATTGCTAGTAGCTGAGTAAGATATTTTTTGTTGCTGCTTCATGGGATGTAAAAATGGAAGAAACTCTCTTCGTTCTGAAAGAAGGAAAAGCTATTGATTCCTAGTGATTATTTGGAGGAAAATGCGTAAAAGTAAGGAATTCCCAATTACCTCAAAGTTGCTTCCATTTCAGAAATCTCCAAGTGACACCACATTTCTGGTTCCCAGATTGTACTGAACTTTTAACATAAATCTGTCTGTTTTATTTTCTGTGTGGCTTTCGTACAAAATTGTACACTGATTTTAAATATCACTTTCTTAAAATCTGAATTTTCCCATATTAATTTGTCATAAAATTAGTTTTTCTAACCAAACAAGTCTTAATAAATCCTCTCTATAAAGCATCTACATGGAAAATACACTGATCCCTAAGAAAGACAAAATGATTCATCTTGTTTTAAACAATAAGTCGAGCTCTAGTCTTGGCATTTCAAACATAGCCTAAAGGAAAAAAAACACCACCCCGTCTTTTCTCTGAGGAAAAATCAACTCAACCTATCCCATTTCTGAGAGAGGTTTTACTAACCTCTTCTTAATAAACTCAGTGAAGGATACTCAACCTCTTTTTTTTCAGAAATCAGCTACAAGACTTCATTCTTCTTTGAGATTTTTTTGTTCATGATCTATTTGTTGCTTGGGGAGGGGGGAGTGCTTTGCATTGGGATTTTTTTACCCAATTTCATGACTTTTTATCCTTATTGTGAGAGAGAGAATAGATTCTTTCCTTTCTTCCTAAATGAATCTTTCCAGTCTCAAATATATACACTACTAATTAAAAGAACTCCAAGAAAAAACTGAAGAGATTTATAGAAGGAGCAATTCTGCAGACTTTTGTAAATCTGTCAGAACTGGTAGACATTTTTCCTACAGATGCTTTACACCCATCTAAACCAAAACAACGGCATAAATCAAACTGAGTACCCCTTGCTCTTTGTCACAGACACAGTCATCAATGCCATGGGGTGACGTTTCTTTGAAAAATAATTCCTCTTAGTGAAAAAAGCATATTTGGCAACACTGAAATAAGTTTTCATATGGTTTTCATATGGTTTTCACCAAACTACTTATAAAAGTCTACTAGTAGAAATGAAAAGGAAAGCCAGGTTAAGTTGACATTTTTTAACTAAGCAAGAACATGAGGCGTTAATTTCAATACCAGTTTTTAATTTGGGCATACTTTGGGGTTTGTTTTGTTTGGTTTTCTTTTTAAAAAAGGGGATTAATCTAGAAATATTCAAACCCAAACACCTTATTTATGATGAAACAAAATACATCGTTTCTCCTGAAAGACAAAAGACTCAATCTTCTGACTCACTTTCATCTCCTCCTTTCTCCAAATTATCAATAAATTAAAGAGGAGAAGCATAAGTCACTAACACTCTTGGCATTTTTTTAATTATTATTTTTACATGATTCACACTCTCAAAGCTGCGGGCTGGTCTTTTTCACAGAAGACAAGTCTGGATGAGGGAAGAAATGCAACAATCCCTGGTGCTAATTATGGTTGGCATCTTCTCCCTTATGGCAGAGGAAAGTGTGTGTGTGCTCACAGGTATTTATATGTGTGCAAGTAATTCCATGAGAAAATTAAAAGGAAAAAAACCCAACTTCTTCCTGCAAGGAGGGCTGGGAAAGCCCCATACATTGTATCAAAAGTAACACCTGTGAGTAAAGTCTAAGGACATAAATTTTTTATTATTATAACCAGTCATCATAAAATCAGTCAACAAGGTTATATAACAAGGAAATGAATTAGACCCTTTTCTAACGTTTAAAGCAGAATCTTGGAAAGTTCAACAACATTGAATGGTCTGAGGCTTATTTCTTCCTTCTGCTCCACTGCTGATCCCCAATGCCTGCTCTGAGTTGTGAGAGGCAAAGTGCTCATTAGGAGAGTTTTGCTGAGGGCAAACAGAAGGTCCAGTGGGGAGAAGAGCAACTCTTGGTCAGAAATATGTGCTTTACCAGGGTACTGTCTTCATCTTTTCTTGAGACTTAGGATTTCCTGGGTTCCAGCAATGCTGAACTGCTAAACCCAGCTGAGAGAGCACCTTAAACCCAGAATGCCACAGACAGTAGAATTGAAAATAAAGTTGGAAATGGGTGAATCTGGGGGTATTTCCTAGCTCAGGATTTTTTGTCTTCATGTGTGCTTGTGTGTAGTTGCAATCTTCTCTTGCCATGAAAAATGGGACACGACCATGCCCTGTCACATTGCTATATTGAGTCACATTGGCAAAGAGGTTCATATATCAGCTACAAGAAGGTCCTGTTGTCAGGGCTGGGAACTAACATGTCCCCCGTGATCATCTTCTCTTGGTCATTGCTTGGCTCCACAGATTTCTCTTGCTTCAGGATCCATTCGCCTGCCAGGTCAAGGCAAAAGGATCGGATCTGTGACAGGAGACATTTTCATGGATCTCATGTTTCCATTGATCTGTAGGCGTTAGGGAGCTGTATATGGGTATACACATGGCATCCTACTTCATGTCCTATTCAATACGTTGGTTATGTTGTGCTTTGTCCATTCTTGCATTTTTGGCTGAGTTTTTTCAGTGTTTTGGATATTTTTAAGAGGATCTGATAAAAAGAAAAAGCCTAGGACTGAAATGTTCATAGCCCAGAATTAGCCAAGTCAGACAAAACATTATTTTCATCTTAACTCTATTGAGGTTTAGAGATCTATTCAGCATACATATTGATACTTATGCTCAATGTTATGATCTCTCTCATGGTCTCTTGTTTTATGTAGATCAAAATCCTCTAATTGGTTCAGGGATTGAGGTTTCACTGGCCTCAGAGGCAAAACTAATTGTCTTCCGTCATCTTATGAAGTGTGGTTCTCCCTTGGGATGAAGTAAAACATTTGAAGTGCCACAGAGTAATGATGAACTGACAGAGAAATTACTCATCTATGTTAGTTTAAGAGCTAGTGTTTAGGGAAAACTAATTCTAAAGAGTCTCTTGGGACTTAGCAAGTAATGTAAGGCTGCAACACACCAGTGTTAGCAAGTGAGGCAGTTTTGGAGACTCATATAGCAAATTTGGAACTCCCAATGCAAGGACTCAAACTGAGATTTGTGGGTGAACTGTGTCCTTTGAAGGGGCAGCTGGAGGCCAGCTGGGATGCCCTATGGTACTGGAAATGGCACAAGGCACTTATATTTAGGCAGAACCCCTTCATTTGACAAGCATAAATTTCCTAATCTCCAAAACTGAGTGGTCCATAAGAAGCCATAGCACATCCTGCTTAGCCTCTAGCTGTTCCTTGAGAACAACTCTCATCGCTCCTGTGTCATATCTGCCAGCCCTGTGCAGATGCTACAGACACCCAGAGGTATCTCAAATAGCTTTCTGTATCTGAGATTTGGCAAGTGTATGCAACCTTAAGTTTCTAATTAAAGTGTCTATGGGTTGTTTTTTTGGCATAGCAGGGAAAAGCAATCCATCACCCATGTCTAAAACACTTAGAATTGAATAAATCAGCCTCTGGAGGTACCAGTTTCTCTCCCTGAACATTAAAAACAGCCTTGATAATTAGGACACAATCCAGTTGCCTAAGCACAGACATCTCAGGCTATATAAGTTGCCGGGGGGTGTCTGAGAATACACACATGGCTGGCAGGTACAACTCAGGACCTATGGAAGATCTAAATCCTTCTCCAATGGCAGATGGAGACCAGATGAGTTTGCTAAGGACTCAAACGGGACTAGGCATATAAAGCTGAACCCCTAGTTTAGGCAAATGCATGATTTTTAAACAGTGATAACGAGGTGGAACGAACCCATCCTACAGAGACAGAACAGTTTTCCCAATCCCCCTGTTATTACCCCTTCCCTTCCAAACAAGAGCAGCCTGGACACTTCAGTCTGGGCTCAATCTGCTGCCAGTGATTCATTGCACTCACCACCACACCCAATGCACAGGGTGCATCATGTTTCATGGGTTTTTCTGAGAGTTTCGCCACACAGACAACGGAATCCTTCACCACCGTGCTCTCATTTTGCACAGGGGTTACCTGATGCACGGAACATGACTACAGGCTTCCCACTCTCTCTGCAAATACACAGCTGTGAGACGGATTGAAATAAAAAGCCTTCTGGTAGTAGTTTGATTATTTTTTTTTTTCCCCATTGCAAGCCTAAAATTTACCACTGTTTTTCGTATTAAGCCTGTTTGGGGGTTTTGTTTTTCTGTGTATTCAATCATACAGCAAGTTATGTGCTTACAAGGAGTTCATGTTAAAAGGCCATAAAAATGAAAAATTAGCATCGTCTTCACAGACCCAAGGCAAATAGCAAAAATTGACAAAAAAAAAAAAATTTAGCCGCCTGTGTTCTAGCAGAGGATAATTTGGCTTCTTCTTAATGCCTAAGTTATGCATTGATTTGTATCTGAATTTTGCACAGAAGTTATGCAACTCCCTGGATAGTGCTTAAAGCTTAAAGTATGAGGTGGTGACAAATGCTGGAAATGACATAGGAGGAAAAAATGGACTTTGGTACGTGAGCCATCAGGTTGTCTTGAAAGCAATACATTTTGGAAAGAAATGACGCAGACAGGAATGACTGTCTTACATTCTGGTTTAGCTCCCTGTGGAAGTATGTCCCGCATATTGCATATAAAAAGGAGGAGGAGGGAGAAATACAAATTATTGCTGACGTCTACTGAAAAAATGTGAGATCCCAAACTAATTATGGCCAGATGTTGAAGTATAGAATAAGAAGGAAAATCTCTTTTATTCTCACTAAAGGTAGCAAAATATGTAAGAGTTTCACATCGCCTGCAGCTGAGTGGGAAATCTAAGTTTTTTCCAAAAACTGCAGAACAATTTGAATGAAAACATGGACTTTTGAAGTCTAGTCCTGCTAAAGGATTCAAGATTCTTGACATGAATAAATTAAGTATATATAAACCTGACATTCCAGGAATCCTGAGAATAAATTTGACTGGGGGGTTTGGTGGTGGTAGTGGTGGTGTGGTGTGGTTTCTTTTTTAAGTTGATCGGTGCTTTTTCATGGAAATCAAGTTTTTTTTGTTTGTTGATTGAAGAAAAAATATCTTAATTTCAGTGACTTTTCCTTAGGTAAGGGAAGCCTACTCATCACTTTGAAAAGGATCCTTTCGACAGGGGAACAAAATGGCAATACAACATAGCAGTGAACAAACTGGCTTTCAAATAGTTTGTTCACAACATTCCCTTGGTTTGGTCACACTATTTGCCCTTGTTTCTCAAGCACAATTTTTAAGCTACTTTGAAATACATACCGCTATTGCAAACCAAATATCAGAACACAGGCCAGATAGCTTAAAAAGAACTTGTCTGTGTTGCTGCAACCAGTGCAATATAACCTATCATCAACCCACTGAAATAGAGATTTTCATGACCAGTATCAATTTATTTAGGCTGCCAAATCATTTGCACTCTGTCCAAAATATATTACCCCAACAGTTATTCTTTTATATGGGAGCAGATTCCTAAATCTCCTCTACAGTCTCTACCCACTTCAGAGGGTCAAAAGCCTGGTCTAAGTCTCCCTGGTCTAAGTCATCGTGTTATCTTACCCCTCCAAAACTGTCATCGTAAAAGTCTCTTTCCACAACTCTGGTCAGCAGTGCTGCCATGTCCACTTAATTTTCAATACACTCCTTCTCAATGATTGCTTTATGTCTTAACAGCAGAGGTTGGCAGCTGCATTTCAGTATGGATTCTATACTGAAACAAGTTAGTAGAATAAGGCACATACTAAGTATAATTCCATGATTATCTGTTTCTGTATGGATATCCATAGGACGTTTTTTCAGCCAGTGTGTTTATTCACCCCTCCAGTGGTAACACCCAAGAGTTGAGTGAAATTAAGATCCCAGTTCTATAGAGCTTGAATGGTACTTTGGTGTTAATGACAGTCTTTGGTGAAGACTTTCTAGGATCAAGACCAAGGTTTGCAGATACTAAGACCAATCAGATCTTTTGTCCATGTGAAAGCAAAGTTTAATTTTAAAATAGCTTTATTTCAGTGCCCTTTCTACTCTTATCATGTTTTGATTATTAAGGGAAGGCTATTAAGGGAAAGAGAGATAAGAAGGACTCAAAAGACATCCTAGATAAGAGAGTTCAGAAGATCACAAACATCAAACTGATCTAGCACTTGATTCCGTCTTTTCCTTACCTAGCCTTTTCAACGTAATCCCTTTCCAACAAAGTATCATAAAACGATAATGTTTAGGTGTGTAACACTGGCAAAGTAAAGCAATCCTTTCCATAAAATGTTGCAGACAATTAGCCTAACTAAAGAAACTTCTGGAGGCAACATCCAATAGCTTTCAGGTTCCAGCAATGTTTTGAAACCTAGTGGCAGTTGTAGTTTTCTGGAGCTCCAAGAAAAGCCTATTGTCGTAGCAAAACCACCACAAAACACTTTAGATGGAGTCACTCTTTCCTAACTGGTAGGAATTTGCTCCAAAACACCTTCTATTACAAGCTAAAATGAAACAAGGACCATCTTCTAGACTTGAAGCCAGCTGGCAGAGACCAGCTCCTATCCCAACAGACAACCTCTGCTACTGTTCAGAGATGGAGTTGTGTTGAGGATGATCACTTGCCCATGCTACCTCTTGAACCACATGCAAAAATTGTAACAAAAATGAATCTCACTAAATATCTAGGTGTGGATAACCCAGGCCTGTTACCAGGCAACACTGAATGTTTAACAAACTGGTCACAGTCTGGGAAAAGAATTTTTGTCGTGTGTTCCACACATAGAATTCTATTGAATATCAGTCATATCTGTAAATAATCCCAAGCAGGTGCCACGTAAGTGTGTGCTTAAGTGTACTGGAGATCTGTAACCTCCCATTCATGCTGCCAGATATGGAGAGTGCACTCCCAGTTAAACCCTTTGGTCTTTTAGTAAAAATGTGAAGCAAGGACTAGTTTTCTACTTGCCAGGAATTGGAATGTCATGTTTCCTCTTTTATGATCTGCCTTTCAGAAGAAAATTTTACAGGGCTTTTGGCCACTGACCCCTGTACTGTCATTTCAGAAGAGTAATATTAAAGGGTAAATCTGATAGAACATCTCTTTTAGGTACCGAATGCCAGAATTTGACTCCAATAAGTTTATTTTCTAAGAGCACAAGATGAACACTTACCTTGGAAACCCTTTTTTCTTTCCTGACATAGCTGGCCAAATTTTTCAAATCTAAGCAATAACATCATGATGAAGCTGTGACTTAAGATGCACCAAAGCTCCACACTGTTTCAGGCTCACCTGCAAAAAGGATAGAAGATCATAATCTCATGAAAAAAATAAGAGTGAGACAAGTAAAAAAACTGTCAGAATGAAATGGGACACATTCATAACAGGGGGAGGAAGGGGGGGGGGGGGATATCAATGTTTTATCATTGACTAGAGCTACAAAAAAATCTATTTTAGTGATGAGAACTTCCCCAAACATTTCATAGTATAATCTAGAATTCCATGTATTCAGCAAAATGACCAGATTCGTTGTGCTGCAATGAAGATGTCCTCCAGCAATGAACTGGAAAACTGCAAGAATGCAAAAGCCTTGGGTTGTGATGTCTACACAAGAGAAATACTTACAAGCACTTTAGCCAAGAAATTGGCGACATTTCTCAAGACAAAAAGTCACATCTTGTTGTCTGAGCATATCTTTATTACCAGAGTATCAGTTTGTGGTGTGCCTTGGGCACTTCATAGTCTTTATCCTGCCCAGAGCTTTTGTAAGTGATAGGAAATATCAAAGTTCTTGTCAGCCCTAAATTTGCAGCAAGGTGAAAGTTCCCTTTTCTTTCATATCCACTATCTCCACTCTGGGTTGGTTTTATGACCCTTTCTCTGCCGCTTCTGATGAGGGAAGTTATTGTAGTGACAGAAATACTACAATCACCTCGGATTAGACAAGTCAGAGCATGTTAAAAAGCACTGTGGTACTTTGCCTGCTTCTTTTAAAGCCAATGAATAACCTGGCTGGCAACATTCCCAGCTTTGCCTTAGAAAATAGAGAGGAATGCATCTGCGTATTTTCTTTCTCTCCTGGTAGTTCCTTCATTAAAATGCTCTTCCACATTCAAAATGTTCCTTTGTTCCTTCATTTAGGAAGAATTTTTTGTTTTTCAGAAATATTTTAACAAAATCAGTATCTATTTTTCTCCACTAACTTACAAGAGAGGGTAGGTTGACTAACTCAGGATAAAATCAATGAATTGTTTAGGTTTAAAAAGACCTTTATGATCATCGAGTCACAACATTAATGTAGCACTGCCAAGTCCACCACTAAACCAGAGGATGTAGACCTCTCCACCTGAGTTTGTAAAAGATGGTTCCTACTGAACAAGTCAAAATCCCTACATTAAACAGGTGAAATTACAGGCAATATGTGAAATTAGGAGCAATGAGTGTTCAGCTTTCAGGCCCTAGATGCTTTTCTGAATTTAGAAGCCACAGAGGGCACCAGGTCTAAGCTTGCATATAATATGTGACCATAAAATAGATTTTAGTCCCTTATTCCTACTGAAAATCAGGAAGACTTAGGTTCATGTTGCCCATAGGCACTGACAATCCCATGATTTAGTGCACGAAATTAAAGGAGGAGAGCTTTAAGGAAATTTTTATTCCTTGTGCCCATATGTAGTAATCTCTAACTAGTGAGGGGAAAAAAGTTTTGAACTAAAAAAAAAATTTAAAAAGTAAAATACCTAAAAAATCCCAAAACCCAAAACCAGCCAATAAAAACTCTAACTGTGAATTTTCATTTTGGAAATTCTTAAGGATTGTATTTTCTTTTTGTGGGTCAATTTTCTTCTCCTTCTGTTCTACCCCTTGTCCAAATCTTGGCTTCATATGAGACTAAAGAATTTTATCTTTAAATTACTGAGAAAATCATGAACAGAAGACACGGGAAATCACATAAAAATGATCTCATCCTTTTGAAATTTCAATGTTGAAAGTGTATGATGAATAGATAATATCTTGCCCTTTAGGAACATAGACATCAAGGAATAAACACTCGAAGAGATTTAAGCACTTGGCTTCCTGTTTAATTCCCATTCAGTGAAAGTCACTATATGAAAGTTAGTGCCATATGAACGGCTAAAAGTCAAGGGTAAAGTGTATCTGGTCATTGAGACCACCTCTATACATTCAATATATACTCAATATACCCCATTACTGAGCCATTTGACATCTTCATCTTAGACACTCCTGCCTGTAGTGTATGGTCTTTATAAGACCAATTCAATGGCTTTATTTTAAACTCAAGCCCTAATTTTAATAGAACTATGAATAGGAACCCATTTACAGATGAATGTGCCTGGGGTGGGTGAGAAGGATTACAGCTGCACGGCAAATTGGTGACAAAGATGAAGAGTCAAGGGTCCGTGCTTTCCAAGCTCATCATTAATGCACACAGATAATGTCATATTGAAGTTCAGGCTCCAAAGTCTCTCCATGCAGATTTCTCTCCCAGTACTAATGGCCAGGTAATGGTGAAGCCATGTTTTGTTTAATCCCTATAGGTATGAAACAGAAACTTTCACTGACAAAATGGATGTCATGCTAATTACTTACAAAAGACCAAATAAGAGCCCACTAAGTAAATTCTTTCGTCCTGTGTACTCTAGTTACCAATAATTTCAAAACTGAAATTTAAAAGTTTCAGATGTTACAATGAAAAGGTATTTTAAGTTCTTTGCAAAACTCATTTTTTCTTTTGAAAAGGTTACAAGTCTTTAAAAACATTTCACTGAAAATTATGAGGGTTTTTAGCTTCTTCACTTCACAATTAAAATATAAATTTAGAAGTCATTTTAAGCAACTCCAGTTTGGATTTTTCTGCAGTACTGCTCCAGTTCCTGAGTACTTAAGCAGAATATCAATTCCTTCAAAATCACAGGAAAAACAGGCAACTGATCCCCTTCCATTTTTTTTGCCTTAAAATGTGAAGGGGATCCGCTTTTTGTATACCCTTAAAGTGATATGCTGAATTTCAGCTATTTCCTTGCTTCTTCTAGATTTTGCTGTGTGTGGCCACTTCCATATTCACATCCTTGATTTGCCAAAAGATTTACAAGGTGAAATGGATGCTGTCTAAATTACTGTAAAGATCTGTAAAAAGGTCCCACACAAAGTCATAAAAATGATACATCTGCCTGTGACATTCCTGGGCCTTTTCCATCCAGGCAAGTGGAGCTTTTGTTCAGCAATAATTCATGCAAACCTCAATCTTAAATATGCACTAATCGGTGTTGATAGTTGCTCAACTGGATCATAATTTTCAATCTTAACTTCCCTTTATCGTCACTGTTTTAGTTTGAATATCTGAGACTGAATTATTTATAAGGCTATGAAAGAGCTAGCTCCTAGGGAAAGATAATTCTGATGATCAAAGAGCTTTGGAGAAGACAAACTACAGGTGACCTGGCATCTTAATTCAGCACGGTGCAGACTCGGCAGATTTGTATGAAATTCTCTTGGGAAACTGATAAGATAAATCAAGTAAAACCTGAGTTTACTTCATGCCCAGCCCATCTGATGGCCCCAGAGGAGCTGAAAAATTACTGAGTAAGAATAATTCACAGATGAAAGGAGGCTATAGGATAATTTTTCATAAAAGCCCTATTTTGACTAATAATTCTGCTTATCATGTTCACACAATAAAAAGCCAACTAGGTTAATACTTTCCAGTTTGGCATTAATGCTGAAAGTTCAGATGTGGAGGTCTAAATACAAGAAGTATGAGATTATCTTGCCTCATTTTATCAAAAAGTTTATTATATTCTGTAGGATATTGGCCTATAATTCACCTCTAACCACTAGAGAGAAAGATAGACTTCCTAGAAGGCAATTAAGAAAGGAGAATAACTGAAGGAAGGTTTCAGGATTATATATTTCAGCTGCTTCAGTCTTGTGGCATTTCTACTTGGCCATTTTTTTTCATACCTTTAGATTATTTGACCTTCTCCTGTATCTGTGGTTTAAATCTTTAAGGATAGGCAGAACAGCAATCTATTATACCTTACACAATCAAATTCATTGCTGAAACAATTTGGTTAGAGATAGATGGACAGGAGAACTGAGACATCATTTTGGAATACAGTTAATCAGTTTAAAATAGGAGATCAAGACAAAATTGGGGGGGGGGGGTGTAAAATCTAAAACTTATTAGCAGACAATATTTTACTCTTGAAAACTGGCCTTTGGCCCCAGAATTAGGTACTTCACAGGAAAATACTGATTTTGCAGAATGGAAGAGAACGGAACAGAATGGACGACACCTAGCTCTTACAGAAAATAGATATATATTTGTACTGCTACATTCAAAAGAAAATAATATTTTAGGAGTTTATGACATGGGACAAAAAATAATTTCAGAATTTTGTAATTACATGAATATTTGACACACAGAAGAGAATAAATCCTTCATTCCTCTAGAGAGTAAGAACTTCTACAGTGTCAATGTCTACACCTAAGAGAGCTGTCCTAGGGTTCTTCCTCAGTCAGCAAAGTCAGTGGAGTAAAGTGCATAATTTGTCTAATTCTAAAATAAAAATCTACAATGGATCAGATAAATCACACCCTAAAAAAAATCATACATGTCTATAGTGTTTATAAAGGAAGGCTAGGATCATGCATGTCAGCAGCTTGTACCTATACTGCAGAAACTTAAAATTAATTTAGATAAATCCTAGTTATTACATATTTGAGCTTTCCTTCTTAAAAGAACTCAGTATATGCAAATATAACAATTTAATTTTGCAGTGATTGGACTCTGAAACTGGGGTTCTATGCCAAGATGTCAATGACTTCTTTCAGAAACCCAAGAAAATCCATTCCTTTCTTTGCTCCTCTTGGCTACAAAAACTGGGATTAATAAAACACTGTACGATGTTACTGAGATTAGACACTTAAGAGATGCTTCTCTTTACATAATTTTATCATATTAAAAGACTCATCCCAGCTCCTTTAAATACCTATCTTGAAATGTGGGAAATTATTTTATGGAGTTATCTATCTTTATGCAAAGCATATTGGCTTAGACTACTTATGAACTGAATGCATTCCCTAACTTTTAGAGGCATGAATTAGGTGACATGAATCTAGGGGTGTAGTGTGTATATGGTTTAGCTTTTGGTGTTTTTAGTGCAATAAGGTGTCAGACATAGCCAAAGGCCTTAAAAATGTAATTAAAACACCACTACCATTAAAATCCTGACCTAATTTCAAGAAATGCATAGGGACCGTATGTGTTTTGTTCCACACTTACTCGGAGTTTGAGATTTGCTGTGCCCAAGGGTGCCACAGCAGCTGGGAAAGGGGTGAAAAGGGCTCACTAAACACAAACCCAGACTGTTATGACACAAGAGATCTAAATGTCAAGAAACGGGCATTATGGAAGTCGGGAAAAAACAGGATGAGTCAATCCCCAAGGTGAAAGAATTCAGCCAGATTAATCAATTGACTCCGCAAAGACAGGAATACTCAGATTATTCCTATAATATAAAACAAGACATGAAAAAATGCAGCAAAAGTTATTGCGACTGAAAGAAAAGGTTAAAAATGAGCCATAAGGAAATTATGACATTGTCTGTATTGCCAAACCTGGAAATTATTGCAAGTCTTAAAATGCTTGGTATCTCTTTTTTATAGCCTTATATCTTGGTGATTACATGGAATCTATGATCTTTTCCAGATAATTTTGGAAAAAAACAAAGTCCTAAATTTCACAAAGAGGTGACCAAAACAGGAGTAACCATGTTGCTAAACAAAAAAATTCCATGCAGCTGGAAATTCTAACATTTGAAAATATGCTTTCCTGTTGAAATAAGTCAGTGAAAAAGAGAAAATTATGGATAAATAAATGATCCTGTAGACAAGCAAGGAAAGAGAACAGGTTAGAACTATTTATTAACAAAATTGAATATAATATGAGAAACAGAAATATTGAAATAAGATGATCAGTTAGCACTAATTGGCACAATCTGGAAGTCGGCAGCATTGCTCCAACTTACACCAGCTGAAGAGGTGGGTTTTTTTCTGATTTCCAGAGTAATGTGGCATAAAAGCTACACGTTACATCATGTCTTCTAGTGAATGTATAATTTTGTATATTTAGTTGGCTTTCTCTAAACTGCTACTTTCCAACCATAAAGGTGAGAGGAGAGGAGAGGAGAGGAGAGGAGAGGAGAGGAGAGGAGAGGAGAGGAGAGGAGAGGAGAATGGGACTGATACTCATATCTCACTTAGCTGGTGTATACAGTGGGGGGTCTCTCACAGAGAGATTGAAAGCCTACATATAGAGTTCCTGTAGGATTTTGTCTTCCATTTTCTACCTTCTAATTCAGATCAAGACTCTCTCGCACTCCCATACCTCTGCTTCCACCATGACTTTGAACTTTCATGACACATTTCATTACAAATAACAGCACTTGTTGCCCCTGTGGATTTGAATGTCATGAGGATGAGATTTTATAAACGTGGTATTCTTCTCTCTATGTCACACGCTCTCACTCATGCTCTCTCTTTCCCACTGTACAGCCAAAGATAGCTCATCCAAGTTAGTCAGGCAAAGCTGGAGACCAGGGACCTCAGCAGAAGGTGGTGAGCATCCCGCAAAATATGGAAATGTTAGTCTAGCCATACAGTCATGGTCACATATAGCAGATGGTTAACCCAGAATGGTCGTTGGTATGATCTGGTAGAAACATTTAGAGTCAACCATGCTAGAGTCTGTGTGTGGATGGATGGGTGGGTGCAAGGAAACAAAGGACACATCTTAGAAAAAGCCACATGAACAATGTTGCAGCAATACGAAGATGAAAGATAAAGGGCAATTGGCCATGGAAAACTGAGGCTGGCTCCTACATTTCGGGGAATACAGGAGCATCGCTAACTATGGGGATTGAGGAAACATCTTTCTCCTACAGGCAGATGGGGAATATTATGCCAAAACCGTGATTCAAAAAATTACTTGTTTGGGAAATCCAGTACTGGATGACATTCCAGAAGGGATTCCAAACTGTGGACCTGACAGCTACAGCCATCACTGTGTTTGCAGGCAATGTTTGTGTTTCAACATGGATTCCGTGTAGGTGTTTCCATTTGTATCCAATATAAACCTCACTCTGAACCTTGGTGACAGTTACAAGTGGTAGATCTGAGTCACTTTTTGGCTTGCTCCATTCTGAGGTCAGAAACAAAAGCATGGTCACCCTGGGAGACAGGTAATCCAAGACATCATGATAAAATCTATCCTCATTATTTTTAGTTAGAGGGCTTTGAGAGTTCAAGGACTATTTTGAGTCCTTCTACCTTTAGCATTTCACTGGAAAGCATGGAATGAGAGTTCAGTTCCTCTACAATATCTCTATGGTCAGGTTTTAGTGAGCTGAACTATGTTATAGAAACACCTCTTTCTGCAATGTTTATAAAAAACACTTAGGGTGCTTGTTCTCCGTTATACACAGCTTTTAAGGTTTGTATAGTGAAAGTAATTAATTGAGTTACTCACAGTATTTGGAGACCATCCGTCCCTGGTCCATGCCCATATCTACCATAGATTTCTACCTGTGAAGCAGCTGTTAAAACTTCTATCATAATCACTGAAGATCTCGGCCATACTGTCAGCAAAGTCTAGGAATTTACTGAATGCTTCAGTCCACAAGAGCAAAAGGCCACTATGAGTCCTATGTCATGACTACCGTTATGTTTGCACATTTCTCAGATGTCACCTGAAAGACCACTGGATGCCTCTGTTTAGGTAAATCTTATTTAAAGTGTCTAGGCTTTCAGTAACCCAATGGAGATATAATCAGTGGAGTCTAAGGATATGTTTACCTGGCCAAGCAAGTGGGCTCAATTAATTTTCCTATCATAGAAGCATCTAGGGCCATTTCAGATGTTCTCGCATAGCTGGGACATCCTAGTCAAGTTGCTAGATGTGTCATAGGACCTGTAAGAAACTTGTGCCTCTGCAGAATTCATGCCAAACTCCATACCCAACTCAAACGGTAGAAGATACTGTGAGTGGGCAACTGAATGAACCTCTGGATAACAAGGACAAAATGAACTGAAGAATTTTCTAGACTTTATACCTGCTTGCAGCACCCACATTTTGTGCCCCAGTCTGCAGCCTGAATTCCAGCACAGGCAGGGAGCCCCATGATCCCTCTTCACAAACTTCCCCATGAAGAGCAATCAGCACCCTCTAGCTACACCTGCATGCTTCTTTAAACCCTCTGTGCATTCTCTTGGAAAATAGACCTGATCCTTGTAGCCAAGAATTTGACTTTTCAGGCCTGTTTATCTCTGAGAGCATGTTGTGGTCATGGTTTGAGCAGCACATCACGCGATGAAGATAGGCTCACTCTATGTCACTTGATGAAGACTGGCTGTGTGTGTTCACATTATGAGGAAAGGACTTAAGCATCACAGCTGGGAGAGGCACTTTCCAAATAAAACTGTTCTCTCCAGAGCCCTGGCTGCTTCCCTCTCATAGCCTGACTCCAAACACCCGGGCACAAGCTGTTCTGGCAAAGCTCAGAACAATGTGACCGGCTGTGATCAGTACAGAGTCCTGGAAGACCTTGGCAAATGTTACTGCAAGGGATGCAGGTGTAACGGTGGGGGCAATTGAAAGAGACATTACTTGAAAGAGGTTCATACACCTTATTGTGGACTTGGAAAGTCTGTAGACATAACTTGTGAGAAATTTTTTAGAAGATCTTTCTCTTTTCTTCTTTTTTTTTAATTAAAGTAAAAGCAGTTTGCCCTCATGTGAACAGCCTAATGTCAGCCTGATTAATAACGTCAGGGGAAGATATGAATTCAAAGAAAAGGTTTTCCTCTTGGCCTGAGATGGAACTGCAGTTCGTCCTCCACAGTTTGCATGAAGGTTTTGGCTGTCTCTGACAGCAACCAGCTGGCTATGGTTGGTGATGTTTCTTTCCTTGGTTGGTGGCTCCAAGTGTCAGACTGGGGTGGAATCAAGGCCTTGGAACACATGCCAAAGCCTTAATTTAAGTGGGATAAGCTCAGAGTAGTTCCTTTTGAAATGCTAGAGGAGCAGAAGATGACTGTGATGTAACACAATTTCTTTCTCAACTGGGAGAATCCAAATGATCTTGTGCAGTGCTGGTGTCCCACTATTGTAAAGGAAAGCTGTCTTTCCTGTAGAACCAGCTTTTCCCATTTCTCTTCTCACTTCTCTGCCCAGCAACTTGTTTTTCCCTCCTCAGCCCTCCTGGCTTCTCCAGCCACTGTTGTTTCAACATCTTCCTCATCCTCCCCCATCAACATCATCTTAGGTAACTTCATGCGCTGTCATTGGGTTATTTTCAAGAGTCTACACCAGACAAGTCACTCAGGGACAATGATGTAGCCTTGATTCAGTCATCCATGCACTCATGCACTGGAGTCCTCTGAGATGTGTAAGGTACTTTGAGTACATACTTGTGTCTGGCAGATTTTGACACCAGCCCTGTGTTTTTGTAGAGCAACGGATGGAAGCCAGACAGGATATTCTGAAGCATCTTAAATGGGATTAGATACCTGTCATGGCCAGTTGAATTGGGTACCCTTCACACATCCAGTACAATGCAGCTTAGCACTTTAATTTACATTCCTGGGAGAAACTGTTGCCTAACTAACCAGCTGTCACACTAATAGTGGTCTGCAACTAGTAATGTACTCTGAGAGGAAAACGAGAATCTTAATCAATGGAATTTTCCATGTATCCATCTCTTTGTACAAAGTAAAATACCAAATCACAAAATGGCACATCAGCACTTCCCATCTAATTGGCAGTAACCTGCTAACAACTCTTTCAAACTGTCTTTTTTACTTTTAATCAACTGTGGAATTGGCTCTGCAGCAAATTCCATTTATTCCCCCTTGTGTCATCGCTGGCATCTCAGACAGCAATACTTCAAACTCTCCGTGTCTTGGTTTCCCATTCTCCTATCCTTACTAATTTAAGAGTAACCCTAGTTCTTTAAGTTCTGATCTACCAAACCACTCAGCAAGCACTAAATCCTCAAAAAGTTCTTCTTGTGTCTGCATACTTTGTTTAATAGGGCTAGATTTATGCATATTATATAGAGGAAAATTCATGCTTAAAAATTGTATTTAACTGATGACTGAGAAAGGAAATTCCTTAGGGTCAAGTCTGTCTTTTATTCTGTGAGGACAGCACCATCATTATAAAATCCATAGCCTCACAGCAGCATAAACAGCAAAATACTATTCTTACATTTCAGAGACTGGAAAATGCCACTCAGAAGGATAGATATCAGTTAAGCGGGGATGTACAGCATGTTCTTTGCCGTGTGGTTTGGGATCATTTTAAATTTCTCAAGTTAGTGGGTCAGTATTTCTAGAAATGCTGTTCCTCAGGCTAATAAATCTCGTCTGTAGGGTTTATCCCAGACTAACTGCAGTCCATATTCATCTTATTACATTCCTTCCTTGCGTGATCCCATCTCTCTGCCCAGTTTTAAATACCCCAAGCAAGCCCACAGATGTGTGCATTTCTTCAGTGATACGAGTGCAGTCCACAGATATTTGCTGTACACTGCAAATTGGTGAATGTGACAATGAAAGTTGTGACGCGCATCAAAACACCAATGTCAGTTTGGTTCAAATCCCCTCCGGGAAAGCCCCCCCGGATTCCAGTATAAGCTTAGGTTTGCTTATTAATTCATACCTTTGCACAGTGAGGGCTCAGGCTTTTATCTTGGCTGTTCCACTTCCTCATTATAGGGGGATTAGTCAAATCACATCAGCAAATGGATCTGCCTCGCTGGCCCTTGGTAGCATGAAACCTCCGTAAGGAAGAATTTTAGGATGTGACTCTAAGTCAGAAGACTTGCTTCTTGAAGAAGAATTGATTAGAGCTGTGTGAAACTTGGCAGATCAAAATCTCAGAGGTTGTGCAAAGTTCAAAATAAAAAAAAAGAAAAAAATTTAAAAATTATGACTTTGTTTGTATTTCTGGAGTTTCTCAAGAGATCCTGTCTATGGTGATCTCACAAGAAGAGTCTGTTGGCTTTGAGCTGTACTTCTCAAGTCACAGGTATATTTTTAGAGGAAGGAAACTTCATTGCCAGGTATTGGTTGGGGTCTGTAGAGATCAATGAATTTCCAGATATGCCAGTGATTCCTGGGGCAAACACATTCATGTTTGTGACTTGCTCCTGCTAAATGGGGGACAATTGTTCTTTCTTATTTATTTTGATGGCAAGACTCTTCAAGCTTCAAGTCTTAACTCTTATTTTGAGTTAGTGCACTGCTGACAAGCAAGAAACCTGTGTATCTCAGACATGGCACTGAAAGGTCATTATTGTACAGTTAAATAAAAAATGAACACTTTGACCCAAACACTATTTGTTTTGCTCCATTTGAAAAAACATTGACTTTTCATTGTCAAATGAAGCCAGGTTTGAATTTGATGACAATGCTTGTATGTAGTTCATCTCTTTCTGTGCAAAGACTGAGACAAATTTAATATAAAACCTTGAAATTCTGAGCTTGCTCGAAAAGGAAATGGCTGTGTGGAAAGAGACAGGGAAAATCCTTTCTGATAAAATCAACACTGCATCAACAGTCACACTGAAGTTTGCATTTCTTTTGGAAGTTGAAAAATTGATACACAAGCAAGTGGATGTGACCTGAACCACCTGAACCTAGAGTTTTTCCTATCATTTCTTAGTCTTACCAGAAAGGAAAAAAAAAATAAAAATTAAGGAAGCAAAACAGGGATTAGGAAGAAGCAGTTTTATTACTTTCATAAAGCCTCATGAGGCTCCTTTAACTTGGAGAGCTTTCAAATGCTTTTCTGTAGTTCTTATGGACTGTAGCAACCATTTAGAGATGCAGAGCACTGGTGAAGGGTGAGATGTTGGGATTTTTTCCCACCTATTGGCTCAGGATGAGGTAACTCACCCCACTAAGAACAACATTGCTTTTTCTAGGTGGCCTCTGTGAAGCGCGACTGCAGCTCTCCCTTGTACCTCATGCTGAGTTTTATGTCCAAAAAATTAAAACGGTGAGCCTGAGTCATTTCTCCAAGCTGGCATCCACCACCAGGTCTGGGGAGAACAAAACTCCGTCAGTTTCTGTGCCGGGTGCTGATAGCAAGGTAGCACTGACCAACTCAGCCCTGCTTGTGAAACCTCATGTTTTCTCATTGCTGTTGTGTTTCTGTTACCACCCCCACACACACTTCCATTCCCCCTTCACAGCTCTGTTTTCAAATGACTCCTTCTTTGACGAAGAGAGAAACTCCTGTTTGCTGCCTTGACAGGCCCCATGAGTTTTACCAAGTCATTCACGAGTGTCACTTACCCCATGTGGGTGGCCTTGAATCAGGCAACCAGCAACACCAGGCAACGTGCATTAGGCAATGGGCTTCATAATCCTCCTTTTTCCTTCATCTTCTTCCCTCTCTGCCACTCTGGGCCCCTTCTGCTGGCCCAAGCCCTAACAAAATTAATGTGTTTCTTTGGACCATACCTCTCAGCACAGTAACCGCATTCTCTTGCTCTCTCGTTTCATCTGCATCTCCCTTCTGGCTGCAGTTATAAT
The DNA here is from genome assembly GCA_025769975.1 of Gallinago jamesoni. Lineage (NCBI taxonomy): Eukaryota > Metazoa > Chordata > Aves > Charadriiformes > Scolopacidae > Gallinago > Gallinago jamesoni. The sequence continues at coordinate 1,993,018 of JAOQGH010000012.1, forward strand.
CTAGTGGGTAGGAATGGAAGAGACTGTGGCTTTGAATTCTTTGGCTCATTTACCCTACTGCCTGGAAACCTCTTGCCAGTGCATCTCATATCTTTCAGACTGTAAAATGACAACCCCAATGGCTGGCACTCTGCTCAGCCAAAAGAGGAAGACAGCACATGAATCAGCATCTCTGTAAGATCTCCGGAGAAAGGAGATACCACACACATCCTTGCTCATGGCTCACAATAACAGTTTGTTATCTCTGCCCCAATTCACTTCGTGGCAACTGGCTCATGAAAGTCATTCATTTCCAATTGCAATGGTCTTTCTCTCAAAGTGTGTCTTCTCTAATTAGGAGTCTGTGCAGACCCTTGAATCGTTTCACTAAGGCAGGAAACAGGATGGGTTTGGGAGGAAGGGGGCAAGGAGAGGGAACACCAACAAAGAGCTATTTGGAAAAACCAAAAAAGATGTACCTTCTGGTGGGCTGGTGGAAAATGACAAACTTGGCCACAAATGTGCCTCACACCTCAGCTACCTTACCCAGGTATTGTCTACCCGGACTCACTGATGAAAATAATATCTGAGCTCCTTATAACAGAGATAGGCTTCTTACATAGATATCTGCACCAAACAGAAATACTCAAATTACTGTTGTAATACAGATAGAAAAATATTAATAGTAGCAGCAGAAATCTCCGCCTTCTGATTTTAACATGGAGCATATTGTCAAGTCATGCCCTCTATTAACAATGAAAAAGTAGGTATTTCAAGGAATTCTTAATGCTTTGCCTGTACTAGTCATTTTTTTTGTCTTATATTGATCAAAGCTGCTCCATAACTCTTCATGTTTCATAGCTGCTTAGCAGATGTCCAAGTTTATGACATCGCTGAAACATCCAATCACCACAGACTCTCTAAGACTCATTTAGAATAATATGAAAATAACTTAATCAACTTCAACATGCCAGGAAATCAATGCCCTGTCAGAGGGTGAAATCCATGTTGCCAGCCGTCAAGAGGTTCTGGATTTAAAATATAGTAAAATTTTTACAACCAAACCCTGGAGCCAAATTCCTCCCATCATTAGCTTTTTCAAGGAAGCAACCAGTAGTCAACACCAACACAGAGATTTATTGGTAAAAAGTATAAAACATTTGAATATATTAGTAAATCCTGTTTATTTATTAGTGCAAGAATATTATGGACATGATGCAGAGGAGAACTTAAAATGGAAAATTTGGTATATTCCACATCCTGAAACTAGAGGATGTTAAAAATTCATTAGGATTATTATGTTCTAAGCCAAAAAAGAAGGATTGACTCCTTCTTGTGGGGAGCAATTAAACACAGGTATGTATTATCATACTGCTTTTCAACACTCAGTCAGTATACCAAGGGCTCTTTATGTGAGTGGGAGAGGTAGTCCAATACTATGGATCCTTTCATATGAACAGAAAAAACTGATCCTACACACCAAAAGGGAATACTATGTTCATCTAAGAAATAAGCAAAGAGGCAGAAAGAAATTAGATGAGTTGAGTAAGAGATTGGACCGGGTTAGATAAAATAACTAAAGTCATAGAGTCCACCTATACATCTACTGTCTGAATCCAGGCTCCCAAAATCTTAATATCAGCTTTTCTGTCCATGTTAAGGCTGAGATGGGCATGATTCCTTCTGATAGTATAGAAGCCGCAGAATTAGGAGTAAAAAACTCTGGAGGTCTTTAAATCATAGCATAGTTTGGAGACACATCATAATAGCAAAGAAAAGGACCCTTAATATTCCATCATCCTTGAAAAAGATTTGGAATTGGATTCTTTTGGCAACAGGAATGATGACATTTCATGGAAAAAAAAACTTCTTTGTTTTTCTAAGTGCTGTGCATATACATATTATACACATGTATATACAGATACATTCTTTCCTTTGGAATAATTAAGTGTAATTCCTTCAGTCTGCCCTCATGGGCCATTTTATCTGGCATTCTGATCTTTTCTCCTGCTTTCCTCTGAACTCTGTATAACTGATTCATCTTTTGTTCTTGAAATCCAGTGAGCAACATTGAATTCAGCAGTTGCCTGAGGGCTTCACACCCTGCACTTCTTTTCTATCAAGTAAAACTTTAGCTAAATAGTGCACAGCAAAGTTTTATTTGCTTTATTGATACAGGTCCTTTGGTTATCATCTACATGCTTTAACAAAACCAACAATCGCATTTGCAGTGGTTGGATTATATTTATTTATATCTCTGTGTGTATTCATTTTATGTTCTTGTGTTTAATCTGATCAGAAAAAAAGGAGCAGTTTGTCTAAAAGATGCCTCAAAACGAGTCCTAATGATTTCGTGTCCTCAAAAGTAATCCCATTCTCAAATATTTTGATCACTCAGAACTTTGTGAGACATAACTCTAACGACCAAATCAATTACCTATATTCCTGTAATTATACATGTGTAAAACTCACTGAAAATTGGGATTTAAGTGCCTGCATAAAGGTAACCATGTGTTTATGTATTTGTTAAATGAGGTTTTTAGTTCAATTCAAAACCCATAAAAGGAAAAGGTTTTTTCATCCATGGTTAATGTAGGCACCACTGTGAATGTGTCTATGAGGAGGCGCGTATCTCTATGCACAGTACCAAGGAGAGGGGAAATGAGCACTCGTTTCACTTGTCACCTCCACCACATTAAATATTAATATCCGTTTCCACTGAGGTAGAACTTACCTCTGGATTCCTTTACCACCACTTTATTATTTTGTTTAACTTTCAGTATGCTGTTAACAATGATTTGCTGATGGTTCTGTCACAAAGAATGAAAGAAAATAAAATCAGTTTCCAGGAAAGGAGCTTGAGAATATTTTTTTTATTTTCCTGGTGGAAAATTGGACCCTATTTTTTTTCCAAGTAACTTCATCACCTCTTGTCTTTCATGGGCTTACAAATACCTTAATATACACCTCTGAATATATTTTCATGCATTTTGCAGTGGCTAAGAAAATGCTGAAGGTGTTGTGTGTGGGTACCAAGAGACAACTCCTCTGGAATGGGCTGATACAAGCAGGGGAAAGTTAAAAAGAACATAATATTATATAGATCTATAGGGCAGGCTTTGAGTACTTGCTGTGCAGCTTGTTTTAAATCCTTAAAAAAATTTTCTTTATCTGCAAGGTCTGCAGATGAAAGTGAGCAATTATTATATGAGGTTGCCAGCTTTACGGCCCTTGCCTCATTTCTTGCAGAATTTGAGAGGCATTTCCACAAATTAAACTTGGTTTATACTCTACCTTTACCTCATGTTGCTGAAGAACTCAGGCAAAGCAACTTAGTGAAGACTTCACCAAGGTGGTCACTCAAGGATTTTTATGTGTGTTCTGACCTGAGTTTCTGAGGTCTGATAGTCAGAAGAAGCACGGGCATGGTTCAGATATTCTCCCTCAAGTCCCTGACACTCTTAGTTTACAGCATCTTGATGAAGCATTGAACACTCTTGACTGCAACCAAAGCCAAGGGAAACTGTTCTTCAAAGAAATAAATACTGTGGGATTTATCTACCTTAGTCCCTCTGGAGAATAATTCATTTTATCCCAAGGTAGTTATCCAAGACATGTTAGATGAAGCACCTCTGAATGTGCTTTTTTTTCCCCACTGACTATGAGAAGATGAGTAGCTCAGAGAAAGAAATTACTTCTAGGCAGATAAGTTGGATGAGACTAATAAGGTATAAATGCTTAAACCTTTGCCAAAGCAGGCATTGAGAGCTCAGCCTCGACACCAAAATAACTGGATACTTTTCATGTTAATCTTAATCTATTTATCAGGTTCCCATTAGTAAAATAAGGATAATGTTCCCATCTCAGTGGGATATTCTGAAGATGATTAACGTTGGAAAACCACTCATGAATGCCAAAAAAAGAGCTCAGGAGGAAATGAACAGCTCCGTCTTTAGATCAGCCTTTGAACTATGGGTAGAAAATACATCCTGGAAGCAACTACTGCACAAAGCTAAAATTTTATAATGAATTGCTACCGTTATCTGGGCATGATTCTCACCATGGGAGGTTCTTATTTAAATATAGTAGGCTACTGTATCATTAAGTTGCAAGATAACATGTAATAAAAGGGATAAAGGTAAGGTTTCACATTCGACTTTTACTTTGGTTTATCTTAATTACTGAGAAATTCATTTTGCAACTGCAGTCCCATTGGTACTTTTTGATACAGATTTGTGTGAATGTGTTGGTCTGCATGTACAATATATAGCAATGTATGAATATGGACATGAACAGAGAAGCAAAAAAATAGTCTGAACTCTTTTTGGACACTTCTCCTTCTTTGCATGGAATAAAATGATAAAAGTGTCACATTTTCTAAAATGAGCAAAATAAAGAAAAAAAAAATGTTATAAATTCAGCTGTGGTTAGACGTCTCCATAAGGACAGCTTCAATATACTTCAAATACTATTTGGAGAAGCAGATTGGTATACCTTGAGGTTCTCAATCACTCCTGAAAATGTTCATCATTGTCAATGTAGAGATTCGTAATTCTGAGTGCCTCATTACATATTTTTTTATACATATATATTTACTGCTAGTAAATTCAGGTTCATACATATAAGGCCTGGAATTCCAAAGTGCATGTGAATAACCACCTCCCCTAAATACTAAGAATGAAGTCTAGTAATAAACTAAAGAATTAATAGCAAGTACACTTATTGCCATGGAAACACAGCTAAAACAAATACTAGGAGGTTCTGATTCCCAGAATTCACACATGCCAATACAATTATTCTGCAGAGCTACCCATAGCCCTGGTGATCCTATGCGTGAGATGTGCCTATACGACATAGATATTCCTCTCCATATGCGCAGTGCAAACTCTCTTGCTTTTCAATCCCTGCTGAGGTAATATCGACTGGAGTATTAATAAAAGCATTCATCTAAATTTGGAGTTGAAGGGACAGGGGAGAAGTCTGGGTGGGAACAGGGCGATTTCAGTTTGTTTTGCCCTGTTTCTATGCTCATACGCGTATTTGTCTCAGATTGCCTGGGTGTTGCCATAGTGACCTTTGATAAATCTGTGTTATGGATGCTGTGAAATATAAAGCCATGCCACATTTCAGGGCATGTAAATTCATGGAATAAAGCAGGGGACAGGGAGCTTCAAAGGTATATTGGTCAGATTTAGGGCTCTCATCTGTTCTAATAATCTCTTTTCTCTTGATTAAAAAAATGAATGCCTGCTAGCCTTGAAATTCATTTTGCTCTTGAGAAGTTTATATGAGAAAATTCATAAAGAGTCCATTTGATCAGCCTATATAATTCACATTTCTTTACTATGGGTAAAAAAGCCACCTTTACCTCACTGTTATCATGCTTTGTGAGTGCTTCTTAATTTAGGAGACAAAAGAAAACAGATTCAGATCATTCTTGTTTCCAATGCACCAGCCTTCATTACTGAAACCGAAAGAAACTTTCCACTGTGTACCTAAGGCTTGTGACATCACCTCAAAGAGCTCTCCCTCCATCTGACAGACATGGTCATCTATATCTTGGAAGAAAGAGACTTCATTATTTTATAGGTGGCCATTTTAAAATCAGACTGTTTAATTCAGGCTAAGAAAAAACAAACCATAAGCAGAAATGGATACTTTCAGAGACGAATTACTCTATGTCTTAGACATCTAATCCAGGATACAACTCCACATTTAGGTTTTAGATGGTAAACATTAGGTTAGATAACCTCCAAACTAAATGCATCTATAGAAATTGCTAGCATCAGGAATGAACAGTCCATAATATCCCTAAAAAGCAGCTCTTGAATATCTCTGAGCCCTGTTGCTCCTAAAGGCCCATGTTCATCCTGCCTGATATTTTAAGAAAGTCGTTGAGGCATCTTTCTGAAGAATTTTCTTATTCCATGCTCATTATAATCAGCGCAGAGAAGCTGTCATTTTGGAGGACGGTTTATCCTAGCAATCATAAACCACTACCCAAAGATGTCTTTACAGAGATGACAGGCAGAGCCTTGATGATTAACTGAGATTAAGTGCTGAGGGTAGAATTAATCTCTCTTAACCATAGTCATTTAAAACGTAAGCCGCTGCTTTAAGCCAGGTTTCCTGCTTTTACAAGTGCAAGGTCACTTGAGAGGGCATCTCATGCCATCTATTTTAGCCAATTATCTAAGGATGGATGAATCCAACAGAGGGGTCTGTGATAACAGAGGAAATTTTGGGTGATGATCTCCCTACCAAAGACTAGCACTAGTATCAATTTATTATTCTTTTTTATATTATTAACTATGTTTCATTGAATGACAAAACCTCTAATGTTTCCAAGATACAGCATGATCTCCATTGAGGAAACATTCATAAACTGCAGCTGTAGCAACCTCCTTCCACTTCAGCACTATGTACCTCCATTATTTGTTGATTTCCGACACTTTCCAACTTACTTTAACAATTTCATACACTTTGTCATGGTGGGGTCTCATGAGAGCAGATTAGAGGAAGAATTACCTCCCTCAACCTGCTGGCCATGCTCCTTTTTATGAGCCCAGGATGCAACTGGCTTTCTGGGCTGTGAGAGCATATTGTCAGCTCATGTCCAAGATTAACCCCATTTTTGGTACCCACCTGAAGCATTATGGCTGTTGTGGCACCTTAAGATCCAGAAAGCGCAGAGCACATCAGACTTCCATTACCTCAGGCTTTCAGATCTTGTTATCCTGTAGGGCCAGCAGTGGGGAGATGTTATTGCATTAAAGGTAAGCAGAAAGCATAGTATTAACTCTTCACCAAGGCATTATAATGTCACCCAGGCTAAATCAATGCTCTAGGCTCTCCCCATGATCAGTTTAAGTGGACTGTATGTGATTTCCATGTTGCTCTCCCTTTTGTTTTTTTTTTCTTCCATGTTCTTTTACCTATATCTCAAGGATATGACATATATGACACCAGGTTGTGTGTACATGTAAATGTGTCTGTGCAATGTTTCCAAAAATTGCTTTAAGGTGTGGAACAATTTTAATCAAATGTCTGAGATTAGTAAAAGGTTCCATTATAAGGAAAAAAAAGTGGAGAATAGAGGTCCTATTAAGATCATTCATTACCAGATACCAGATAACCAGTTAAAAACAAGAGACATCTTGTACACCTGAAATGCACAAAGTCTTCACCTGTAGCTTACTTGTCCTCCGTTGTAAAGAAATTAGGCTTTGCTACCATGCTGGTGACAAAAGAGAGGACTGAGGATGGGAGGGAAATGAACGCCAGTGTGTCTGGAGGAATTCAGAGAAGATCTGGAAGAATTCAGAGAAGTTCTGTAAGAATGAGCCAAAGTCTGAAAATCTTATACTGCACCGAGGAACTAAGAAAGCTCCCACTGATTGGCTGAACGTTGAGATGTTTTTGAGTCACTGTCTCTAAGTGCGTATACAGGACAAGAGAGAGCTTTTTACGGTAGCAGGCTTTAAAAAAAGTTGGCATCGAGTTGTGCCAGGCTGGGCAAAAAAATAAAAAGCTGGGGGTGGGGGGGTGGGGGTGGGGTGGGAGGAGGGAAAAAAAAATAACAGATCTCCAAAAATCTGAAGTTCCTAACTAGCAATTGAGATGACGGGCAAAGGAAATAATGGACTTCCCAATGGAAGAATGATTTAAATAGAGATAAAATGCACTTCTATGAAAGAGTCTCCACCTGAAGCAGCAGTTAACAGAAAGATGAAGCAACCCCTGGGTCATTTTCTCCTGTTTTGTGATTGGTGAGGTGTCAAAATAGATGATTGCAATGTTTTTTTCTTGCCTTAAAACCTGTGCCACCAGAAATGAAAATCAAAGTTTTTTCTCTAGTTGGCACCAGGACACTAGGTGGCCCACAAACCACACACACACGCGCGTGCGTGCACACACACACAGACACACACACACACATACTGATGTGGGTGTGCACATGCAAACACTCATTGCGAGCTGTTGCAGGACCCACTGTAAACCTTGGAGAACACATCTGTCAGGGCTCTGCGTGGTACTGCCAGGGATATTGCTCATTACACGGTTTGTACATATTTAGGCTTAGCCAACCTAAGCTGATTGCAGGTACTTAAAATTGCTTTTGTGCCAACTAAACCTCTTTTAATTTGCACTGTGCTACTCAGAGAGATCATATCATTCTTCTGTTCCAGCCCTAGCCTGCTTGGGTATTTTTAAAATAATAATTAAAAAAAAGAATTTAATAAGAATTGGAGTTTCTTTATTGAGCTTTTATTGTCAATTCTTGTAATTGAATCACTCTGCTGTGACAGCACCACTGAAGCTGTTATTAGCAAATTCTATAAACAATGGACTTGATCCCTTTATGAAAAAGCATTGTAGGGGGAATAGTTAATCTGGGCTAAAAAAAACGAAGCTCTGGGAGGGGAAGGGGGGAAAATACAATTGCAGATTCCAAAAATTTAAAACTGTTTCTATGCTTTCCCATTCCAGCACCCTCCTCCCTCCACTTCCCTTCTCCCACCACCCAGCTGCTCAAATCCCTTTTTGTTCTTTGTACCCTGACTCTCTGAGGCAGAACTTGTTTGCAACATGATCACCAGGGAGGAAACTTTGTCTACAGAGCAAAGCCTCCTCTCTGAGAAGGCCACGCTGCCACTGCCTGTCTAGGTAACTTTGACTGGATTTTTGATGCCAAGCCATCAAAGCTGGAAAACTGTAGACTCTGATTGAGCAGATGCTAAGGAGGGAGAAGCAGTGTTCATCAAAAAGCACTGACATTTAATTTGGACATCTCCATTGAAACTAGTCATTCTGGGCTCTCTTTGTAGTTGGTAGACTGCTAGTCAAAAGTGTCAATAGAGCATTGGTTGCAATTCATCCCACTCAAAAGCAGAAAACGAGGTGAGCTGGCTGGTGTTCCGTGATGACGCTGTTCTTATGCATAGTTTCAACTTGCTATAGCCAGTTGAAAAATCCAAGAACTAGCTCCTTAGCTGATGTCAGCTTGGTAATGGTATATATACTTGAAATGAACACGGAACTTCTATTGGTATCAAGTTTTCCAACTTTTACTTTGTCTCCTTGGGATTCTTTTTCTTTATGCCATACCTAAAGGTGAGTGAATGATCATTTATATTCTAACGACAGCTAATTGTTCTGATGTTCCAGGGTATAATCAAGGAACACAGGGCGTTAGACAAATCCCTGCCCATAAAGCTGACATTTTCAACTTTGGAAGGGCTCTCTATTTAATTGTCTGAGTTCTCTACTCACTTCTTAACTTCTCTAGGGCAAAGTCTGTTTCTTATTGTACATTTGTGTAGGTCACACCAGGAGCTGAATCTTGGCTGTGGTCACGTAGCACCACTGCGGTAGCAAACATTAATCATAATAATAAATAACTGATCAGGACTCTAATGATAGTGAGCTGAAAGAAATATTGATTAATACATTATCATAATAGTTCTAAATGTGAACTTTAACCCTGAGTCTGTAGAAATCAGTACAAATATCTTGAAGGGTTTTGTGACGTTTAGACCAGCTTCCACTGACCTTGTATAACAAACACCAAGAGCTTCCTTTTTTTTGCAGGCATCAAACGTAAGGCTGGTTTCAGAACAGGAGTTCTAATAGGAGAAATCTAATGTTCAAATATGGAAGAAAGGAGACATTTGTGTGACCTCAAGGCATTAAAATCAGACAAAGAGGCCAACTTATGGAAAGCTTCAAGAAGCTAGCAGATGAAGTTACAGAACATGGGCAGTTTGGTTTCTGTATTCATAGGACTCCCTATGAGCAAACCATGGAAGCTGGAACATTAAATAATCAAATTTTGGGAAGATGGAGGATTGGATGGGTATAAAGAAGCTGGCTGAGAGCTGGGGCATAATGAAGGCTGGTAGAAAAGATTAGTTCTAGAGACAGAACTAAGGAAAGTCAGATTTGAGGTTTCTGATGGAAAGAGAACAGATCGAATCAGCATATTTTAAATGCATTTCTTGTGACATATTGAACGATGGGTCATTTGAAGGCAAAGTGTCAAGGTATATGGAAAGTCTATACATCTATGGCAGAAGTATGGAAAGAAAAAGATATTTTTTTTAATATAAAAAATTGATACAGCAAATAGCTTGGGCTTACCAGTTTCAGATTTATCTGAGTAAGGAATAAGGTTTGGGAAAGAATGACACAGAGAAAGAATAGGATAAGAGAAGTGGAAAACATGGTCATACTGGAGATCAAGGAAAATGACAGACAAAAATGTGAAGTTCCCATGGCCAAACATCATTGAAAGTTCTCACTGCCAGGGAGAGTAAGAGGTCATTTATTCCAGACAGAGTGTTTGCAACTTGTTACTTCTCAATGTGTATCCATGATCTTTAGCAGTGTTTGTGCCTAACTGGCCATGGGAAAAAGGAAGAACAAATTGCAGACTTACACTACGTATATGGAGTTTGGAGGGGGAGATGCAGCTATTTGGAGATGTAGAGCAGAAGAAAGAAGATTCACAAGTTGCCAAAAGGGAAACTATGGTTGGATATAATGAGAAATTTGCTCAAAACTCAACTGAATAAAGGCACAATCTAAGTTTGGCTCTAGCACTTTTTTTTTTTTTTTTTTTTTTTTTGAACAAGAGGTTGGACTAGGGACTTTCAGAGATCTTTTTTAGACTAGACACATTTATGATTTCATGACATGAGAAACCAGTGAGACTTTCATAGCCTCTAACTAAGCAATTTTTAACTCTACGGGATCAACTTCTAATTGATTTTGAATTCGTGCAAATCCATTTGTCCACTGGGGTAAGAGAGTTTGTTGAAAGCATACCCATAGTGATTTGAATACACATATGTGTATAGAGTGCTGGAAAAGTAGGTGGGAAAAATATGGGAATAGTGAGTAACAAATGTGTTGACCCTGTGTATGAAGTCCTTAAGCAGGAATAAATTGAAAACTTCCACTGATAGCAGAGCTTTTTGCTCTGAATTCTACTTGTATTTCAATGAGCAACTAATGACTGTGTAGAGGAAAAATTGGCATCTCTCACATGGTCGAGTGATTAATGACTGTGAGGGGAAAAAATTGGCATGTCTCACTAGAATGAATTGTCCAACTTGTAAGTCATCGTCATTATTTTGAACCACAATATACATATTTGAGTAATATATATATTTGAACACACAAATGCCAAGCATTTTTACTGAGCAATGTATAGAAAAAAAAAATTAAGCCAATTATTTTAATGTCATAAAAATTTAAAGTTGATCTGTGCGTTTCTATGGTCACAGACCTCTGTTTATATGTTTGGTCTTCCCCCAGCAGTTAAAGAGGAGCCTGGTGACCAATAGGAAAGCAAGACCTCATTCTCCACATTCCATTAGCTTCATAATTCCACATAATTCCATTCACAGTAAATGATGGGTGTAGTGCCATATGGTGAAGACTGATATGAAGAAGAAAGGGAAAAAATGAATATATACATACTCATGTATGCATGCATATGCACACACATATATTTGTGTGTGTATGCGTAAAATTTATGTATGTACATATATATTTTTTGCACTTGATTAACCTATCTGGCTTCCTTCAGGAATTGGCATACATTAGTGAAGCGAGATGAAAATTTGTATACCTCTGCAATGATTCTTCATGATGTTAAGATCTGCTTCAGTCTGGATTTGGGTTTGAGAGATTTTTATTTTAAATTTAACTGCATGGATAGCCTCACTGCAATTCTAATTTTCTGGAGACAGCCTGGAAACCGCAAAGTAGAATTCTTTCCAGGCGCTATGACTTTCAACACGTAACCTGAATAACAATACTGTTTTTACCTAATGGTCTAAACATCTTAAGTATTAAATGAGGGATAAATTTGTCATGAGGTCAAGAGTTAAGAACTCTTAAATAAAAGAGTATTGAGAATGTGCATGTGAAAGACACCGGTAATATGATTTCCATACATTAATTTTCTTTTCAGGTTATAATTCCATTAGCAAAAAGTCTTCGGGTTTATGTTATTACAGTCTCAAGATTATTTTAAACCACAAACTAGAAAGATCTTGGTATTCATCTCCTCAGCTTTCAACTGGTTCTTCTGGTTGAACATGAAAAGACAAACTGAACTTCTTTAGGCAGAATAAGCCTGCTAAAATTTGCCACTTTATTACCAATATTACAGAGGTGCCCGGGAGCTTCCAGCCAAGATCCTAGTGGTGTTTTCACATGTTGCAAAATAAATTGTAAAAGACATACTTTGCTGCAGAGACCAAACAGAAAAAGAGTGAGAAAAAGATGTTCTTATTACAGGTAGGGAAGCAAGGTGCAAAGCTGCTTTGCTCAAGGTGAAATAAAGCGCCTCTCAAACTGAATGCAGATCTTTGAGTAGTGGTTCAGTGAGAATCTGAACATGTCGTTTATGAGCACAGATCAAATTAAAAGGTGGTATCTACAACCTTGGTTCATTAGCATTTATGACATAAATTTCTATTCCCAGGGGTGAATTTTACTTTTGACATGAGTTCTGCTTACACTAAACCTGCTGATCTGCACAGGCAGCCAAAAGTTTCCTACTAAAGACTTAAGAACAAGTCAAAAACTAACTCTCGGGTCATGTTTTTGGGGAGACTTCAGGCTGGCACTCAGCCTGAAGGTACTAATCTGGATGCGAAGGGAGAAATTCAGATTCAAACAACATTTATTTCACTTTCCAGCACTGATGTTCTGTGCAATTGCAGCCACAAACCCACTGTGAGCTCTCAGCACACCTTGACTGTTAACCTCTAATAATGGGATGTGCTATGATTAGTCACTGATTTTAAGGGATTGGTGATTCTGTCTGGAAGCTCTATGTGTTACCCCAATGCAAGCAATTTTAATTTGGTCTTATTAGGTCTTGGAAACAAAAATGGGGACAGGCTGAGTCAGTAGTTGGCTGGGAGGTAGAACTTTTCCCTGACAGACCCAACCACTACTGCTCCAGGAAGCAGTGGTGGTAATTCAGGTGGTGTTGCTTTTTCCAATGTCTGTGTCTCTGCTGCTTTATTTTTCCCTTCAAGTTCACTGTTGCTGCCTGGACATATCAATGCTGAGGTCTTCACAGCTGGGAAGTCACTCAGTGAACTGCCCCGTAGCCCAGAAATCTGATGGGGAAAAGGAATGAAGGATCATTTCCAATGAAATTCAAAGGAACGCAATCATTGCCCTCATATTTTTTCCCCAAGACAAAGAGTACATTGACAATTACTCTACTTTCTCTTGCAACATCTCAGGTGACCAAGGAGGACATATTGGAATCAAAGGAGATATAAAGAGAGTAATAATTATAATAATACTGTCATGGGGGAGCACATTTCAATGCACAATTTCACAGAAGTTTTTGAACTTGTTCCCTTTATAGGTACCTTATAAAAAAATAGTGCCAATAGTGGTTTCTGAAAGATCAGACACCAACAGTGTATTCTCACTGAGGTCTGACCAACTCCACAAAGACAAGCAAGAAAGTATGACTGTGTTGGGAGTTCCCTTGGTACTGGGAGGCTCATATCAATGTCACTGAAAGAGTGGAATTGAGGAGAAATGAGAAAACATAGTTTTTGGGGAAAAAAAGGCTGAATCTGCTTCTACTTTGCAGGGAAGACAGATTAATGTTTGCTGTTTTCCAAATCTCTCAACATATTCTGAAAGAAATATTTCTACTTTAAAACACAAAGGTTTCCCTGTGAAACAATTAAATTATATTTATTTACATTGCCTCATGTGTTTCGTATAAGATATTAAAACAAAAAATTGGTCCCACTTGGGTGGCTCCTATAATATTCTGAGTTCATTGTTGCTAAATCTTTAATTTCTTTTAGTAGACAAAGCCATTTTTCAGTGGAAACAAACTCTGTAAAAATATTTTCAAGCAGTCATAGCGGGAAATGTTAGGGAAAGTTCAATGGGAGCTGCATTGTTGCAATGATGTATTATGGGACTTAGTTCATGGAGAGAAAGACTCAAGTGTGAGACAGAAACATGAAGATACTATGCTTTAAAAGAATCAAAACCTTTGGAAAGGCTTTGCCAGGTGCCATACCAATCTTTGAGCTCATGTCAATTTGATTAATTCCATCCTAGGTACACAAAGCTTCTCTTGTCCTTCCACTTGGATTGTTTTCTTGGTGGAAGAATGGATACACCTCTGAAAGCATAGGGTGTTTTTTTTTTTTTTACCTAACCTATACAATCTGGCTTGGTTACTAAACAACTATACGTTCTAGCCAGAGGAAACAAAATCTCAACTGTCAAAGACTGGCAGATTCACATAACTCAGGAAAATGACTACTTAAGCAGAAGATGACTGGGATGAAAATATGGATCCTACCAACCAGAGAGGGAGACTTCTTGGCATTTTTTGTAACTAAGTAGACCTGGAAACAGCAATCACATATACTTCAGTTCAACACTAGAGGAAGAGTTCACAAAAAGTAGCAAAGCAATGGAATCAGTTTGCAGGAATGCTCTGCTCATAAACTGCTGCAAATCACCCCATTTGGGGCTCACCTCAAGGGTCTGTTCTTGATCTAATTGAAGATAGTGACAGACAACAACTGATTTTAATGAGAGAATAATGTGTTTTATAAGTCAAAGACATTGGAAGAAAAGTTTGTCACTTGTGTTAAGAGAATGATCCCAAAGACGCTTCTCCTAGAGCATGTAAGACTTTCATAAGACTTTCTTAAGTCATAGATGTGTCATCTGCACCAGTCACACAGGCTTCCTGGACAATCACTGGAAAGAAACACATCTTCAAAGCATGCTTCCTTTTAGTTATTTTAGATCTTTACTGGAAGCTAGGAAGACTGATTTTCTGGAGGGGCTTATTTCTCCATTAGGAGCTTAACCAACAAACTTAGCACGGATTTTGACCATCTTTTGATGGTCAGAAGTAGATCACATGAACAGGCTTTTGAAAACGGAGTACAAGAAATGGTCATTGAAGGTGTCTGAATAAAATTGTTAAAATACTCTATTTACAAGTTCAGTAACCAATCGAGTTTAAAGTCGTTCTGCTTACTTGATTTTCCCAAAAATCCAACTTTTTTTTTTTCTGAGAAACACAAAAAGGAAACAATATTTTTGTCAGCTTGATTGACTCCAACAGATCTCCAACCAAAACTATTTGTAATCTTGTAAAGAAATGTTTCAGTCTCTGCTTACTAAAAAACCATTGTATTTTGAACCAAATCATCTGTGACAGTCACATTTAGTCCCCAAACACAGAAAAATAAATCTGTACTGGAGACAGAAAGAAGCAAGTGATAAGGGAAAAATTGTCAGAAAAAAATAACCATTGTATAGGGAAAAGATGCATGAATGTCTCAGCTCAACTGGCAGTTATTTTACCTTCTTCAGGAGTGACTGGTTGAGTATCTCCAGGCTGTGTTAATCTTCGAGGTCAGGAAACAGCCATGCACTGGAGCTTTCAGGTGTTAACATCTAGGAGTCTCTGAAAGCAGCTTCATAGATCAAGCAGTGGAGAAGGGAACTTGAGAATCTTTCTCTGTGTTCCGTGCTTCTGACTGAGTTAAAACTAGGGCTTCAGTCTGCAGGACCAGAAAGAAAAATTCGGAGACCAACAGGTCTGTGATGGTTCTGTGGGAACCAAGGTCATTTACAAGGAGTGGAAGGAGGCCCAGGTCACTTTCAGAAGTGGAATGAAAGAGTTGAGGGGTCCTGTTACTTGAGACAGGGAAGAGGAACAACATAGGTAGTGTCAGGTCATTTGGAGAAGGTGGAAACTGCAACACCATGCAGGCAAAATCTCATCTGGGACATCTGATTTTTCATCTTTGCCTTCCCTTTCTATTGTCAGAACTGAACTAAGACATACATAAAGAGATATGTATGGCTGGAGGACCCTGAATGTTTGGGGGTACCTGACTGATTAGAACATTGTAGATTTAATCTGACTGGCACCAAAAAGCCAGTTGAGGAACTCGACCTTTGAATTTCACTTGGCTGAACAAGGAGGACTCTATCAGTGTTCCTGGAAAAAAAGGCTTCCATTAAATTGCAGTTCTAATCTGAAAAACCACTGTGTTGTGAACAGGCAGTTTTATTGCTCTGAGGTCAACATCTCTCAATGGCTCCAGAGAAAAATGCGTTTGAGCTATCACGTAGCTAAATGAGACATCTGTTTCAGCAGATTTAGTCTGTCATCTAATGAACACCATCATTAAAAAGCTTGTGAAGATATTACATTCTTCTTTGGACATTGACATAAAACTGGATTGACACCTAAATCTGTCCATCCAAGAGTTAGATGCCCATTCAAAGCTCATCATCTGCCATTCTTTAGTCAATAGAAAGACTGGGATGTCCAGAGGAAGACTCATCCCACGTATCTTCAGTTCAGAAGGATACTTTTTAGCTTTTTCCACTGAATACATATGTGACACAGCGAGCTCTGTTGGCTAAACATCTAACTTTTAAATTAATATAGTTAGGTGAAATGATAAATCCATTTTAAGGCAATGTAAACCTCTTTTTCCTAAATGTTGAAAGATTTTGGGTCACATTTTGAGGTATTCCTGATCAAAAGCACTTTATACATAATGAAGATAAGTAATCTTAATGAAGATAAATAATCTCATGTAATTACAAGGAAAATGAGACTTCAGGTAAAATTCCACGTCGCAACACAAACAATAAACATATCCATGGTGATGACACTGCTCAACAGAACCTAGTAAATGCTCCTCTTGCTTTGTGAAGAAAGGACAGAATTTGTCTTTATGCAACTTCATGTAGCGACTATGGAATCATATTACTGGATGCTGGATATAGTTAAATTCATCAGCTATAAAGATCTCAGTCCACATAACCATAAACTGCCACATTTTCAACTGTCAGTCTTTACCAAGCTTTTTTCCCCACAGATGACTAATTTTGAAAACATTTTCATTTTTGACCAAAGGCACATTGTAAATAAATTCTTTCCATTTTTTCTTATTCAGTAAAATTGGATGTAAACTCTTGTGCCTCATTTCATAAAAAATTACTAAACAGACTTTGAAGGAAAACAGCTCTAGTTTCTCCAAAACTGCTGAGATTTGGACTCAACAGTGGACTGGAAAAGGCTCTAGAATACATAAAAATGTTGGACATGACATCTTCAAGGTTGACTCAATGGGTTTATGGGTTCATTTAGTCACTAGCACACACTTCCCTTCAGCTTCATCCCAAACTTCCAAGACATGACATAAGATAATACTCATGCATCCTCTGACTGCTGCAGACTACCTGGGAAGGAGGTGTCACCTGGATCTCGGGTAAACATAAGCATCATCCAAAACCCCATTCAGTCGTAGTGTAGGTAGGTGGAGGCTGTGCAGATCATGTCTTGTGAATTAAAAGGTGCATCGGGTATACAGTGCTAATAAGTGAAGGATCTATTGCCCCACTACCCTCTCTGGTCACCTCAGGTAAAATGTGAGACAAGATGCTAAGTATGGACAAAATATTTTCTTTATACCAAATGCAATGGGGATTCTGTGCTTAATTCATTACTACAAAGGTGGTAGTCTACTGTTTCATGGGAAAACTTCTAATCTCTCGATTTCTCTCCAGAGGTGAGTGAAAGTCCCTTTCAAAGACTTTTGAGGAACAAATATTTTAAGATACTTTGCAATATTTTCCAGCCCTTTATGGCTTTCTCAGGTAGCCTTGGATTTTTTCCAATGACACGCTACATCTGTGTGAAGGGCAACTTAATTGAACCCCTGAGATGTGATTTGTTCTGCAGACCAAGATGCTTACATTTATGTGTTTCCACATGGAGTGGGTGTCTAAGCTACCATCGAAGTTAGTGCAGTGCTTGACTGGAGCAGGGAGATTGACCCCAAGATACCCACTCACCAGGCTCCCTCTCGATTGTTCATGTTCACAGTCTAGGACTGACTCCTCTTCCTCCTTCAATCTGCCAAACCCTCAGAAAAAATACCCACTTCAGGTTAAGGGCAATTTTTTGGTCTGGGAGATGGGGAGACTATTGCAGACCTGATAGCCTAACAATAGACTGTCAGGGTGTCTATCCTACCCACATCTCCCAAGCACCCATTCTTAGCATTGTTTCCTAATTGTGTGCAGATTTCTAACCAATAACTGCCCTCTCTTTCACTCCTCTTCCTCAGCTCATAATTGATCAGACACTGAACAGCTGTTGTCTATTTTCTCTACCTCAGAAACCCGCAGTAATTGTATGTATGGGCTCCAAATCCCTAAACATTTGGAGAGGAGAAGGACTTGAACAGGAGCCAGTTCTTTTTACAGCACTGGTACCAGCAGCAGTGGCAGGCATTTAAATCATGCTGGGGAGAGCTGGTGGGGGTGGAGTGGGGAAGTTGTTGTCAAATTTGTTGAGATTCACTTTGAGAGGGGGAATAAAGAGAAGAAAAAAAATGTTAAAGAGAGAAAAAAACTGAAACCAGCAATCAACAAACCAAGGCAGCTCAAAGAGTTGGAGTCCACCCCATCCTGTTCCATCCAACCTGGCCTTGAACACAGACAAACTTGAACCACAGGCCAGGCCAAAATGGTGTATTTGTCATACTGGGATCACAGGGGTCTCTACTCAAGGACAGGAGATCCAGGTCTTGGTTTGAGGAGGATGGAGTAGGAGTTAATTACATCAATCTCACAAAAGGACAGCTGAGATCCTTCTAATATAGGGCAATGTCCTCTTCTTTGAGCAGTTGTAAAAAGGCTTGGCTGGTACGGTCAGTGTAGACTGGGTCCCCCCACATACACTTTTTTTTAGGGAGAAGTGAAGGAGAAGGTACCAATAGCAGTTCCACATCAGTGGGATAGATCTGCTCCAGAGACCACTACCATGAAACTTACCACAGACACATAAGCACTGCCAATGTCTTCAGTCTGTCTTGATGTCTTCTTTCAGCACAGTGTTGTAGCAGATTCTACCTTTTATTTCCCAGAGGACCCTAGTCATTCTTTAGCTTTGAACTCTAGAAAAAAAAAATATTCTCCTCTCTCACCAAGAAAAAAAATGATCTCCCAATCTCCAAGCCTTTACTTCTGATTTTGGCCTCTTAGTAAAACTTGAACTCATCAGGCAGCCCTAGGGAAAAAAAAAACAGACCCTGATATGAAAATTGACACCTGAGCTGCTGTCATTTCTGTCCAAAAAGACAAAACAATATGTAATTCCAGGAATAGCTGCTAAAATCTGATAAAATTTTGTGTGGGCCCAGTAACCTTACACTGGACGTTTGTGGCTACTTCCTAGAGAAACAGGAGAAAGCAAAGAAAATTCTTCTTCGACAAATAGCACATGTAATACTACAATTGGCTACATTCCTAATAGGCTCTCCGTGCCAGCGATACAAAGACGGTAACCTTAGAAGAGAGGTGTGATTGCTGTTTTGGACTGAGCTTGCTCTTTAAGGAGCTTGAAGCCCGGTTAGACCTGGGTCAGCTGTAGTTGCCTCCCCAGGTAAAGCCAAGGAGTCCCGGAGTCACATAACTGGCGAAGTCAATTAAGAAATCAGGTCTGCTGGGAATAAAGGCGATGCCTACACGGCAGCTTAGCTTTCCTCAGCCTCCAGAAAGTGCCCTAAACCACACAAATGCGTTTCTCTGTAAACTTGAGTGCATTGTTTGAGTTTGGGTCCTTGAGGAAGCTTGGGCTGACACTTAAGACCAGCGCTCAGGATTCCCTATCACACTGCATGGACTGAAAAGCAGCCAAGCCACAAATCCTGAGCAGAAATTTTTACTTACAATGCTTACTTCATGTGAAATGAAGGCAGACACATACCCCCTGTCATTTTATTTCGTGCGGAGTTGCCATGAGTCATCTAGTGTGTGAGTAAATTAGTTAAATGAGTAAAGATTCTTGCAAAAAGTTCATTTTTACACCAGAGGAACACATCCCCTACAACAACATTACAATGTAATTTCTGTCTGCATATTTGTGCTTCATTTTGAAAGTATTTATCTTTTTAACGTATTTAATCTCTTCATTTTACAGGTTCATCCATCAGGCTCATCAACAGTTTATTAAAGAGATATAGGAATTAAGGAAAATGAATCATTAAGGCAATGGGACCATTGCATCCGCTATGCTTTTGTTCTACAGGGGATGTATGGTTTTCCCAGTTGAAAAAGGGTGGTGAGTGATCCCTGCACTTCACATCAGTCATATAAAGGCAGGTTTGTAAATTTAGCCCAAATGATTGCTGAGGCTTAAGAAAGGGAGACTCTGGAAAGGAAAGCATGAATTTTGAGCAGCAAAATCCTTGCTAGGGTGGCTTGAAAGACCTGCTGCCTTGGACTGTAGCTGTAAACAAGAGGAAGCTCTGATAAAGACCTGGAGAGACTTTTGAATCGTTATAAACCAAAAGGCCCAAATGCAGCTGGGAAAGGGGGCTGGAAAGTCCTGATTATCCTCTTCTGGGAATAAACCCCACCCAGAGGGAAGAAGAATGGAAAACATCAGCTGTGGCTGATGTGAGAAGGAGCCGAATTAGATAAAGCTCTGCTACAACTGGCCTGGAAGTTTCTGCTACCAAGAATAAGGTTGGTAACACCAGCAATTCCTTTTAGTTTTGAAGCTCTGTCTACATAGAGACATCCTTGATCGAGAGTGTGAAAGAAGAAATGGAAGAGGCAACAAGTACATTCTTTAGCAGAAGAAAAAAAGTATCTGACTTCACAATAAAAGTTTATCATTTGTATCTCTAGCTTCCTTTCTGCTCCCTTCATACACAACAGAGAATCACAGGTTTTTCAGAGTATGATTCCTTGGACCTCTTGCAGGATTTTGCTAAAAAATCCTATGAGTTTTATGCTAGATGTCTTCAGTGACAGTGACTTTAAAGACAGCCTGAAGCGACGAGCTCAGATGCAGAAGCCAGGTGAATCCCACCCATTTTTTCAGGTATTTGATGCCAGGCTGGTTGATGTTGAGTCTTAACAGGCTGTTGGCTCTGTCTGGGACTTCAAAGGCTTTCTGTCTGTCTTTTTTCCCCCCACGTTTGAGCTCTTAGGTCTCTAATAAAATGTTGAACTCAAACTGCAGCCATTGCCTCAGTGGGGATATTAACAGGAGACCTCCCTCCTCTCCTGAGCTGACAAGTTTCATCAAACTTACAGATACTCAGTGTCGTTACAGTTTCTACCTCTCAATTAAACATGGGTATTATTGACCTTTTGGTTCAAAAGGAGGCGAAAGAGACAATTACCTATTTGCATATCTGGCATCCAGCATACCTATTCAGTTCTTCCAGGAAACAGGCTCAAAAATGGATGTTTTTTAAGCTCATCAGACCATGTATATGGACAGGGAGTTACAGCAATGCAGTAGTCAAAAAGTCCCTTCTTTTTTTTGGGGGGGGGGAGGGGGAGGGAGGGGCAGAAGCATCATGCCATTTATTTCCCCAGAACAGGAACTCTCTGATTGTCACAGATAACGTGCTGTTTTACCATGGTCCAGCCCATTGTCATCTGATTTCTCCTCCCATCTTGTTTCCTCCTCATTCCATTTATTTAACATTTCATTCAACAAAACACATTGGCATGTTCCCCCATATTGCACCAGAGGCTTCTGTCCCAAGCAAAGCTTAAAGCAAGTTTCAACACTAAACATGGTTAAAATTAGGACAGTCCTTAGGTGCAGCAGCAAAGCACATGTTTACACACTCAATGAAACCATCTACAATAATTTTTCTTTTCATCAAAGACAGATTCCAGCTATGGGTTGTCATGATTTTCTTTAAAATAATTATCACATCTTCAAAGGTACTTGCAGCTGTAGGCACTCTTACCCTCCTTAATTATACAGCTAATAAGACAAGCAGAGAGAACGTCAGAGGGAAATGAAGGCCAAGGGCAAATCCAAACACCTTGGCTTCACCACTTAGTAACTGAGCTGGCCAGAAACCTTCCTAATCTTGCCAAAGAGAGATGAGGCTATGGAATGAGCTTCCTGCGGACGGCTAATGTGGGAGTGAAACTGCTTAGGAGAGGACACTGCTTGTACCATCCTCAAAACACATTAGTATTGTCTCAGCAGATTGAGAAACATTTGGGGAGCACTTGTACTACAAGATCCAGGAATTTGCTACTGTGAGGGTGCAGAAAGCAACTTTTGAAGACACAAGTCCAAGCTGTGCCAATGAGGGACTTGAAATTCATTCTTCCATATCACATGTGAATGTCCTGACCTTGCTCTCTAAAATTGGAGGGGACATGACTCATTCTCTCTCTTTGGGCACTTCATCCTGCACTGGATGGAGATTGGAACATTTCTGGGGGAAAAAAATCTTCTGGTTTTTGACATTTACATGAAATAAAACAAGAAATTTGATCAACAGTTCCTGTTTAACTGTCATGTACAAGCACAAAAACAAGGCCAAAATCAGCATTAAATCCCCCTCATGTTTTGAGAGGATTCAAGTTTATTCATTCTATAAATGGAAAGGAAAAAGATATTTTATTCCTAAAATTTTAAGGTGGATTTTTGGTTTTGGTTTGGGCTTTGTTTTTTGTTTCTGGTTTGGTTTTTGGTTTTTTTCACTTTTCCTGCCCACAGATCCTGAATTCTAGTAGCCACAGACCTTTAAAAGAATTCTTTGGTTGCTCAGAACCACTTGCACAGGGTTTACCTGAGAGGTCACCTGTGGAGCTCCATACAAAGGAAAGCAACAGCTCAAATATACTGACAAGTGAGGGACAAGGCCTGAGGTTACCCTGTCTGGCAAACTGACCTTCACCTTCTGGTGTCCTTTTGAAGCACCAGGAATGAACCATTTGCATCTTGGATTCCTGCCCCATAATTTGGTTTCCTCACCTGCAGAGTAGTGAGGTATTGGCTGCTCTAGTACAGGTGTTTCTCCCCAAGTTCTCCCAATGCTTCTGGAATTGTAATGTGTATTTTGATTAAAGGACAAGGTTACTGTCTGATAACAAAGGTAGCCACAGGGAGAGTGGCTGGCCTCAACCCTTCCATCTGAAACCATCTCAATCATATCACAGAATCATAGAATCATAGAATGGTTTGGGTTGGAAGGGACCTTAAAGGTCATCGAGTTCAAACCCCTCTGCTATAGGCAGGGACACCTTCCACTAGAGCAGGTTGCTCAAAGCCCCATCCAGCCCGGCCTTGAATACTCCCAGGGATGGGCAAATATCTGTAGAAGTTTTTCTTATTGTCTTTGATGTTCTTGGCTAGGTTTAGTTCTGTCTGGGCTATTGCTTGTCTGATCTCTTTCCTGACCACTTGGACTGTTTCTCTGTATTCTGCCCATTCTACCCGTCCCTGCTTCCACCCTCTATAGGCCTCCTTTTTGGTCCTGAGCTTGACCAGAGTTCCTTATTCATCCATGCAGGCCTGCTGGCTATTTTGCCTGACTACTTCTTTTTTGGCATGCACCTCTCCTGAGCTTGGAGGTGATCCTTGAAAACCAACCAGCCCTCTTTTGGTCACAACAACCCCAGACAGCGCTATAGGCTTGGGGCAGAGTGGCTGGAAAGCTGCCCGGCAGAAAAGGAACTGGGAGTGTTAGTGGACAGCTGGCTGAACATGAGCCAGCAGTGTGCCCAGGTGGCCAAGAAGGCCAATAGCATCCTGGCTTGTATCAGGAATAACGTGACCAGCAGTAGTAGGGAAGTCATCATGCCTCTGTACTTGGCACTGGTGAGGCCTCACCTTGAGTACTATGTTCAGTTTTGGGTCCCTCACTATAGGAAAGACATTGAAGTGCTGGAGCGTGTCCAGAGGAGAGCCACCAAGCTGGTGAGGGGTCTGGAGA
>JAOQGH010000012.1:2021473-2128585 GCA_025769975.1 Gallinago jamesoni
CACCTGGACAAGTTCCTGAGCAATGTGCTCTAGGTAGACCCAGTTTGGGGGAGGGGGGAGGGAGGGGGGGGTTGGACTAGATGACTTCCAGAGGTCCTTTCCAACCCCATATGATTCTGTGATTCTATGATATCCCACATTTATGTCCCCAGACCTGCATCCCTGACTTCGGACATGCTGCTACTGCACCA
This sequence comes from Gallinago jamesoni, assembly GCA_025769975.1. NCBI lineage: Eukaryota > Metazoa > Chordata > Aves > Charadriiformes > Scolopacidae > Gallinago > Gallinago jamesoni. Next base: position 2,021,665 of record JAOQGH010000012.1, read on the forward strand.
CGTGAATCAAGTTCGAGCAGTTTCCCCCACTCTCAGTCCTCAGTTGCTGCGCATGAAGGTACCTGTGAACTCTCCAGTTCTTCATTAATGGAAGTTAATGGAAAGTTTATCTATATTTTCCACAGCCAGATGTCATTTTCAATAGAGAGGGGATTGCCTTGAAGGCACAGGGAAAAAGGTCTATCGCTCTCTAATGCTGCCCAGCCTTATCATGGTTTCTGTGTCTTCTGTGTGGGAACACAGCCTCTTGTAGGAGAGTGGTATGGTACAGACTGCACTTGAAAGTACTAGTAAACATTATACTTTCCTGATTTTTGTTGTATAATGAAATATTTTGTGATCAATTGCTTGGAAGGTATGGATTTGGGGGGAGGGAGGGAGGCAGAGGGGCAGTGGAATTTCTTTCCTTAGTGTGGCTGGGGATTTGGTTTAAGGTGTTGTTTTTTTCTGCTACAGCTCTGAAAGACAGAGGAAGGAGAAATGAGGAGTGGGGCAATATGAAGGAAAGACATGGAAAAAAGAGAAGTATCTCTGTTGATTGTCTGATATGCAGAGGAAAGAGAGAGAGAGTGGAGCACGTTAACAAATCTCTCCTTAAATCCTAACTTACAAGTGAAAATGTGTTGGCTCCTTCTAAATCCCTACAGAGATTTTGAGACATTGAAGCCAGCAGACACCCTATGATCATCTAACCTGACCTTTCTTAACTCAGTCTAGAAACTTTACCCAGTGATTCCTGGAATGGAAGGAATTATCCCCACTATGTGAGTACATTTCTAAGATGCAGCTTAATAAACTGATTATGGGTATCATATTGCCCGTGATAGCAGAGCACTGGATGTCATGGACCGGTTCCTGTGTTCCTTGGGAGGAATGTTACCAATGACTTGTGGTCGAGCTAAAGCACATTTATCCCTTCTTCCTGCAACTGCTACTAATTCTGACATTGCTGACAGAGCTGCCTCGTCCGAGCGTACACAGGGAGATTCATAGCCATATGAATCATAGCGCAGAGGGAGAGCTACATTGCAAACATTTCCCAGTTCTTTCCTGAACAGATCAGGTCAAGGTAGACCCATTTTTCTGTTGTCAAAGTTAAAGCTGCAGCCGCAGGAGTTTAGTGCTGTGTGATGCAGACACCCTCAGACACTATACTGCCATGCCTTGGTAAATGAGTATTTGCATTTCTGGCCATTCCAGTGCATTTTAAAGGAGGTAATCTTGCTGCCTCATAATCCAAAGGCACAGGTAGGAAGACACATGCCTACACTTCACCAGGGGTGAAGGTGTATCAGAAGCCATAATTTTCATCCCACATTGCAGTTTTACAGCTGGGGAAGGGTTACTCTATCTCATCTATTCTATTCTTTGCCTTCTGATAAACAAGTCGATTTTGTAAGGCTATGAGAGCTCCGCTTTTCATTAAGATCACCAAATCACCTAGGTTGGAAGGGACCTTTCTTCTGCCACCCCAACATTTCATCGAGCAGAAAATGAAAGTTTGGCCATTTAGCCAGGAATTCCCACCACAGTGGCAGCTACAGAATGTCCAGTCCTGGGACAAACAAGCCCCAGCTCTGATGCACTGGAAAAGACAGGTTACCAGAGCCTGGATGGTGTGGTTTCACAGCACATATGTTGTATTGATGATTTACGTATGCACAGAATCTGCCACATCATGAAAGGTTTGAACTTACTACGCAGGTAAAACCTCTCAGCACAGGGTACATACAATCATGTTTAGGTATCCTGGTCATCCTAGGCTTGCTGCATATTTACAGCCTGACAGGCATGCTCATATCCCTGTCTGAGATTTTTCAGATGAAATATGGGATCATTCCACTTTCGTCTCTACTTATGTCAACATATTAAGTTGTGGAATGTGGGATTCAGGTCTCCTGAATATGTAAAACAGTAAAACAGGTATTAAAGAGACAGGCTGCAGTTCTTTTGCCTTGAGGTGAAATTTTCATCTCTTGCATTCCTCATGGTCTTTGTATTTGCTTGTTGAAAGCAGAAAGATATAACACAGTTAGATGACCCTACAGACACCAGCTACAGTTAAAAAAAAAGTAGCTGGTCGTACCTGCACAAGGAAAATAACAGACAGCTTTATCTTCGGGATGCCTGACATAACTATTACAACTGTTGGAATTAGGGCATTTCCAGTTTGGGAAATGTTACAAGACTCATACTGTTAACAACAGTGGGACACTGTGGGACAGCCAGAACAGCTATTCATGTTTCAGGCTCTGGAGAGTTCAGAGGTCCAAACAAAACTCAGAGCTGCAAAAGCTTGGAATATCATGAAAATACATTCATCTGGAAATGGTCTAAGAATCTTCCATGATGGTTACTGGCAACAACAGAAGAACCTTGTTAGGCGGGTATCTCCTTCCCAGAATGCAGGAAATATTGTTGGGATGGCCCTTCCCAAGGTACTTTGCTCCTGTGTTTCCCTTCACAGTCAGTAACAACACCACATCCTGCAAACAATGGATGTGGTGCAGGAGTCTGGAATCTGACACTGGAACTTCTGAACAGTTGGCACTAAAAATAATAATAAATAAACTCACTGCAACTGCTACCAGTGAGGGGACTCAAACATTTGAGAAGAACAGGAAAAGCTTGGAGGTTGGGTTTGGAACGGTTGCTGCCTGGGAGGGAGGAACCTGTAATCAAGTTGTCCGTTGAGGTACAGACACTCAGCAAGAGAAGACTCGTAACAACACAGTATAAAGGTGGAGTATTGAGTTCTGAAAAGCACAATGTCTGTCCTTGAAGATGGAAGAAATGGGCTTTGGTGGATTTGGTGGGGTTCCTCCAGATTTCAGGGCTGAGGACTTGGGCTCAGCGCTTCTGAGCATCTATCAGCATGTTAAACCAGCTCATAGTAGCTCTACAGGAGGAAGAAGACCCTCACGTGGCCTAAAGAAAGCTCCCTGACAGCACAGATCAGGTGTATCCTGAGTTGGTTGACATACACAAGTCTTACCTTAGCAATGAAGTGGAAACATCTGGAGGGCCTGTAATTACATTTTGTTCTTAAAGGTACACTGTAAGTCCTCTCTGAGGGCCCACTTTGGCCCTTGCAAAATGGGCCTGTTGCAATTGGGTGGTCCCTGACCACAGGTGCACTTCTAATTAAAATGCAACGTGAAGAATCAGGGGAAAGACCTCTAACAGGGAGCAAGGGGCTTGCTAAAGAGTCATTTTTATGGCAGCCTTACAGAGTTAAGGCAGGTAAGAATTTGGAGCAGGTAGTGTTCATAGGAAGGGAATAATTGTGGATCTTTGCTAAAGTAGATGTTAATTCACAAAAGACTTCCTTCCCTTTGGTTGCTTTGATGGTTACACCTCACTCTGCCTTACTGCTATGTTTTGTCCTGTTTCAAAGCAAAAATGATGTGTGAAAATTGATAGTAGAAGAGGTGGTCCCCCTAACATAAGATTTTGTCAGGGATGTCACTTTTAATTCACCAGTTTAATTAAATGCTTTTCCTGCATCCTTTGATTGGTATGCTGAAGTTGCTTCTCCAGCGCGAAGACTCTCCATATCTCATTACAGAACACAGGATGTCCCTGGCAATATGACAAAATATAAAGGGCCGGGATATCTATGCCTTGTTGTACCGTGCATATCTCACTGCAGGGACAGGATTCAGTTGCCAGCAAGCAGGCATTTGACATTGTTTTGGATGTTGCACATTATCCAAAACAGCCTCTAATTGTCACCCCAGAAGCTGGAGGTCTCCCAGTATTCCTGTGTCTAAGACACTTCAGTACCTGTTACCTGACATGCAGCACCTACGTGTGAGCAGCTGAACTGAGGCAGGAGAGGTATACACATATTCTTTTGTTACCTCAGCCAAGAAATAATACATATTAGCATAAATCACCAATTCTTCTTCATCAATAGGTCCTAGAAGCCACAATACTGTTGGTACAAACAATAGCTTGCTTTGATACAGTATCCTGATTACATTTAATTGCACCTCACTCTTTTCTACTCACCAGTTTTTCTCCAATGTTTGCATAAAGAAAGACTATTACTCCACCATTTCTAGTAAAAGTAATTTTGGATATTAACCAAGTAGTCTAGATGAGACATTTAAGTCTTAGCTAGTCACTTTTGGCTTTCTTCTTAATCTGTGGAAGGAAATAGGTACTTCCAGAAAGGAGGAAACACCCTTTAAAGGTTTATCTCCCATCGCATAGACTATCAAATGAACCTTGGGTGACTAGCTAAGATGAATAGTTAAGTCAAGTCAGATGATATGAATCCCATATTTAGGATTCAACTCCCAACAGAAACTGAGGATATGTTTAATTTTAAACGTCATCCACATATTGAGATAAACATTTGCAGAAATACTGGCTTTTGACCATTTTCTAGCTTAAGCAAAAATAGTTTTCATCATTCTACAATAACTTCTTAAATCTCCCCAAATAGGAAAGTTTTTAGACTCATATTTCTTCCCAAGTTGCCAGTTTTATATGGCTAGCAAAGAATAATTGTTTCTCATGCATTGATCTGCTTTATTATAACTTAACAGTTTCTTGTTAAGACTTTTGTTCACCTTTATTTAATGCTGAGCCATATGAGAACTTCCTCTCTATAATTCCGGTTTCAGAGAGATATATATAGAAAAAATTTACCTGTGAGAATTTCTGATGAGCATATTATTCAGAGAACCATTAAACTGAAAATTCTCCATGTGCACCAATATATATTTTTTGAATGACATTGCTCCTTTGAGTGTTCTTCGTACGTCATGATCACAAGAAAGTTTTCTAGAGGAAGGACATAATTCATGATTTAGAAAATTTGGGGGAGTATTGTTATTATTCCTCTGGAAAAATAAATTCCCTCTGCTCTGGGATTCTACTCTGCAAGTGTCATGAAGGAAGGAGAGGTGAGGAAAACGTGTAGAGGTTAATAATACTTTTAGAGTAAGAAGAAAAAAAATACCTCAAGCACAGATTGAAACTAGTGATGTTTTTGTGTTGTTTGTGTGCAAATGGACTGCAAGATGATGCCATTTATATTTGGAGCTGTTCTAGGTCCATCAAGGAGCAGATGTGGGGATTCACAGTGGTATCCACAGGGACTGGGCTTTTATGAGATAGATTACTTCACCATTACTATTCCATAGAAACTTCCAGGGATCAGATCCTCAGCTGATGGGAACTAGAAGTTCTGCCGCTTGTTCAAAGCCCATTTTCTATTATCTGGTTCTACTAGTCCACTGAATATTGTCAGTTGAATTCATTATTGCTTTAGAACAGGAGATATCATTTGCTCAAGTAATTGCAATATTTTATCCTTCCCTCAAAGGGGCCATTAATTCAAACACTTTAAATGTAATCGCTATGTCTGTATTCCTGTAAACAGAATTAATTCTACTCAGTGCAACCTGTGCAGTGCAACTCTTACTCACACATGGATATCATTTGTGCAAAGACTGTGGATCCCATCCTGAGCTTCGGGTCACTCTGGGGAGGAAAAGGTGGAGAGGGCTTTTATCTGGGAAAGCTGAAAAGGAAGAGTAGTAACTTAAATATTTCCCCAGTCAATGACCTGCTCAGAGGCTGAGATGTAAGAGGGCCTGTCAGTCTAGAGAAGATGGATTAGTGAGTTTGTGTAAGTGAAGTTGCATAATAAATGCAATTTATCCCCGGATCCAGAATCTGCATGGGGCTGACGGGGCTGCCTGTCTCTCTGCACAGTGCATCAATGCACACACATACCACAGTAGAGAACGTGTTTAGGTGTCAAAGGTTTGCAGTCAATCACTCACTCCTTTGGCTACCACCTCTCTTCCCCTGCCCTCAGGGGTGGGGAAAAGTGGGGGTGTGCAATGTTCCGTGTTTTATTCTTTCCAGCCATCATTTATTTCTTTTGAGAGAACAAGCCTCCTTTGTTTGGGGCTCCTACAAGTTGCACTAGATGGGAGGGGTGGGGGGATTCTCTCACAGGGTCTCTGAGGCAAACCCCACAGCTGATTTCTGAGTACACCACGTACCGTGGTGTCACAAAGATACCACAAACAGAGAAAAGTCATGCAGCCATGTGTTATGGGAGCTGGCCCCATATCCATGCCAAGATTCTGGATTTCCTGGCGCTCTAAAGCTCTTTGGACCATGGGGATTATACATTGCACAAGGTATCAGATGCCAAACACTGACTTTTTAAAAAGTACATGGGAAACAAATCAAAATGACCTCTAGAAAAAAAAAAAAGGATCCTATAGATATATTTTTAACAATAACAGAGCACGAAACTTTGCCTTATTAGACGTTTACCCAGCTTATCTGCCTGCTGGCATTCCTCAAGTGCACTTGAACACATGCTGGGCCACCTAGGTCTGGGATCCTCTCCGATTTCACAAACTGAGCGAGGTCAGCCCAGGGCAGAGGTTGGATAAGATTCCTCTTAGTGAAACCCCACTGTCCATCAAAAATGGTGCTATTCTATCAATTGGCAATGAACTTCTTCAGTCAAAGACTAATCCAGAGCCAGGAACAGCTGGAGTTGTTCTTATGAACAATGGGCCAAATCCAAGTCCTTCTGCCTCCCTGTCCACTGAAGACTTGGTACACTTTGCACACCACTGGGACAACTCACCCCAAACAGTCTGGTCCAAGTTATTTTTAATTTATCTTCCACCACTTTACAATGGCTTTGATAAATAAAATGCTACACACAGCATCTGTCTTACTGCCTTCCCTTTGCCAGGGAGGAGACACAGCACCAAGAGAGTTCCTCGGCCTTGCACACTTGCTCTGCTTTCACCACATGAGCTATGCTGTCAAACTCAGTTGCAGAATTTGAACCAGCAACAACCACACAGACGTTTCAGGACTTAAACTGTATTCAGTGGGATTCAAGTAACATAAATATAGATATCTACAGTGCAGAAAGCTACCTGATCTCATAGCTCAGCTCTCCTTAGAGTCAATAAAGATCTTAGGACATGATCTATATAGTCCAGGGAAGAAATGTAGTTTAGGATGAATAAGATATGGAAAAGTGCTTGAATGAGTTCAGTAAGATGATTTTGAGGAGTCAGTAAACAGCAAAAGTTTTTGTTCAGGCTCAGTGTATTGGGTTTGCATGGCAAGGTTTTAGTAGTTTACGGGGTAGGTTACGGGAGTGGATTCTGAGAGAAGCTACTAGAAGCTTCCTTCATGTCCGATAGAGCCAATGCCAGTCAGCTTCAAGGTGGACGAGCCGCTGGCAAAGGCCACGCCCATCAGTGATGGTGGTAGTGCCTCTGGAATAATATGTTTAAGAAGGGGGAAAAAAAACCTGTGCAGTAGCAATCAGAAGACCTGAATGAGAACATGTGAGAGAAACAACCCTGCAGACATTAAGTCAATAAAGGAGGGGGAGGAGGTGGTCCATGGAGAGAAGTATGTTCGTTAGGTTCGATAGTCTGTATTTCTCCCTCTCCATAAATGTTTTTTTCCTAGGGAGGCCTTGGTGCTGTCATTAGGGTTATGCTTTTCATTTAATTTTCATTTTCATTTTGGCCCACAGAGTAGCATTCTATAGAAGACAAGCAGTCTTGTCTCCTGCTGCTCAGCTGCAGTTTTTGTAGAGGATTGTATGTTATAGCAAATCTCTTGTTCCGTTTCTCCCTTAAAAAAAAAAAAAAATGTTAATTTTTCAGCTGGACTGTCTTCTTGATTGGATTTACCTTTCTTGATTGGATTTACACAAGAATTGTCATCCCTGGAGTTATTTAAAAGATGGGTAGATGTGGTGTTGAGAGACACGGTTTAGTGATGGTTTTTGTTGGTGTTAGGTTGATGGTTGGATTCAATGATCTTAAAGGTCCCTTCCAACCTAGATAATTCTATGATCTTATTTTCATGCCTTCCTTGGAAGAATGCAAGTTATGAAATTCAGGGTTTCATTGGAGCATCACCACCAGGAACACTCAAGATTATAAAGACATCTCAAGCCACCTCAGTATAAGGACCACTCTTACTGTACTACTCTGTAGTTCTGTAGACCAAGCAAATATAAAATCTGGATATAGACCATCCTTTACCCTTGGGTGCAACCAGAAACCTCACAGAATGGGGGGATAACTCATGGAGACCAATTACAAATGGCAGCTTTGGCTGCAATTGACTTAAAATGAATGAAATTATTATGATATCTGCAAATACCTGAACATCTGCAGCAAGTGAGAAGAAGGTTGCTATAGCAATGATGTGTGTTATGCAAGATACTGTATCCTTGATACGGAGTGCAGGAAAGGGCAGGGATCTGGGAAAGGGAGGGGATGTGGGAAGCCAGATGAAAAGTTTTAATAGGTGATTATTAAACTATTCTGCAGTGCCAAGCACAGCGCAAGGCTGCCAGCTTGTCTCACTGCAAAACCAAAATTAAAATAACAAGAGGGGTTCTAATCACAGGGTCTCTAATGGCTGATTTTCTATCTGTGCTGGCTGACAAGCTTCACCACCCTCATCCATCTGTGAGAGAAACCCAGAGGTGGCAGAGAAGCTTCTCCTCAAGGGCAATACTCCTTTAGCTCACTGCCCTTCACAGATACAGGCTCCTAATCTGGTAGTGAACAGTGTGAGGAGAATTCAAACTACCCATCAGCCAGGGCTACCAGAGCCTGCCTCCTTTCCCAGTGAATGGAGAAAAGATGGAACTCTCCTTTAACGATCTACTCATGGAACTTAATTCTTTTGTTGTGACTGCTTCATTCCATAGACCCAGGGGTAACATCTAGGAGCCTTGAGAGTGGGTGGTCTGAATTATTCATTGATGCCACGTAATGAAATAGAACCATCTGGGACATCTTCATCCATTTAGGCACCTTAATATGTGGTCTGAATATAATCCTTTCTTCATGTATAGGTTACTATAGAAAGCAAAACTCTCTCCTGAGTGCTGGAAGTGGACACCTTTTCTATTGTCCCTTGGGTTCAGTCCTCTGGGGAGGTAGTCAGGGTGATATCAAGAGCATCAGAGATATAAACATTGGGTTCACAATGTCTACGTCTAGATCTAATGGCAACTGCAAACAGCATGTGGATGTTGACTAAGAAAGACCCAGGTCCTGATTCAGCAAAGTATTTTATCATGTAGTTTGAATCTGACTGTGGTTGCTGGGTCATTAAGTAAGCATTTGGCAAGGGATTTTCAAAAAGAAGTCTGAGACAAAAAAAATATGATGTCACTCAGAAGTACTGTAGCCCAGGAGGCTGATCCTCAGACTCACATGGGCTGGATGGACCCACACCATCCACTGGGAACATTGCATGGATCAGGGCAAGGCCTTCTTCAATATGAGTGGATTTCATCTCTCCGAAGGGCTGGTACAAGGTTCCCTTTTTCTGACACCATTAATCTTATGATTCTTCATGCTGTGATCAGTCAATTTTTAAATAACACCCTGCCTACATCACAACTCTGGGGACAATTCTGTCATTTTAATTGAACTTCACTCTTGCAGGAAGCTGTCTCCAAACCTAGCTTTCATTTGCCTCAACCTCCTTTCCATCTCATTACTGTGGTGATGGTAACCTTCTCAGGTTCCTGGACCTGGTCCACCCCACAAACCTGGTCCAAGGACCCGAAAAGGTCACCCACACCACGTCAAGTTGGCATGGAGGAGGCAATACAAGACTGACTTCCTTGACCTATGATGATGTTGTCCACCCATCTGAACACAAATGTTCTGTGGGATGTGTTAGCTGGCTTTAGGATCCGGTGGCAGGTTTCCATGCCTAGAACTAGCGGCTCTGGTAATTCTCCAAGAGACAGAAGGGAGGAATATATAGCCCTGAGCGGAAAGGCGGTGCTGTTCTTAGAGAACTGTGTGGGGCTGACGTAATGTTCTGTGCTATGATATTCCCAGTAGGAACATATGACTTTGGGTCACAGGTTTGCGGGTAGCCATCTTGTTAATGTAATGGCAGCCTGGAGCAATTCAGCCTCCATTTTTCCACTGTGTGTGCGTATGCACATCCATGTAGTTTCGCCTGTGAGCGAAACCGGTGTTGCCTTTTATAAAAACACCAATACGACTGGTGTTGCCTTTTATAAAATCCATGCTTTGTCTTGGTCCCTTCCCAGTAAACTATTGGCTCACCATTAGCAGATCTGGTAAGCTTCTCCTGTACAATTAATAGCTGGACGAGCTTGTGGGGTGGATGGAGAAAGAGACCTCAGGGCTCCAGCACTTGCAAATCCCACAGCAAGTTCCTATCTACTCCCACTCCTGCAGAAAAACCATGGCAACGAGTTCAAACTGTGCAAATTGGCTGCAAAGTACTTTTCTTCAGTCAGTAACACAATACTTTCACTTGAAACCCTGAAACACCCCTTACCAGCTCCCAATGTGATAAGCAATTAATTTGGCTAAGGCTTCCTTTTTTAGGAGCTAAAGCTGTTAGAATTGCTGGTCTTGGAGGAGATGTTACAATCTGTTCTTTCCCCTACCAAATCATTCATGCAGAACACCACCACCTCGCCTCTTGGACACTAAGATCCAAGTGATGTGAGAGCAGCTGTTGAGCTGGCAAAGCCTATTGAACCTGCCTACCATGCCTGAGACATCTATTCTGTAACAAAGGCATTTCTTCTACTGATCTTTAGAGCTGGAAAAGGTCTGAGTAGGTGGATGAGTTGGACTCTACAATACAAGGCCCTTTTCTGAGGAGCCATTATGCTGTAGATCCATTTCCACTGTGATTCAAATCCTCTTGCTCGCCACAAGTTTGAAAGAAAGCATCACAATGTGTGATGGTTCAGAAAAAACACAGCTGGGGTTGCTGATTTTCTGGCTCATGCTCCTATTCTGTGTTCTCAGTGCAAAGGCTGGGCTCCTCTTTAATTGACTCTAAGGTGTTAGGTCTCCTGGAGTACTGCATCCAGATTTGGAGTCCTCACCACAAGAAGGACATGCACATGTTGGAGTGGGTCCAGAGGAGGCCATGGAGATGCTCCAAGGGCTGGAGCCTCTCTGCTATGAGGAAAGGCTGAGAGAGTCGGGTTTGTTCAGCATGGAGAAAAGAACTCCTAGGGAGACCCTAGAGCCTCTTCGAGCATCTGAAGGGAGCCTACAAGAAAGCTGGAGAGAAACTTTTTACAATGGCGTATAGTGCTAAAACGAGGGATAATTTGGCAAAAAAAATCCCCAAACCCTAACAAAACAAGGTGTCTAAGGTGAGGAGCTTCTAAAGACAATGTGAGTAGATAAACTAGAAGAAAGGGAGGTGAATAAAATGAAGCACGGTGGGTTGAAGCAGTTTATTTAAAGATGCATTGTCCGTCTGGCATCTTCTTACTCAGATCCTCACAGTGGCTGAGATGATTTGATGCTCCCAATGTTTTTTTTTGAAATTAAAAGGAAAGAAAGCCAACATCCCAGCAAATACAAAGGGCATATTGCACAGAGGTTCAGGGTTTATGTTGGGAAAAAAACATTGTAATAAACATGCAATGCTGAAAGACTGTTTAGGGAGATGGGAAGGCAAGAGAAAGGGACAACTCCAGTTACAGCACAGAATAAGCTATAAAGCCAAATGGTACAGCAAGGAAAGGGACAAACAGAAGTAGCAGGACAGGTCAGCAGTATCAATGGAGATGTCATTGTCTTTGAACAGTGGCAGGTTGCCTCTAGACAGAAAAAAAAATCACAACCAATTAAAGTTCGTGTCAGCAGCAGAAAGTTGGCAGGAACGGGTGCCTGCACTGAGTGGTGCTGGTCTGCACAAGAAAAGCTGCTTATCATGCAGAATCACTTACTCGGCCTTTGAATTTGACTCCCTCACTCCTACTATAGCAACCTTTCTTTCAGCTGAAACGGTGACATTCCTATGACATATTTTATGGTTTGTTTCTTCAAGGCTCAGTAATTGATTATGGTGCCCCTTATCCAAATCAGGATGGTCCTGTCATGAGTAGACTCATTTGTTTCTTCATTGGCAGAGTCCAAAAACATCAAAGTAAATGGGACAAAGAAAACCAAGTGGTTTGGGGTCAAAGTCCCCTAACTGGGACTTCTCATATGATATTGGCTTCAAACTGAAAGAGGGGAGATTCAGATTAGATCTCAGGAAGAATTTTTTCACTATGAGGGTGGTGAGACACTGTAACAGGTTTCCCAGAGAAACTGTGGATGCCCCATCCCTAGAGGCATTCAAGGCCAGGCTGGATGGGGCTTGGAGCAACCTGGTCTGATGGGAGGTGTTCCTGCCCAGGGCAGGGGGATTAGAAATAGAGGATATTTAAGTTCTCTTCTGACCTGAACCATTCTGTGATTCTATGATATTGAGCAGTTCTTTGACACTTACGAGTTACTCGAACTGTGCCTCAACCCTCAACTTAGACAGAAGGGATAAAGATGCTTCTAACTTTTTGGACAGCAAACTTTGAGACCAGCTGAGTTCCTAGAGGCTCTCCTGGATATAAAATTTACCTTTCCAGGAGGCAGTGTTTACTCAGTTGTGCTTAGTGACAGCATCCATTTTTTTTCCTGGGACCATTTTTCACCCCGGAGAGGAGTCTCACACATTGCTCTCCTGCTCCTTGTGCTTGCGCTCATTCTTCTTCATTCCTCTCAGATAAAGTAACGTTTACTTAAGACTGGAAAATCTTACTTTATGAACCTTTTACTTCATGGCTTGGGCTCGGCTCAGCTGAAAAATTAGAGGCCACATCCTCACGTAATATAAAATGGGAATCAGGCCAGTTTCCACCAGGGAAGAGTCCAGCCTTCCCTGGCAAGAACAGCGCTGCTCAGATTGACCAGCGAGGGTTAACAGGCCGTCATGCTTCACTTTTAACATAATCTCTAACAAAAGGAAAACACAGGAGACATAGAAAGGGAGCATAAATATAATTGCAGTCAGAGGCCGATATTTTCCATGGTTTGCAGCAGAGTCATTCACGAGCGTCAGACATCAATAAATGAACCTTTAACTTGCCTCCTAGCTCTGTTATCCGTTCCACACAGTGCTTTAATTACTTGGTGCCTAAGAAGCATTTTGGACATTGAAGTCTGTCACCCCTTAAGCTGTCTGCCTGACTCTTCATTTCACGAACAAGATACACACAACCTCGTTTAGCCAATGGCAGGCTGGTCACACAAGTATTATGTTTTTCCTCTCGCTGTCTACTGTTTCACCACTGTAGGAATTACACAGCCATGAGCACAGTAGGAATAATGGCTCTATTCATTTCCCCCTGGGACTAATTCTTACAGATGGCAAGCCTTGCGATGGGGCAAATTAGCTTCTTATTTCATTTGGAGGCTTAAAGTTATAAGCTCATTTTGTTGTTGTTTACATGATAGCTGACTGCGGGACAGTGCAACCCTGTACATTGCTGTTAGAAGGAAAGGAGGCAAATCCTCTACCAATGGTGGTCAGGAGATAGGAAAGGGGATGTTGCGAGGACCCTGTCACTGCTGAGCCCATACCCACCGTATGTGCTCAGATCTGCAGCCAGAGGAAAGCTTTCTGGCTGCCTCGGCTCCCAGTCAGGTGCTGATACAAACAGGAGGCTCAGCAGTGCTGCAACCCAGGATCATGGCTGCAGCACTTTGGGAAATCAGGATTTGTGAGTGCTTCCACAAAGTGGTAGGGAAAAGTGGTAGAAAAACAAGCACAGTTGCCACAAACAGGTTTGGCTGCTGCTAAATTACGTGGAAATGGGCTTCAGATGAAAAACGGGGTGATCCTTGCTTACCTGAAATGACTGACAAACAGACTTACCCATTAATGTTTTCTTTCACAGTCATTTTACTCTCAAGACACACGAGAGAGCAGCAGTTTCAGAACTCAACAGAAGATTCTTGCAAAGGGAAGGCCATCTTTTTCCCCTCAGTAATCACCTTGTGGTTTGTGATTACCCGCTGAGCTACAGCCATGTGCACCACTGTACCTTTACCAGATGGCATTTCCAGACAGGACTGGACCTTCACGTACATCTTCATTTGTCTATTTTTCCAAGCAGAAAATAGAAGGATATATCCTCAGTTTTGAGTGAATCAGCCTCTCTCTGGAGATTTCAATTTATACCAGTCACGAATCTGGCCCATAATGTCCCTTTTTTATGGGAGCTTTCATGGTCAAAGTCTCTTCTCATGAGTAGTAATGTACCACAAGTAATAATAGAACATGTTGGATGGGATTTTATTTACTTGCAATAACCCTGTATTTGTGTCTCAGACAGAACTTGTCAGTGAAATGAGTAACGGTCGTTCATCAGAGATGTTATTAAGAGCTGTTTTCTTGCAAGTGCTGGCTGAGATAAAGAAGTTATTTTCTGCAGTGTCCCAGAAGACCATAAAGGATGTCTAACCTCTCCTTGGAGAGCCTTAAGGAGAATGAGTTTAGCCTCCCATCTGGGAAGTTACAGGTGCTGACTTGAACCATACCAGTGAGATGGTTTGAAATGCATGGCAGGCTCAATCCCCCAATTCTCTGTCCTCTTTAGTCTTTATCAGCGCTGTAAAAAGCTCTCTGAATTTTCAGTATTTCAACTAAAATTGCTTTTTGGCTAAAATTACATTTTGGCAACTGCTGAAGCTAGTGTACACACAACTATTTCAATTCTGTTCTGTCTATAGGCCTGCCAACATCCCTGTTCTACTGTCCCAATTTCTTATCTCCTTTACCTTTCTATCTTTCCCAAAAGTCACCTCTGCTCTGATTTATTCTGCATTACATAGTCATGCATCTACCTGTTACTTAATTATCTTTCTATTTTATCCAGGAAGGATATGGGAATAAGAGCTTGCCTCCCGTCACTTTCAGTGTTTACACATCCATCTGAACTGGTCTCCCTCAACAGTTTTTATAGTCTTGGAGAGAAAAACATACTTTCAGAGCATGATTCATCTGATCTGTTTTTAGGGATGAATTGCACTGCAGATGCTACCTGTTGTGTTGACTGGCTCTCTGTTCATCATAAAAGACCTCAGTGTGTGTTGCTCAGACATGCACATTTATATATTAGATGATCTTCACCTCCCTTCAAGCACCCTCATCCTTTGTTCCCTGCCCACAAGATTCTTTATACCCTTTCTAGCATTCAGCTATGTTCACCAGACATCTCCTGTCACAGTGTCACACTCCCAACATCCATGGTAATTTCTCTTCCTTAAGACACACGGTACAATGTTCCAGAGTCATCAGACACTCGGCCTTTTTTCCATGGTATGGCATGTCCCAGAAGGCACAAAACAGCATTCAGACATGATCGAGTGGAAGGTAGTTTTTTAGGTCCTTCACTTTCACAATCTCTCATTGTCTCTGAATCCTTATTTTCCTGTTTTTCAGGATGGAAACTGGGAGATGTCTTCATGACGCAATGCAGAAGAAGTTCACCCAGGCAGAAAGCTATGTTTAGATGACCAACTTGCTTCTGGTCCCTTAACTAGACCAGGATTTCCATATGCCATGACCTTGCGTGACTCTGCTCCTTCTCCATACTCTGTGACCTTACTCTATAGATCCTACAGCTCTGGGTAATATTGTAGCATTAAGTAAAAGCTTGTTTCCTGTCCCATATTTTAACTGTAGAATGGACCAATTTCTGGCCATTGACTCCACGACTCATGCTGCTGAGAGTTAGAAAGACTCATAGTTCATAAGTTTGATATCAGTATTTACATAAGGCTTTTATGGTGCACGTGTGGCAAAAGTGCACATTCTTAGATCATGTGGTGTAATTTTCACTCAACTGCTAATGAGTGGAAAAGGGGCATATATCTTGTCTACATCTGAGATGTTTCTAGATTTGCATAAGAGTATAAACTTTTTTTTTCTGAAATAGTTCAAAATGAAAATCATTCTCAACAATATCAAAATAATCTTAAAATTACTTTTAGGGGTAAGAGAACACAAAAAGTTGGATTAAAAATAAAAAACTTTGACATCCATGAAATTAACCTATTATAATAATTTAAAAAATTATAATGACTATTATAGTATATAAACCAACTTTCAAAATGAAAAGTCACGACAATGTGAAAATTCATAATTCCCTTTTCTGTCAAGATTAAGACAGAATGTTTCCATCCTACAAAATGTTACATTTGCATATGTACAGACACACACATATGTTTGCAAAATGCAGCCTGTTAACAGACACTTTTTTTTCTGAAAGTTTTATTTGTGGAAAAAGAAAAATATATCTTATTTTCCACACGGGAAAAATCTCTTCAGAAAGCTTCCAGCCACAAGTGAATACACTGGTAGAAAAGTAAACCTGATTGTTCTGTAAAGCCACCACAACATGAGGTAATGTTCTAGATGATTTAAACTACCCCAGAATTGTAGGGACTTTGGAGTAAGTATGGGTGATTCAAGTAACATGTGAGGCAACCTCTCCTCCATAGCTTTTCTATACATGTCCACATACAGCACTGTGGATTTAGAGAAAAGGTAACCTACCTGTTCCTTATGCCCATGGTTTTCTTGACTCTGCTGTACAGGTGGGATGCATTTTTTTAAACAGTCCTGAGCTGGGCTGCAGTCTCTGATCTGCTGCTTTCTCTGCTCTGGCAAGATGGACCTTTGTCACAGTTTGCTCTCAGCTCTACAGAGCGATCTCACTCTTCTATGTAGGGTGACCACCTCCATTTTCATCCAAGACAGAAATAAAGAAGGAGAAAAAAAGTCACATGTTGAATGTATTGAATCACAAAACCATCATCATGCTGTGGTGGAAATTCCTTCCTCACACTGGCGAGTCCCACGCCAGGTTTCTGTCTTCGCTCGGAGCCAGTGGTTACTGGAAGCAACAAGTCCTACGTTTTGTCAGGCCAAGTCCTTGCTTCCATCCACCACCACTCGGTCCCAAGCCTTTGAGGGGGAAGCCCAGGCTAGCAAAGCCGTGCAAGCACACTAATAAAAGTCCATATCAGCTACATAAGCTTGCAGACCTCCCTACCTTGCTGGATTAATGATTTCCATAGAGTCGTTGCTGTTTTTACAAACGTAGACTGAAGGCAGGAAGGGGAAAGAGGGGAGTGCTGAGAGAGGAGGCATTGAAGTTTAATGACAAAATCATGGTTGTCTTTGCCAGGGCATTTCATTATATGAGTTGAGCGGTAAGATAGTTTCCTACGCTTCTGTGACCAAAGGAATGCAGGGAGCACGTGGCTCGAACCAGCCAGTGGAATGGATAGCTCGCTGCGTCCAGGAACACGTGCAGGCTGTCCCAGCCATTGCAGTGGAGGAACACAGCCTCACCAATGAATGAACAAACTGCTCCAGAGTTTCTCTAACTCCGGTCCAGGGGATTAAACGGTTCACTCCAGGGTTTGCAAGGGAAAACCTGGGTAAGCCAGCCAAAGGCAGAGTGCAGTAAGCATGCAAGGAGTTCAACTCAGGATTCCTTATTAAAGGAATAGAAATGAATAACAATAAAGTAAAATTCCAGCAGCTAAAAAGTAAAAAGTTCCATGTTTCTGGAGAGTCCAGACTGAAGGGCTTGTAACGTGATGCTGCTGCTTTCTGCATTATTTCATTTTTCCAAATCCATCGGCCTCATCACACACACGCGCGCACACACACACACACACACAGAGTCTGTTCCTTCTCCTAACCTTGCACACTGAACTATCTGAAGCTAAATTGGCATTATTACCTACGCAGGTAGTGGCCAGTGTCCTTTGTTCACTGAATTATAAATAGTAAATAATAACAGCAAATATTAACAGACTGATCAGCACCTATTTTCCTCCTTAAGACAAGAAAAAAGATGTATCAGCACATATCTCCCCAGAGGTACCTCCTCAGGCAGGGGCTAACTCATTGAATTAAGCTGTTTTCAAAGACCACTGTAGTGGTTAACAAGGTCCCTGAGACCTTGTCAGGTCAAATTTGTGGACTAATATCTGCGCAAGCTAGGAAAGCACTCAAGAAGTTAAGCTGTAATCTGGAAGCGAATGTACCTCTTACCTCCTGCTAATGTCATATCAGGCTTGACAAATTCATAAGGTTTGAAGAATAGGGAGCACAGGGGAGTCTGGCTGTATAACCTAGTGGTTAGTGGTCTCCGGTCAAAGCTTCTGGTGTCTAAAATAAAATAAATACCCTTTGCAGAAAGCTACTCAGAGCAGGAGAATGTTTCATGATCTTTTTCACTACTTATAGCCCTGAAACAGCACCAACTGCCTCCCAGCATCCCTCCCTTTATTGTTGCCATCTGATTGGGGTAGTTTTCCCATCACCTGCAATTCTGGCTTTGTGAAGTTCATTCTAGGAGCTAAATTCTACACCCTGCCCTTTACACAGGGAAGCAAGGTTTTGGAAACACCCATGTGCATCCCTCTTGCTGACCAACTTCCAGATATTTCACTGTGGAGCACCACAGCATCTGTGTCCCTTTGAGGAAAGGCAGACTCACTGCAACAGCAAAGATTGCAGGGAGAGGAGGTGGGTTTTTTTATTGGATTGGAGACATATTGCTAAGGAAAAACCTAAACCAGAAAAGTAAGTAACAGACAGATTCCTTGGTAGGCAAACCCTTCTTTGAGGGTGAAACAGGACCAGCAAGTTTGCACTTGGGTTCTAAAGTATACTTAACTTGAGCAGTTGGTTTGCATCCAAACTCCCAAAAAGAAGTGTTTGGCATCATATCATGAACCATTAGCTGTTCATGGGTGGTGGGGCAGGAGCAAGAAATCACTGTTCCTGCTCTTAACACAAGGTTAGGAGTTTCTAAAAAAAGACATCTTACTTTAAGTAATCATACATCTCCTGTCAGTCCCTTTCATTTGTAAAATGAAATCATTTTAAAAAAAAAGATTTAACAGAATTAACATAATTGTCAATGAGGGTATACATTTTACAAAGTCATATCTGAACTCTGGAGAAACTTAGATCTCAACACAAATTCTAACCCCATCTTCCACATCCAGAGTCACAACAGTCCCCATACTCTTTAAGTCAAGTCTGGGTGTGCTAACTGAACAAATGTAAACCCGGGATCATTCCCTAGAGGCTTCCAAAAGTGATTAAAATAAGCAGAGGCTATATAATTTTATTTTTTTCTAAATACTCTTTTATCCAGAGAATTCCTTGCCTCTCTTGGGTTATTTGGGTTCTCGTTGCCTTTTCTGCCTTGTTTGCAAATGTTCCTAAGGATTTTCATCCAGAGCATGCCTGCCACTGTAAACAGAGAAAGCTGTGCAGAAAATACATCACCTGAAATCCAGGACTGTTGGGTATTCACCTTGTTTGGGACAGAATCTAGTTTAGACTCCACAGTCTTGGACATTTGAACCTGCCTTTGTTGAGTGAGGAATTATTGACCAAGACATGTAGGTGATGAGCTGTTCTTTTCAAGACGTGCTCCGAGTTTTATTTTCTTCCTAAATCAACCCCAGAAATGGAAGACCACTCAAGTCAAGCATGACATCATAAACTCATTTTGCTCTGCTGAATGCTTCTTTTCATCCTGGCTCAGCCCAGCAATTATTATTATGACTATTAATGCACAATGAAACCATTAACATCATCTTTGCTGGTATTATGACTCCTAGTTTGCACAATTTCCTTTAATCTCAGAATACTCTGAGTTTGAGAGGATTGCTGCATTAAGAAAGATGTCTCAAGGGTTTTGGGGATCCCAAAAAAAGAATGGAAATGGCCATGTCATGGAAATGACCCTTCGTGGCTGGTGTAGAGTTCCCGGAAACCCAGTGACGAATAATTTTCTGTTACTCCATTCCCTATGTTAGTAAGAGCTGCATTATGCCACACCAGCTATGCATGAAAAAAAAAAATATAAAGACAGTTTCAGTGAACTTCTTCTATCAAAATGGGGATAATCTTCCTCTGTGAGCTTCTATTCTAAAAACTGTATCTAGTCCCAGCAGATTGCATCCTTCCTAGGAAAGCAAGCTCAGCCCAGAGTACCTCAGAAGCCTTTATTTTATATTTATGCTACACTTTCATAGAAAGTCTAAGCCATTAATGAAGTCTTGCAATGACAGATGGTAAATAAATGATAGAGGTAAGTGAACTGCAGGATTTCTGCAATACTGCATATTAGATTATCAAACCTGGCTGCAATGGTTATTTTCAGATCAAGTGAAAATCAAACTGTTCCTTTTTCGGTACTGTAGTTTGAAAATCCTGGTCTCTCTTTTTCTCCTCCGAGTCAAGTTAATGCCCCAGTGATTCACCTGTTTTACCTGGTTTTCAGGCAGAGAAAAGCACATTGCTTTCTAGAGAAAGGGAAGGGCCCAATGAGCAGTAAATTCCAAACTGTGATAGAAATGCAGCTTAATACGCTGTCAAAGATGATTTGAAACGGACCTCTTTGTGCCAGCTGATAAAATTGAAATGCTCTTCTTTGGGCTGAGCCACCCCAGGTTGGAAGCTGACATTTTAACCTTTTCCCATGAAATAAATAAATAAATAAATAAACTGAAACCAACACACTTTTTTAGGGGAAAGTAAAAAAAAAAAAAAGAAGAAGTCAGTGTTCAAATTCTGCCTTGAAGCATTTATAAAACTACTGATATGAGACAAAGCAGTGGGGTATGTTACACCCATGTCAGAAAGAACAGGACAAGGCAGGGCTCCGGGCTGTGATTCTGCTGATGCCCAATGCCTGGGTTTCGACACCATAGCTACGGTAGCAGGCTGCCAAGCATCTCAGTCATGGTTCGCAGGAATCCATCCAGCCACAACCTGACATCCACAGGAATGCAAGAGCCACCTAAGCTCACAACAATGTTGTTGCAAGCTCAGGTCCTCGATCTGCCCTTTTTTGCCGACTGACAAAAAGGGATGAGCTGCGCCATAAGCAGATATCTTCGTTTGATTTATCTTAAGCTGATAACTTATTCCACTTATGCTACAGCATCGAGGTTTAAAAAGAGATGACCCAGCTGACCCCCAGCAACATCCACCCCAGCCTCTCTCCCTGTTGGCTCTCGCCAAAGTCCTGTCTGTCAAGCACTTGCAGACTTTCAGCCTCTGCAATCCCTGTATCACGGGCGGCAAGAGTTTGTATACAAAGCTGTCACCACCCTCGTGAGTGGGTGGATTTTCCAGCTCGTCTGTAACTTGAGTGGCACTTCAGCCCTGGGATCTTTCTTCCTAGTGTCAACAGCATGCAGCGCTGTGCTATCCCGTTACACATTATCTTCGATCAAGTTGATGGGCAGGAGGGAACAGAGCCAGAAGTAATTGTGACAGGCTGGGTGTTTTTACAGGCACAATAGTTAATGGGCTGGTTAATGTAAAGGATTAGCCCCTTCATCCCCGGGACATATGAGAGGGGAGGAAGGGGGTGGGCGCTGCTCAGTAAACCCCAGTCGGAAACACCATGATCAGCTTGTAATCAGATTAAAAAAACAAACAAACAAACAAACAAAAAAAAACACTAGAAAAATCCTTTATAATATCTTCTTGTTGGCACAAAGGCTGGCATTTCAGGGGCCTGATGCTCACAACATCCAACACAAAACCCAGAGTCTTAATATGAAGGGGAGCAGGGGCAGGACAAGAATCATAGAATGGTTTGGTTTGGAAGGGACCTTAAAGAATATCCAGTTCCAACCCCCCTGCCCTGGGCAGGGACACCTCCCACCAGACCAGGTTGCTCCAGGCCCCATCCAGACTGCCTTTGAACATCTCCAGGGATGGGACATCCACAGCTTCCTGAGCAACCTGTTCCAGGATCTCACCGCCCTCACAGCAAAGAGTTTCTTCCTACTGTCTAATCTAAGTCTCCCTGCTTTCAGTTTAAAACCATTACCCCTCATCCTATTGCTACACTCCCTGATAAAGGATTTCTCTGCAGCTTTTCTGTAGGCCCTCTTTAGGTACTGGAATGTTTCCTGAGAACCTTCTCTTCTCCATCATCACCCAGAGGAGGAGAGGAGGAGACAAGGGGGAAGCTCTCAGCTGTGCTGCAAGGACATCAGGCCTCCTCCACAAGAAACTCCTCCTGGCAGATGATGCAGGGCGTTATGTCTTTGTGTTGGGGCGTTCAATAAGCAGTTGCCCAGAGGTATTGCTGCAGGCTGGAGCTGTCTCTGTCTTCTGTGGACATTTGCCACATTGCCTAAGATGGCAAAGCCCGTAGATCCAACCCTGAGGCTCCAGTCTCTCCCTGCTGCATCCACCTTCCATTACAGCAGCATTATCCAGAGGAGTCTATCAAGTGCTATTGTATCACCACTAAGTGCCCAAGCTTAGAGGATTTATGGCCATATGCTCACATGGCTTATGCATGGAGAAGTTTAGAAACCCTTCCTCCAAATTCTTCACAGGCAGGCTAAAACCTCCTGCCTGATGGCTGGATCAGTTTACAGTCCAGAGACAGTCCTGTTGAGACACTCCCCAGAAAAACAGCTAAGCACCAGAAGAAAAGGGACCGCCGTCAGCAGAAATCTGGGAGGACCTAGAGCTGGCTTGATAACACCCCAGTGAGGAAGGTGAATCACAAGGAGGTAGAAATCCAGGCAGTAGACAAGACTGTTTTCCCTTGTGTCACTAAGACAAGGAGAAACAAGTTTAGGGTCAAATAGTTTTCAGATATGCTTTAGCATATAATTATTTAGGTTTTGCATTAAGCTGCTGAGATTTAACCACATCCACCAGCCAAATCTCTGTTATCTGCAAAGCAAAGTGAGGGTTAGCATCTTCCTCACCACAGTAACTTTCCACTGTGCCATATGGTCCCAACTACTTAAAAAAAAATCATTTTAAGTTGGTGAAAACTCAGAAAAAATTATCTTTTTCCTTCCTTTCTCTCCCCAAATGGCATCCTAATTTCAGCAGTAAGAAATACAGGGAGAAAAAAAAAAATTCTACTTAGCTGCTTTTCTTGTTTTGATATAATTTCATTATTATTTCATATTCTGATATTTAAGTGGAGGGGAAAAATAGAGGAAAAGGTTTAAAAGTGAGTGATTTATCCATCTTTGATTGGTCAATTCACATTCACTCCAGAAGCATCACATTATTGTCATTATTACCATTAGAATCCAACTAATCCCAAGGAACCACTGTGCTCTCTACCACTGACTCTTCTTTTATACTTTAGCAGGGATTTTTCCAGCATCCTGGCTTCTGTGGGAATGGCTTATGGAGTCTCACAGGCTGCTCTGCTAGGTGAAAGAGAGATAGGCTTGCACCAGGGTACTTCCTCTGAATATCCTATAGATTTGAAGGCAACAGGGAATTGGGTCCAGGCAGGGGAGCTGATGAAGCCTGGAGTATGATTTGGGAGTGGAGGAAGAGAGTAGCTCAGCTGAAGCACTCTACTCCATAGATATATAAATTTAGAAGAGATTAATCCCAGCCTGCCAGTCTAGTTTACAAGAGAGATGAATGCAGAACTTTTTATTATTATTATTACAATTATTTTGAAATTATGGTCTGTAGTAACCTGTTAAAAACCAGCCCTTCTTCTCTCCATTGGGAACCCTTCTTCCCCTCTCCCAAGCATGCATGCAAATTCAGTAGAAAGTCAAAGGTTCTGCTTCTGGTTCGCGTGGACAAAAACGATACACATTAACAGAGCTAAATTTTCTGCTCAGGGTATGCTTCAGCTTTGGAGATTTTCTGTATGTCCACATACACAAAAAGGTTGAAAGTAACTGTGTTGTTGTTGTGAAATATGAATGTCATGGAGGAGTCAAAAAGGAAAGTGATTGTTCTGTTCTCAGATCAGAGCTTGAGCAGCTTTCAGAAAATTAGCCAGGGGCAAAAACCCAAAACTGTGACAATAATATATAACATCAAATGGCCAGTTTCTAAGAGGGACCCATTCATTCTTGGACACTGAATGATCCCAGAGTTGTTCTGCCCTACCTTACAGGCAAATACATGGTTTCACAATACCAGTTAGAGTTTAGACATATGCTGTGTTTTAGGAAATAGTGAATGTTGTAGTAGGTCCAACAAAGAACAAGGTCCTCACTAAGACAGGAGCTCTTAAAAGCAAGGGAGATGGAAACCACCCCGCATCAAAGAGTTTAGAGACAAAGCAACTATTATCATGGCCATCACAAATCAAGTCATCAAGAGATTAAAAGCTTGATTCTTTTATATATATATATATATATATATACACACACACATATATATATATGAAAATGTGTACGCTACTCTGGAATCGTAAAGGGACCCTTAAGTGCCACTCAGTCACAGACAGCTATTATAAAGTATGTACTAAATCTGTTATGCAGAATGGCCAGCATTGAGAGATAAGTCAAGGGGAGCGTTTTTCATATTTTTCACCAATTCATAAATAAGGTAAAGAGGTAACACAACATGCCTAAGTTACAGAAGAAATTTGTGGCAAAGCTGTTAATGAAACCTAATCAACCAAGTTCTGATCAAGGACTTGTACTTTTCAGGAGTTATTTTTGTTATTTATTTTTTTTTCTGTAGAAGTCATTTAAACAAATATATATTTTAGCAAAGGCTAGAGCTGTTTCAGCTGGAAGTGGACGTTTTAAATGACCTTTCTATAGGAAAAATAATGTCCCAACTCTCAGCATAAGTGGGGAAAAGAAAACAAATATCTTCAGGAAATAGTTATGGCAAATTTGTCACCGATAAAGTAGTCAGTAGTTTAAATTAGACACACCTCATTTGTACATCTGTGTTGATTTCACCTGCAAGGGCAAGAAACAAAAGAGAAGGAAAAAAATCACAGAGAGATCACAGGCTGTTTTCAGCAACCTTCGCAGTACGTCGCTTTGCCAAGCAAAACCCACTTCAGTTCTGCGTCAGACCAAAAGCAAATCTATACTCCATGAATCAAGATAATGTTTTCATTTAACAAAGGAGCATGTATAAGGAGATAAAAAAAAGAAGGAGAACAGTTAAGAAGTAACTTAATTAATGAAAGAGTTTGACCGGATCAATCCACTAAGTTTCAAGCCACTAAGCTTCGGGCTTCTGCACCTGGACCATTCAGGTTGCCTTCCGCTCTAACAAAATAGCAAACCTGATTCAATCTAAACAGCATCCCTTACCACAGACAAATGACGTCAATTTAGGATTTATTTATACAAAGCAAACTCAGATTAGAAGTAGCTGATGAGAAAAGGGATGAGAAAGGATGAAGGGAAAGTAAAATAAAAATTGAGATCAAAGCCTTAGTTCAGCAAAGAATCTGAAAAAGTGCTGCACGTCAAGTACATGCTTATGTCCTTCTGAAAAAAAGAAATGTGCAAGTATAATCGTTAGTTACAGAAGAAAAAGTCACATTTATTCAAAAAGAGCTAAAATAATTGTTCTTGATTAAGAAAACAAATTACTATTGTTATTTTTTTGCAGCTTCTGTGTGGTGGAGAGGTGCCTAAACCTGCAGGGAAAATGGTATATAGTTACATATTCTTAACTTATGGTGTAGTAGAAGAAAGAAATTAGAAAATCATAGACTCATACAATTGTCTAGGTTGGAAGGGACCGTTAAGATCTTCAAGTCCAACCATCAACCTAACTCTGATAAAAAAAAAATCACTAAACCATGTCTCTAAGCACTATGTCAACCTGTCTTTTAAATACCTGCAGGGATGGTGTCTCAACCATTTCCCCAGACATCCCATTCCAATGCTTAATAACCCTTTCAGTGTAAAAATTTTTCATAATATCCAATTTAAACCTCCCCTGGCACAAAACAACTAAGGGACAGCTGTCCTTGCACAGCTCAGATATCTGTTTTCCTTGGCCTCATGTCTCCTACATCTATCTGACTGAGCCCGGGGCAAGCACAGATGAAGCTCAAGGATGTTCTCCTACTGCACAGAGACTGGTACCTCAAAGGTTCCAAAAGTTCTGAGACTGTTGGCCAGGATGCCCAAACTGGCAACCATTTCCACTGAGAAATCACCTGAGTCAGAAGCCTCAACCCCTTCCATTGAGAGCTCAACTTGGGTAAAGTGTCATGGAATATCACTACCAGTGCTCTCTCCTACGTGTTATATAGCTTTTGGTCTTTGCTAGTATGTTTTATTGTACACTGGAAAGTGTCTTCTTGTGAGGCAGTATAAAGGCAGCCTGCTGTGATCAGGCTAGACTGAGACATCTGCCTTTCAAACATCTAAGATTAGAAGACACAAATCCAAAAGAGGATCATTAAACAGTCAATTTCAGACTCGGCCAGCACTTCCCAAACATGCTGTAAGAGTTTATTTCTACCCAGATGAGTTATTAGCCCTTTATAAATTCAACAATGCCCTGCACCACACACATCCAATGAGCTCAGATTCTTGACCACAAGATGACAATCTCTCGCTGGCTGAACAGAACAAACCTCATGGTCTGAATTTCCCCCTTCCTCCATGTATGGGAATTGGTGATATCACTTGATGAAGCTATGTAAGGAGGATATGAAAACAGCCTACAAATACCACTGAAAGGAAACTGAATTTAAGTGAGATTAATCCAGAGCAGTATGATTAATGTAACCTATTGAAAATTGCATCATACAGATTCCAAACAAGTTCGTCTTCAAGTATCAGGTGAGCAAACAGATACAAGAAAATGAAATGCAGGAACATAGAGATTAGCATATAATGGCCAAAGCAACAGGCCATGTAGTCTCTTCCTCTCAAATAGTAGCTTGCTTAGAATAATACAGGGCAAAATATAAGTAAACAAATATATGTGCACATGCACCTATTAAGATAGAAGCTTACCTTCACAGACACACACTCAAAAACACACATCACAGCTGAGAACGGGTGAGGACTTACAAGGTGCTCTAGCTCCAAGAGGATAAAGATCTAGAAGGTAGAGGAACCAATATCCAAACAGCATGGGATTAGGTGATGCTGATCTCTTAACCCCCTGTGGCCGCTAACGATACCCTTGTACGACTCAGCATGGGGAAATGAGCAAGGCTTCGCTGGCCTTATTCCATCAAAGCCAGCTGTTTCCTTTCCAGAAAAACTCATAACTAAGCAGCTAAGATTAGCCTGAGATATAATATTTCTATTTGAAAGCTCAAATGGAGTGAAATACTACCAGATACTGGTCTCATCTGCATTTCACAATGGAGAATCAGGATGAATCCTAAAGATAATGCTCTACATTTATAAAATTATTCATTGACTCCCTGGGGAAAAAAAAAAAAAAAAGTGGTATTTTCCATGGTTAAACATTGTAAACTTAACTAAAATAAAAAGAAGATCATTAAGTGGTTAATTCCCAACCTTTTGCCAATAATCACCTGAAAAACCACTCTTTTCTGGCTAGCCGACACAGTTGTCTAGACAAACAACACCTGCTCTTAATTAATGACTAATATCCCAAACCGGAAACAGTGCTCCCTTGTAACACAGACATGACCTCTGATCATCTCCTTCTACCAGCAAATGTTCAAAACAGCTGAAGACGGCCAAGCCCAGTTAACGTTGCCCACCTGCTGCTGCAGCTACTGGAGCCTGGGCTGCTTCTCTATGCTGAGTTCCTTAGGGTTTTGGGTTTGTTTTTTCTGCTACCCTGTGTGCAGTGACCTGAATTGGCACAAATCCTGCACTCACATACTCAGAAAATTGGAAAGAGAAAAAAAAAATATCCAGGGTGTTTGCTGTATGTTTGCTTTCCAGAGAAAGGCATGTCTCCTGCATTCCAGTAGCACAGCTGATAGTAGCTTGTCTCCTAGTCCTCTTGGAAAGGTGAGAGCCCTTCATTTGCAGTGGTCTACAATTAGAGGCATCAAGGTCTCCCTCGAGGGAGCCAGTGAAATATTTGTTTTAAAGTTGACCAGACATGCCCAACAACCCAGGTGAATTGAGGAGAGCAGCCAATATCTGGCTCTCAAACTAGGGGGCAAAGCTCCTCCAGCAGGAAAAGTGAGCAAGAACTCTGGTCACCTCCAGTGAAACTTCTCTTTTGAGCTCTAATCATGGGGATATGTCAAAAGAAGTCCAACTCTGCCTAACTGTTAAACAGAGGACAACAAACCATTGAGGTCCTGCCTCCAATGGTGCTAATGTTGGTGCTGATGACTGGGTGATGTTTCTTTCCTAAAGATAAAGACAAAAATCTTATTTTGTAGAGGTCAAATGTATAGAGGGTATCTAATGGTGACCTTGCTTCCTGAAAAAATGGGCTAAACGTAAGATCACAATGTGAGAAAGCCCCAGCTGACATTTTTTATCTAATGAACTATTTCTTTTCAGGCTAAAGCCTGTCCAAGACTGTTTAATTAGCTGTTAATATTAAGAAGTCACACCTAGGACTGAGGGAGCCACCATTTACACAAAGCTTTACCTTTGCTTACTAGGATCTCAGACTTCCACTAACAGCAAATTAAAGACTTACAGAACTGTCTCTGGATGCTGGGACTTGGTCATTCTTACTGCTTGTTTATCAACACTGACCATATGAGCCCAGATGAACTTGCAAACTTGCAAGTAATTCTTGGATGCTATTTAGGATTTAGTGTGGAAAGGGAATATTTCCAGGAGCCTGTTTCCATCCAGCCAAGCAGTTTTGAAGGATGAGTGTTTATCAACATATGCAGAAGTTGCATCTTCACAACTTGTCCCTACGCTAGAGTGTAAATGTAAATGCAACCAGAGGGTCATAACAAACCATCTATTCAATCCATCTAAGGCAGACTTTGGTGTTTACTGTGATGTTTGACTTCAAGACAGCAATGACACCAGCACCGCCAGACACTGGCTTCCCAAGC
This sequence comes from Gallinago jamesoni, assembly GCA_025769975.1. Taxonomy (NCBI): domain Eukaryota; kingdom Metazoa; phylum Chordata; class Aves; order Charadriiformes; family Scolopacidae; genus Gallinago; species Gallinago jamesoni. The sequence continues at coordinate 2,050,331 of JAOQGH010000012.1, forward strand.
GGTCATAAGCCTTTCACAGGGCAACAAACACATAGTTCAACTACGATGCCAACTTCTCTCCTCTAAATTCTGCATCCATTTTTTGACATCAGTCATCTTATTCTATTCAAACACCACCATGCTAGGCGTTTCCAGGTAATAAGAGGTGGAAAAGGACATAGAATTACCAAAACAAGTGAAAATTGGTTTGTTAGCTCATATAGACCCATGTAACTGGGGATTTCACAACAAGTAGAGATGTGACCTGTAATTCAATCTAGTGACTGTGAGAAGCAGAACTCTGCTCCATAAGGGAAATAAAACATCTCTGAATGCAGAGAGATGGGGTGGAGATTGAAATAAAAAAATTAAATGAACTGAAAACTTGCAGTTTGCTCCCATTCCCAGACAGCTTTCCTCCCAAATTCATCCCCCCTTTCCCAAGGAGATGCAAACCTTGACGTGAAGACAGTGATTTCACACGTGTGCACATGCATTTGCACATGTGCATGCGCACATTTACTTACTTCTAGCTGCATGCTGTGAACAAGGCTTAAGCCTGTAAGCCTGGTTATGAGCTTGGAAAATCTACTTCATTTTTACTCTTGCTTTTTGTCTTGGGCTGGGAGGGGGAGAGGAAGAAGAGGGGGATGACTGGGAGGGGGTAGAGCTTGTGGAGAGGGGAGTGAGGAAAGGAAGGCTGAGGTCAACGGCGAGGTGTTGGTGGCAGCTCATGTTCTGCAGTCTCTGGTCTCAGGCACAGCAAAAGAAAGCCACTGCTCAGTGGCACTCAGAGAAGAAGCACTTCATAAACTCTGTGCTCAGCCATGGCAGAGCTGGGAAAAGCCGACCAGCTCGTCTCCTCCGGGGTGGCTGCTTACGCTGCATTACCTGACATTTTCCCCGATCCAGCTTTACATGACTCAAGTGCCGGAGGTTGCATTAAGGAGGTGTGAACATCATGAGTCTGGATATCAGCCAAAGCTCATGAAGGTCAGGAGAGGATTATTTCCACCAACTTCAACTGGACTTTCAATCAGTTCCAGGTTCAGCCTGAGACTTTCCCTACATGTACCCAAGAAAATGAGGTGACGTGCCATGTAATGAGTGGGACCACACAGCAGTGACTCTTGGGGTTCTTCTCTCATGGCAAGTTTGCTGAGGACACCTGGGAACTTTCCTGTTTGTGGTGGAAAAAAACTGGCAGGTTTTTTGCTATAGTCTCAGAAGAAAAAGTGGCCTGGACAATCTCACGGGTAGGAAGATGTTCAAAATATGGAGACAATAGGCAAAATTAGGGCTGGAAAGGTATCATGGTGAGATGAGTTCCTTGCTTTGGGGATATTTTCAACCACTAAGCACAGACTGCTCAGACAGCCAGGCAGACAAACCTCAGCTGCTACTCCTTCACTTTCAAATAAAGGACCAGGGCAAGTTTCTAACACAACAAAGGGTGCTGGGAGGGTAAAGGCATTGAAGTCAGTGAGGCAATTCAATGTTGTGATTGAGGAGTTACTCCATTAACTTAGTAGGTCTCCATCTGCTTTAACCGCCTCTGCAGATCTCACCCAATGTGCTGAAATGCATCTTCAGTTTTGCCATCAGCCCTCAAATAAATTACCATGGAGAGGTGTTTAGAGACCCCATAGTTAGCAATGTGTTTTGAGAAAAGCACTAAAGAATGATGAAGAGTTGGTGAAATTTTATGTTACAAATATTTTTACAGCTTTAGCCCTATTTTTAGTTAACAAATCATCTATGGACCAATTATAATTTCCTTCACACATATTAAGTACACACAAGAATTTGCCAAACACACTGGTGCTAACCCCAAACATTTAAAAAACATGAGTCAGCCCTCTCTCTGCCTTCCCCCCTCCAATCCCTGTCTTGTTATCAACTTAAACTTCATCAGACTTTTATAAAAATAAATGTAGGCTCTTTCTATTTGCCTTCTTGTACTGGAAATATTTCCATTTTGACTTTTTTAAGGTTTCTTCTGCACTTCTGAGGGTTATTACTTTATTTTCTTTTTAAGAGAAACCAGAGATTTCATCACATTCACTTGTCTTTCAAAGTGAAGGATACATAAAAAACATTCCAGGTAAAGACTGGGACAAAAGCACATACAATTTTTGAATTTCCCCATTCTAGTTGTGGTATAGCTGGTTTTTATTTATTGTGTGGAATATGCAAACAAATGAATACTGTGATTACTGCTTCATCTTCCCAGCTGGGGTGGCAGTCTGATTGAGGGCATGATCAGACCCTCGGAAGTGCGTGTTGAAGTAATTCAAAAGCTTTCAGCTTTTTAAAATGAAGAATCATTCCCCCTTCCTCCATGGCTGGCCATGGTGATTAAAGGCTGTTATTCACTTGCCTAAACACAGGTAGCCAGTGTCACCTGAGATTCTCTAGGGTATTCCAGCTGGTCTCCAACCTGTGGAGGACTGTGAGTCTTCTTCAAGACCTGTCTGGTATCCACGAGCCTGATGTGGATGTCTTAGACTTCCACAAGCCTCAAAAGGCACTAGACATCTATATTTAGGGAACTGTGTGCCTTTTCTCCCGTGGATTTCTATGATGTACACGGGCTCTGAAGATGACTTAAACAAATTAGTACTTCATATTTCAGTGGACTTGTGGTCAAGTTAGCACAGTACGGCCAACAGCATGACAGTTTACTAAACCATTCACAATTCTTTGCCCAGGAAAATGTGGAGTGGTGCTTTAGACAAATAATCATCTTCAAATCCATAAAAATTCTGTCTCCCCTTCTCCCATGTATCAAAACAAAGGAGATATCTCTCTCTTATTTGTGATAACACTGCAAAGCCTGTTTGGACAGATTTTGGAGCTTTTCTCTCCACTGCTGGTGTAGCTTGTGTTAGACAAGTAATTAAACCATCAATTTCTCAGCAGAGGGACTACAGCTGTATAGTGTTATGCCCTCTTGGTTGCAGAACTCAAGCTTTCTCTTCACTAAATTCTGCCTAATACAGCCTCATTTCTTTTTTTTTTTTTTTTTTTCCTTTTTTTTTGCAGGTAGATTAGAGTACTTCCTGGACTATTCAGTCTGTTGGTTGCTCAGAGTAATAGTTTGCCACAGATTTCCCATGCATTAACTGTTTTGAAAGCAACACCCATCAGAGGGCTCCATTACATGGTAAGCTGGACCATCCCTTTTCAATGACAAAACTATACACTGAATTTTGTTCTTTCAAGGTCTTTGGAGTAGATTATACACTCAACTCACTGCCAAACTTGTCTGAAAAGACTGCAGATGCAACAGTTAATCTTAACAAATTTAGTAGGCTTTTGTGTATCCAATAGTGTAAAATATTGAAAATAATACAAGAAAACAAACAGAATGGGAAAGAAAATAACAGTTGTGCTTGCTTAGATATGGTAGCAAGAAATATTAGCTAAAACTCCTAAATAAACTAAAAGATAAAAATTAAATTAAAGAAATAATTGGCCAGTAAATACACCTTTAAGGAAAATATTGAGTGAGCATTTCCCTGACAGACATCAGAAAGGTAGCTTGTTCAAAGCAGCAAAGTATGTATTTTCTCTTATATCAAATAAGATAAAGTTATTTTAGCCATAGATATACATGCTTATCTAATAAAAATTATATAAGTTAGTAGTAATACTACCCTGGCATTTTGTATCAGTGATGAGACAGTGAGAGAAAGTGTCCTTTGCACTGCAGTGCTTCTAAAGCCCTGAATCTCTGCTCGCACTGAATGATCATCTACAGACTCCCCAAAGCTTCCTTTGTACCTTGTTACTGAACTGAAGTTACAGAGGCTTTTTCATCCCTAAAACATCAATCATGCCTTATTTTTCTGTAAAGCAAACTTAAATTTTGAACACTAGCATTTAGTATTTTTATTCATGTTCCACTTATATGTAAGTATATACTTATATACTTCTAAATATCAAATATCCATAAATGAATTCTCATAAGTTTCTATTTTGCTGATGGTGTCAGCTCAAGAAACCCTTGTTCCCTTTGTTTTCGCCAGTTCCAGAGAACCACAGATTGTAGATGCCTGTACTGGAGGAAAAGTGACAGTTTCACCAGCCAGCAGTCAGAAAAGTGAAGCAAAATCCCACCACGATCCAAACCCTCTTTATTTGTGTGCACCCAAACCCTCTGACAAGCAGAAGGAGAGAACTGGATGACTCCTTCTGGATAACCAGGACCAGGACCATGCACACCTGGAGAAGGCCCAGACACACTGCAGAAAAAGAACACCTTGAGAAGCAAAGGGGATCAGGCTGGGTTTCCCACCTCCAAATCAAGGGAGATATTACTATCTGACTTTATAAGGGATATGTAGAGACATAACTCTCATTTTAAGGTCATAATTTAAATATACGCTTACCTACCAGTGTAGATGGAGATATGCATGGACTGCAGTCTGGCTTTCTAGGTAGCTGAAGCTTATAAAAGCATGTTTGGTACTCTTTGCACTTCAGGACTTTCTCTCTCATCTAATTGAACAGGGCCACAGAAATGCTCAGAACACACAACATCATCTGAAAAAAGCTTCTTTTTTGGACCAGTGATCACTACCGTGCACTGTGGCAGACACTGAAGTAAATCCCTCCTGGCCTGTGCGGTTTTGTGAGAATCCAGGAAAAAAAAAAAAAAAAAAAGTAAAATTCACCAGATCAGCTTTCTAAGCAGTGACTTTCCTTGCGCTTTCCTAGAAACCCTGCTCTGCTTTTCCCATCTCCTGCCAAGCTGTATAGAATTGGATGAGCATAATTATTCTTTTGCTCCTTCTATGCGAGCTAGTGCCAGTGCAAGGAAGTTTATTATTGTAACTTAACCCTCTCTTGCAAAGTGCATATAAAGCACCTGGCTTTACATTTTGAATGAAACCAGAACTGATCCTATTTTGCTGAAAATTTAGCTGCTCTTTATTTGACTTGCAGGGGTTTAAGTCAGCTGCAACGGATTGGGGTTAAGAGAGTCTCTGGTGAGAAAAACCTATAAGAGGAGAGTGCAGCTGGAGGTAAAATAGACTTATAAAATCCCCGAGAGACTCAGAGATAGTACTGTCTGGCAGTCTTCAAATTCTACCTGTTCTTCCTCAAAGGAGGACTGATTTTGGTGGTTTGGGTTTTTTTTTTTGTTTGTTTGTTTTGGTTTATCCTTTTAAATGGGATTATAGAAGCTTTTAATGACATTGAAACTAGAGGCCAGGGAGTGAATGGGTGTCTAGAGGCTGCCTTCACTATAAAGAGAGAATTGAGTCAGTAGCACAGACTTAAATAATTTGCAGACATCTGATATTAAAATGAGAGAAATCCCACCCCCACGTTTACTGACTGGGAACTGTGCCCTGCAGACACTTTTAATGTCTAGTGTGGCTCCATTGCACTCTAATCTTCCAGGAATGCTTTTTGCTGAGATATTTATTGATGTTCTGGATCTAAACAAAAGCAGAGGAAAGAAAAGAAAATATTAGTAATAATAGAAAAGCTAGACCAGATGGAAAACAGCTGATAACCCAGTTTAAGAGAAGTCCCTAGAGGAGCTGTCTACAAAGTCATCCTGAAGATGTGGCAGATTTGTAGATCTCGTATAACCAGGTCAGGACATCAAGTTGAGTTAAGGAAGTTAGAAAAATCACCAATTAGAAGTCATTAATGGCACCTGTCACACTAAGTCTGGAGTATTTGTGTCCAGCTTCGGAGTCCTCAGCACAAGAAGGACATGGTTATATATCTTTGCATCATCCCTCTTCCATTTCATTTCTAATCATCAGAATGATCCTCTGACAAAGTCTGACAAGGATTCATCTAAGACAGATTCTCGTGAAATCAGTTAATTTGCCTCTAACTATATGCAGCTAAATATATGCCTGTAAATATATCTAGCTTTAGCTACTCCAAAAAAACCCATAGAAATTGCTAACTTAGACATGATACCAAATTTTAGATTGCTAATATTGACTGACATTTATCCTACTCTTTCCTTTATCCCACCCTGAGTTTCCACATCAAAAAGAGGCATTGCCATATTTCAGATGGTGTGCTGAAAGGTTACAAGCCATAAAATGGAGACCTTAAAAATACTTTTTATAGCAGCCAGGCTTCAACAGAGTTGTTTTCAGTGCTAACTCTTTGTTCTAGAACTTTCATTCTGCCTGCAGAGGCATGTCTTTCTATTTCATTTTCTGAAAATGGAGAATGATACCCAATTCAGATTAATCCCTGAAACCAGATAAACAAGGGCTGTTCTTCACAAGTTTGGGTCATTTTGAAATCAGTGGTTTTTTTAGTGTTTGAAAGGGTGTAAGTAATGCTGCCAGACTGACATCATCATTTGTCACAGGGTTGCGGATGAAAAGCAAAATGCCATCCAGCTTGATTCATGAAAGATCCTTCATGTCAGCTGCTCAAGAAGGTTCATTGACCTTTTTCAACCATTGAGCTTGAGGTGAGATCTCATCTCAGCCACCCTCTCACTAGCAGCAGGTTGTCCTCGTCTTTGACCATGCTTTGAGCAACAGCTTAGATGAGGTGACCTGCAGTCTCCTCCCACCTGAATTAGCTTATGATCCAGTATGGCTTTTAGGAGAATGGAGGTCTTGGAAGTGGGGAGGAAAGGGAGACCGACCGTCACCAATGGAGACTGAGGCTCAAAATACAGTGATTTTGCAGGGAGCCTGACAAACCAAGCAAGCTGCCATCAGTAACCCAGCAAAACTCAACTTGTCAAGACTAACCCTGAGGGGACAAGCCCCATCCTGGATGAGTCACTCCAGTTGCTGCACTTGAGCCTTGCTGCTGTGGTCATGCGATCCCATCTCTAACTTCATAACCTTTGTCCTGCCTCAAAACTTTCCACTTGAGCCTGCACCACTATTCCTGACCTTTGGCTGCTATGCTAAATTTTTCTCTTACTCTATCACTCCATATTTGAGATTCAAACCTCAACCACAGCATGGTCCCCTGCTTAAAATTTAGCAAGAGAACATATGGCAGAACTGCTTTTTATATTTGGCCACCAGCAATAACCTCAAAAGTTTACCACATGCTAAGACGAGACAGCATTCATTTTCTGAAGCTGTCTTTGCTGTCCTTATTTAGAGAGAGCTGTATTTCACCATTGGCTTTTTGCTTTCTTGGTCAATACTCAAGTGCTCAGGTCACTTAGTACCATCAGGCTCACAGGGCAAGCAGTCAAGGCTGTGAAACTTCACTTACAAGTTGTTAATAGGGGGTGTTTTATCTCTTAACACCCCCAAAGGTGTTGAGAACAGTGCTGGCAAATTTTAATTATGCAATGACCCTTAAAAACACTAGTCAGTAGGGCAGGCTAGAGCTGTCCTGTTTTTTACATTTGTTCACTCATCAAAATTTAGAGAGAAAAACATTCATACCACTTTTGCTTAAGAATAGCAGAACAGGGGAAAAGGCCAAGTTCAAATTTGTTAATATATTTTCCTATTTAAAAGATCACAAATGTAAAGCAGCCTCTATCCAGATACAAAACAAGCTGTCCGTGGCAGTATGTTGAAGGGAACTCACAGCAAAGATGGTCCCATGGTCTAATTTACTAAAATAAACAGCAAAATCTGGAAAAACAAGGCAACCGCTTCTGAGAGAGGGGATGGGGTTTTGTGTGCTGATCCCTGGGAAGGAATTCTTCTCTGTGTTCACTCTTATGTGAGTTTGCTGTACTTTTAAGGCTTCAAACTGTAGGAGGAATAGATTGACAGACAGATAAATAGATGGAAAGAGAGACAGTCGGGCACTTTGTTCACAGGAAGGATCGCAGCACTACGATCTTCTGCCAGAAAGCCACGAGGCCAGCATGTTCCAAGAACTGCTGCACAAAGCCCTACAAAATACGTAGAAATTACCACAAATACGCCTGCATTTTAAATTCTAGAGGTTTTGCCACTGCCTGGTAGTCTGCTGCTTGGGAAGGGAGCAGGCAAATCTGTTTGATTCCAGTGAGGCACCCCTGCGTTCCCTGCTCACCTCAGGGTCTGTTGAACCCCATATAACCAACCTCTCACCAACAAGTGCTCACTCTCACTGCATTGAGAGTCAAATTTGGAGCATCGGTTCAAGAAAATCACAGCCCACGAAGACAGAAAGTGACAAAAAGCAGCCACTACATTATTCACCAGCGTGTCTTCCTATAGCTAATGTCTTCCCTTGTCTTTAGATAGAAAGAGTTTGGGAAAAAATGGGTGACTTTTCTTGTGCATTTGATTCTGAGGCTGACAACAAGAACATGAAGGAGGGCAATTCCATGCAGCACTGAGGATTGCTGGGTTTCCTTTTCATAAGGATGCTTGCACATGGAGAACGAAAGGTCATATTCCAGCCTCTAGCTGCAGCACATAAAATAGACGCAGGCACCATAAACTCAGGAGACAGATTTACTGCTCCTTTAGTTGTCAATCATTCCTCAGAATCTGGATTTACAGTTGACTCCCAAAAGGAGCATTAAATCCCTTGATTAGGTGTCTATTCATGGACACTGTATGTAGTGGAACATAAGGTCTTTCTCCAAATATTTCAACTCTGTAAGAAGCACCTATCAAAGCATTTTCTGACTAGGGAATGAGGGGACCCACCGATGTTTCCTGTTTCCACACTAAAAAGTCTACAGTTGGTATCTTCAGTGGGTCAGCCTAATCGAGAGCAACAGTCTTTCTAAATGGGTCACCCCAGAGAGATGACATGGTAGTAGCGATCTGGCTGAACTTAGGTTTCTGTTTCCACCAACGCTTGAAAGACATGAAGAAACCGTGGGTCTTTCATGATCTCCTTGAACATTTAATATCATCCTGTAGTCATGTATTTCCATGAGGGCTAAGAATCAAATTACAGTCTTCACCATGGGGGAACACGTGCCTGTTTACTCAATTTGGGAAGTGGGCATTTCAGTCGTGACTAATCTTTTTTCTTCTCTCGGCTTCCTGTCTCCTAACCTCAAGAACATCAACCTTTTTACTCACCACTTGCCTGTGGAAAGAGCTGAAAACCCATTTGGACTAGATAACATATTTTGGATTGTTTGATATTACATCGCTGTGTTTCCAATTAGGTTTCCTTGCTTTTATCTTCTTTGTATAATCTGTTCAGTCCCTCCCACTAATTAGAACCTTATTTGCCTTTTTTTTCCCTTTCAACAGTGTTTATCCTTCACATTGTTCCTCGCATCTCTGCTTAGCAAGATTGACTTCTGTTATCTTTGTTTTTTAAATATATGTTTAGATTTTATTGGCACAGATGCTTGTTAAAGTGATCCAACTATTCATTACAGACCTCATGATTTTCCATAGTAAATTTTCTAGACAATCAAGTCAGGTCAACATTATTTTTTGTCTCATTCTACATTCTTTAAGAGAGTTATGTTTTATGAAAAACCTAATACTTCAGATTATTACCTTTCATACATAACATTCCCTCAGAATCAGTTGATATCTGATGATATTCCGATGACTAGACCTCCAGATGTTTTATTTTATTTATCATACTTGGCTTGTTTTCTAGGACCAAGTCCAAAACAGCCTCTAATCTCAGGGGTTGCTCAACAAATTCTGTGAGGGGCTGTGAAAAGTTATTAAGGGGAAAAAAGTCTTTGCACAAGAAATAATTCTGCAAATCCTGGTGTTGTCCTTATGTACTTAAAATATATGTTGATCAATAATGACCTTGTAAGAAGATTAATAAGGAATTTTAACATGTACTTTTGGGAGTGTATGGAAACTCTCAGAATAAACTGATCTCTTGCTAGCACAAGTCAGGAAGAAACTTTCCAAGGACAGCTTTCCAGAATTGTCTATTGGGAGGGGTTTTGTGCTTTTTTTTCTGTGGCAGAGGGCATTTGCCACTGCTCAAGATTCAGAACAGGTTCTGGATCTGTAGCCTGAGCCAGGGTAGCAGTCTCCATGTCCAGAAAACAAATAGAACAAAGATAAGAGGAACCAAATGTGTAGCATGCTGCGATGTTCTCCTACCTAGGTGGAGTTTCACAAGGCTTAGAACAAAAGAGCACCTTTCTGGAAGGGCAGACCCTAGCCACCCAAGCTAAGGGACATGCCTAGAAGTAGACAAAAAGGTAAGTGAAGGCCAAGAGTCCCAAAATTAGAAGAAATGAGCCAGTAAATTTGCAATGAACAGTTTAAATTCAGTGAGGAAGGACATTAATAGATTTAACTTAGTGATAGGCAGGACATGTATTTCCATAATAAAATGGTCCCCGAGAAGAAGTCATTTTCAGTCCAACCTATTTTCCCTGTGGTTCCAGCCTGGTTTTGGTATCGGAGACAGATAAGAGTACCCAGAAGCTGAGATGTAAGCATTTGCAGCTATGTGGAGGGCTATCATGTCAGTAACATTAACCTTCTTCCACTAGAAAAGTCAGACACACCTACTAATGGCTGACACCATCCAAAGAGCTTAGTCGTGTGGTTATCTTGAGCAAATCTACATTGCTTGGAACTGCTATTGAGGTACCATCCCATTCCCGGAAGCTAATGCTACCTTCAACATGGACTATAAATTTCCCTAGATAGTCCAGCCCATGAAGGTGCCAGAAGAGGGTATCTGTAGCCAGTTCAAGGCCAGGAGGAAAGTCTGTGGTGGTGGTGCCTTACCAGTTGTCCAGACCCAGATAGAAGGGAAAGAAAATGACAGGAAAAAGGGTAATGGTTTTAAACTGAAAGAGAGTAGATTCAGACTAGGTATAAGGAAGAAACATTTTTATACTGAGGGTGGTCAAACACTGTCCCAGGTTGCCCAGAGAGGTGGGAGATGCTCCATCCCTCGAAACATTCAAAGTCAGGTTGGATAGGGCTCTGAGAAACCTAATCTAGTTGAATGTGTCACAGCTCATGGACTAGATGACCTTTAAAGGTCCCCTCCAACCCAAACTATTCTATGATTCTATGAAAAGGGAGTCTCATAGCTCCCAGCGCCATCTCTCACTAGTGCTGTAACTGAGAGATGAAAGTTCCTCTGAACAGGTCCCACAGTCCAGGTGAGGTCAGAGCAAAGAACAAGCAAGAGAGTTTTCCCATTCTAATTTTAGCCAAATATTGTGTTAAACTTCAGGTTTCATGAGATCTCTAGGTTAGGGAAGTGAATAGGAAGATCTGCAGCAACACACATTTATTAGTAGAATGGCCATTTGCTATTCTGCTCAATCCGTTTTACACAAAGTTGTATCAGAAGAAGCAGATGAGGTTTCATGTTTCCGGTCCTTAATACAATCTTTTGCTAGACTCAGTTAAGCCACTATTTTTCTTAGTTGTCTTCCCTTCTACTCTGTTTCCTTCAGTATCTAATACTTCAGTGGAAAGACCAAGTTCAGCGTCACAGGTAAATTTCTGGTCACTTGCAACTATATACCTGCATGCCCCATTCCTGGTTCCTAAAGGTCTTCAGCTGAAGTCCTAAAGCATGAAGATAAGCTGAACTAACCACATAACAAAGCACACAGTCTGATCTTGTCAAGCTGCTCTGAAATTCCTCTTACTAGGTTTTGTACCCTGGATTTCTCACAGGCGGGCTCTCCAATTGCAGCAGTGGTCTTGGGAAAGGCAGTAACAAGATAAAGGAGACAAAACCAAACAGATTTTTTTTTTGAGTTTTCAAGGAAGTTTTGAAACCTTTTTTTTTTAGTTCTTAAGGTTCCCCCCCAGTTTCATGTAAATTTCTTCCTTTTCTTTCAAACCAAGTTCAAAACTGACATGGTGAAAATCAGAATACAAAAAAAAAAAAAAAAAAAAAAGTAGGAAATTTGAGGATTTTCCCACCCCACCCCACTTTCAACAGTTTCCAAACCTTTTTACTACGATGGCCTGAGAGGGCTCTTTATTTTTACAGCTGCTGCATACCTAGTTCTCCTCACTGGAAGACGCACACGCAGCTCCAGCGATTCTAATCTTTTCATTCCAGGAAAGGAACCAGCTGTAAATCCACTGAAGCAAGATCAGGATACAGCACCAGAACTGTTGTTCTGGCCTCCCGCTGGTTAAGACTTCCCTTGAACTGCTCTCACACTCAGTCCTGTCATGGGTCCAGGACCCTCTGTTTTAAGAATCCCTTCCCACCTCCCAGTTCTGATCTCAGTAAGCTTCTAAAGGCAGGGGCATTATGATTTTCATGATCTGGTGAGACACCCCTGCAAAGCAACAGTTGAGTCAGATTCAGAGGAGCAAGGGGTGCTTGGTTTCTTCCATCCTGAAGGCACCTGAGAGAGGTGCTATGTTTGCATCCACGCCCAACTCCCAGACAAATGGTAGGGATAAAATTACTCCATGCACACTCCCTGTCCCTGGGTGAAGCCGTAAATGAATTTGTGTTATGCTGTTGTAGCACTCAATAGTGCAGCTCCTTCCCTCTTTTACTCCAAGCAGGGCTGTCACTAGACCTGATGAAATCATATCAGCTTTCAGCTATATGGTAAGCTATAACAACAACTAAAATTTTGGCACCATTGTAAAAAAAAAAAAAAATCAAATCAATGTTTGCAAAGAGTGATAATTTCCCCACACCCGCGGAAAACTGCTCAGGGAGTCACCTCATGGTGGTGAGAACGTCACCTCCAGGATGGGTCTTTCCCAAATCTTTACGGTAACCTGGTGCCGAGTGTACACAAACACTCACAATGACTGCTTAGCAACACCTCCTGCCAACCCAGGCAGTGGCAGAGCGAAGAAAAATGTGTGCTGTGCGCTCCAGCTATTCCTGCAATGAAAATATATCATCAAGGAACAGTAAAACCTGTGTTGGGCTGATGGAGATGACGTAGAGAAGGACCTCCAGTCCTTGTTTCCACACCGCTAGCACAAGTCTAACTTTGTCTTCTTGGACTTTGCAAGTCTCATTTGATGATTAGGGGAGTAGAACATTTCTCTTATGAGGAAAGGCTGAGCGACTTTGGTCTTTTTAGTCTAGAGAAGAGAAGACTGAGGGGAGGTCTGATCAACTCCTATAAATACTTAAAGGGAGGGTGTCAGAAGGATGGGGCGAGTCTTTTTTCAGTGCTACCCAGTGACAGGTCAAGAGGAAACGGGCACAAACTTGAACATGGGAAGTTCCATCTAAACATGAGGAGGAACTTCTTTACTTTGAGGGTGGAAGAACACTGGAAGAGGCTGCCCAAAGAGTGGTGGATTCTCCATCTCTGGAGACATTCAAAACCCACCTGCACACTTTCTTGTGCAACCTGGACTAGGTGGACGTGTTGTGGCAGGAGGGCTGAACTAGGTGATCTCAAGAGGTCCCTTCCAACCCCATATCATTCTGTGATTCTGCAATTTGGGCTCCAGTGATCTGCTGTCCTCTCTTATGTTGTCTAAATCAAAGGTGCCCCAACAAGGGAGATTGTGGCCATTTGTCATGGAAGGAGACTATTTCTCTCAAGACCAGGGAATGATTAGATTCTGAAATTAAAAGACACAATACAACCTCCGTAGAAATCCTGTAATCTTCTGCAGGGTGTCCCTCAATAGTGTTCAGCATCTGACAGGACAGCTGCCCACTGCTGGCCATGACAGCTCAAACTTTCCACCTTTGGGTCATCCGTTATGATTGATTTTGGTGGCGGTTTTGAAGGAGGGAGCACTTATACCAGGGAAGAACAATCCAGAGAGGCCCAAGCTAAGACGGGGATGAGCTAGTGCACCCACACAATGTAGCCCTTTGCTGTGCGAAGTATTGACTCCAGTCCAAAAGCCTTTAGATGGCTTTGGGGGTAGGAGGGATACTACTAATCAACCACATTGACAGGAAATCTAAACATCATCATATCAGGGCTAGGTTGGGGATGAACCTGTGCATTGCTGAGTGTTTCATCTCCACACTGTATCTCACTATAAAAAGCTGCTGCTTTGGTTTTCTGAGAAGCCGGGCAGAAGAATTTCCTTACTGGAAGACGGTTACAGGAGGTGGATGTGTGTCTCAATAAGACAGTCTGCATTTGCCACCAGCTTAGCTGACAGCAGTCTCCAGGTCTGTTCTTTCCTAGACTCTCCTGAATATATTAAACTAGCTTAAAACCCAGGACCTGGTATATGAAACCCTACTGAGTGGGTGTTAATGACTCCCACTCAAAACTCAAAGTCAAGGCACCATGCAGTTTCTTAACGAACATTTAATAAGCATAGAAAACCTTGTAAATCACGTTTGGAAAAGAACCTCAAATATTTAGGATGTGCAATAAATTTTAAATGATGACTACTGGGTAGCTCCTCCTCCAGATATCCTTCTTTCTATCGCTGTTAAATCTATACCACTGGTGTTCCCTCATAGGTAATTTCTCCAGGTTGTGAATGTGGCAGTAGGACACCCTCAGAGCTGGGAAAGAATGACAGGATCTCAAATGGTCACCTATTGAAAGGTGGACAACTCTGGCAGAGCCTATAATAGTATTATTTTGTTACTACTGAAGACATCTAAATTTACTCCCATCCCCAGCAGCATTTCAACCTCAGGATTAATACCTGACTCGGCTTGCTTTAGATAATGTGACATTAACCTATAAAAAGGCAACCTGGACTACAAAACACATATTTCCTGGTCCTGTATCCACCAACCCTTTGTCCGTAATTTGTATTTCCTGCTCCTGCCTGTGCTGTATGTGTTTCAGTTGCACAAATGTCAGCTGACAGTGACACCAGCTGCTCTACAGGCTTCAGAGGCAGTTTCCAAGCACAGCTCATAAATACCATTTCTTAACATTTGGCTACATCTGAGCCTTTCTAACCATGATAAACTGCCCTGCTCTCCACATCTACAAGAATAAAAGCTCTCACAAACTTCTGCCCCTCCCTATGTCTTTGATCCTTTTGTCTGGACTGAAGAAACCCAAGCCGATATATAAAGCATGTATGATACATCAGCCTGGTAGAAAGCTCCTTCATCTATTAGCCCTCTTCTGGAGGAGTGAGATTTTTGTGGTATGATGCACAGAGCCAAACCTGCCAGCATTCCCTGGAAAGCAGGAATAAGGGGGGAAAAATCTGAGCTCATTATTTGAGATCTGATCGTATTATTATTATGCGTATATATTTTAATTATTAAACAAAACATACACCCAGATAATTTCTCAAATGCCACCCTGGCAAAGGGGTCCTGGGAACTGAGTATTGGAGTCAGGGAATATTGATCCTTTTGGAAAGCAAGGACTGGGTTTGTCCGTGCTGGTGAGCAGGAACATCTGGAGGGGAAGGAGGGTGAGTTCCCGTGCAGAACAACATCTGATTGCCTGGTGCCTCCACCCCAGCTACAGCTGTCACAGTCTCCCTCCACTGGCACCATTTCCACACGTTATTGCTCTCCCATCATATCCTCAGCCTCTCTGTGTGCCGCTTGTCACTTAGACCATCCCCACATGGCAGTGGCACAGCACAGCCCTGGCTTCTGGCCTATGCAGCATAAGGATACGGGGTGACAGGGGAGCCAGGAGCTGTATCGTTTCCATCCCAGAGGGATGAGTAAGACAATTTCCAAATACAGCAGCAAGTTGCTGTCGAGGGTTGCAGGACCATTCATACCAGAAGCGGATGATTTGTGTATACTGTCATCCAACATTACTAATGCTGCTGGGTTCTCTCCCAACTGGAATACCTCCCCCTTTGAGGCAAAGCCCGGCTGGTATTTAACCACACAAAGGATCCCTATCAACTATCCCTCTACTGAAGCTCTGACAAATCACTTTCCTCTCCCCATGCAAATCACAAGAGGCTTGTCAAACTTCCTCTCCCAACACCAGCCCAGAAACCCTTCTCCTCCCAGTCAATCGCTGGTGGTCAGAGCCAGCCCATAAAAGCGGCTCTGGTGGTGCAGATGACTTCTCTCTGAAAGAATCCCCATTCCACCACCATGCCACAGAGGAGGGGGTCAGGTCTCCAACCCATGAATCAAGAGCCTCCTGTACTTGCTACAAAGCCACAGGGTTGGTTGATGATCCAAAGAATTCCTTAATTAAAACTAGAAATCAAATTCTCAAAATAGATATGATTCTATTTTGATCAGAACCCTGGGTTTGATTTTGATCTTCCTCATCAAACCGTCTCCTTCCACTGGAAATCACTGGCTGAAAGTCTTTGGCACCCAGTGGAGCGGGCTTATTATACAAGTGCTGAACAGCAGTCAAAAAGTTCCTGAAATCTGAAATAGTGGGACAGGAGTCACTTAAACTGCTGATTTTAGTGCCCTTGCCCAACTTGCTAGACGCGTTTGTCACCATTAAGTGTGGAAAGGTGGTACTGAGGTCCCAGAGCACTTTGTGTCCTCTGATACAGCATGCAAGTCAATAAGGACAATAAAGCAAGGCCTTTAAAGCCATGGACAACATTACAAAACAAGAACAACAGCACATATCTTTCTTTTTTTTTTTTTTTTCACATTGGGGAAACTGAGGCAAGATGACTGACTTATCAGAAGGATGTGGTACCACTTTGGGAGTGGTACTCCCAAACCTTCAGTACCTACTACACTAAAACCTTCAGCTTCATTATAAAACAAGTTATCAAATGAACAAGAGGGACCATTACTAATATTTACTGCTTTTAATTTCACTATTGGAGTTGTGAAAATGTGGGCCAAAGAAAAGGTATTCCCAACCTCTACCTTTACAAGGCAGTAGGTTGAGGTGCACAAAGCCCTCCAAGATGTATGCAATACAGACAGGTCTTGTGGTTGCCCTAATAAACAACCACAACCTGGGAGTGGCCTGAGCATATCAGATGAAAAACACATCACTCATCCAAAAAAGCAGTGGTTAAAATCTAATCTCAGTTGTCTTGGGGGTAAACCTAGGGCAAATCCTGCTGATGACAAAAGACTCACTCCTGGCTGGGCTGAGAACCAAAATCAGGCTTGAACATCTGCATTCCACCTCTATAGTCACCCCATCCTCAGGGTGGAAGGTCAGAGGAAGAGCGAAGGAAGGAATCAGGAGCTGCTGTCCATCTGTTTGCCTAACTTCCAGGAGGGTAGCTCCCCAGTCCATTCTCCCAGTACCGGTGTTTAATTCAGCCCGTGACTGTTACACTAGCACCAGATCAGCCTTCAGCTCCTAGGTGACCTGAGCATTTTGGACCATTCTTTTAAAAAACAGAAATTGGCCCACTTGCTCCAGTTAATGATCGAGGTTGTGTCAAAACTGTTAAACTGTGTTGATTTGTAAGTGGGGATGGGAGAAGGGGAAAGAAAAGTTGACAAGACATTGATGTAGGTATTAAAAAAAGAAAAAAAGACAACCCAGGACACTAAGCTTCTTTTTCCATTCTTTGTGTTGACTTTCAAGTCCATACTTAGAGCCTTATGGAGCACACACCAAAGGAGCTCTTCTTGCCTGGGGATGCTAGGCCATTACCTCCATGGCCTTCGACATATCTAGAAAACTGCTCATTGACTTCATCAACCTTCACATAATACGTGAATTACCGAGTCTTCCATGGTCATCAATAGTTATAAAAGACACAGGTTGAGCAGACAAGCAGAAATTCAGTTTCTTCTTGTTCTGGGTTAGTGACCGCTATATCTCAGGAAGTGTTTTCATACTCTGATGGTAAATTCTGCATTCTACTAATTTCTCTGACAGTGATTATTTTCTTTTTTAAAGCAGTGACTTTCCCCATGGCTTCTTTTTTCTTCGTTTTATTTGGTTTGCTTTGGTTTTCCTCGAGCTTCAGAGATGGAGATGGTTTTATCCACAAACCCACACTTAATCAGGGTTAGAGCATCGTACCTCTTCCCACTTCCCAACCACTGCATATTCCTTTGCAAAGACCGTTAATTAACCCTGTACACAGAGCAGGGTTTGGTTTCTCTGTTGAATACCCTGACAATTAGTGCCAGCTGTTAAGGATGACACAGCCCCTGAGCATCTTGAGAAATGGGCTGAGACCACAGATTCATTTCATGTCAGTCACCACTACCACACAAGAGCCTTTGACCACCGCAGCCAAAATAGACTACTCTCAAACTAGCCATCTCGAAGAAACGCGAGAGGGGTATTTTAACTTACATTTTCCATACAACAAATGGATCCAACTTCTTAGGTGGTTGGTGTTGGAAGTCAATATCGGGACCCTTTCTCAGAAGCTCTACAGATGGGATAACAGCAAATGCTGATCTTTACTTTCTGGTCAATTATAATCCAGTCAAATTTCAGGATGTATTTAGCTGCTGGACTCCAGGCATTACATTCTCAACCATTTCTCCAAGGCAGGAGGTTAGAGAGAATTATCCTGGAGGCCAAATCCAACCCTCAAATCCCCGGTTGGGTCCACCACTCACTGACACTGTGTGTGTGATCAAGCCATTTTGTCCAAGCCAATTTATCTGCAGCTGTACAAAAAAAAAAAAAGCAACTCAGAGGTGATCTTTGCTGTTTGTCTAGTGGGCTGGATCAACAATATAACAAAGGGTAAGAATGGCAAATCCAAAAGAAAGGCTAAGACTAGACAGCACTGGCTCTTGAGAGTCCATTCTGAAAATCCGTGTTTTATGGGAAGCATGGGAACAATTGGGATGAAAGCAAAGGTTTCACCTCACTCTTTCCATTATCCACAATGACACCACTTGGTCTGGGGTAAGTTCCATGTAAAGTGATGAGAGAATGCCATAAATTACTTCATTCCATTGCTTTGTGCTCTGATTTGGGAACCACGGTAATAGCAAAGATATATGGAATTTGGAACAGATCTGGAGAATGTAGAAGGAGAAGAGGTCCTTAATGGAATCCATTTCTGCTCACATTCCTGGACATTTCATTTTGACCCTTCTTTCCATCTCTACTTGGGATCCTTCCATACCATTTCTCTTCAAATACAGACATTCCAATGCCTAAAATCACCCCAGACAAAGTGTATCCATCATCACCGGGATGTGCTGTGCAAAGTCATCCTTTCCTGAGTGCTGGTAACTCTCCAACACATTCAGTATACCCTCTCATCTTCTTTACACTCCTATACAATTCCTATATGCTGCAATTTTATGGGAATAAATTCTAGATTCACAAATTTCCCTTAAAAATATGTGAATCCTGTTCAGAAAAAAACACTACAAAATCTGCTACAAAGGCAGAACATGGTGTCTTCTTCCTTTTACAGGCCTCACCTTGGCCCATCACAGCTGAAACTATTTGTACGTGTCTTCAGTAGCTCTTGTCAAATGAGATCGTAAATTCCCAAGGAGAAAAACAGTTAATAACCCACATTGGGTCTTACATCAAATCCAGGACCTAGATAGATGAAGTATATGGGGAAAAACTCTGCTCCCTGTAAGTAAGTAGTAACCTTTTAGTTACTAGTAGCCCAATTAGTAACCCTGGCAGGATTTGACTAGTGGCCTTGCCAGGGAATCCAAGTAGACAGGCAATGGTAGAAAAAACTAAGGTAAATAACATGACTTTTTGCCTGCAGTTCAGGTCCTCCTGCAGCAGGACTGAATCAACCACAGTGGGGGAGGAAGGAGGAGAGCTCCTTTACTGCTGCTATGGTCTATAACTCTGTGGTTAATCAGAGGGTTTAAGGTCTCCAAGCCATCAATGCAGAACTATAATCTCACATTACGAATAACACCGAACTCACAAACGTACACTGTACACAACATTCATGGAAACAAGTAATTCTCCCAGACTAATAACCATTCCGTCATTCCTTCGGGTCTTGACATGCCATGGCCTCAGGCTCAGGTTATTTCATGTTCATTTGGCTTCTTTGTGGCCCTGTGTGAGGTCTTTCTGGAGTTTGAGCTGGAGGACAGCCAAGGTGTCAAAGGGACACCTTTCCTCTAAGCTGTTGAGTGGAATGTCCTAAGTTTATGAACACTGGAGTAATTCTAGGTATATGGCCCTCGTGAGCACCATCAATCGCGGATTTTCATTTCAAACTCTCCCAATTTTTTATGGCACTTCCCATGGCTGGGTAGGAGAAATGCTGTCACTCCCACCAGATCACTGCAGCTTACTGAAGTTGCTGAGCTGGGTGCTAAGTTATTTTTAATACCCAGAGCAGAGCCTCCAGCAGATTCCTGATGAGGATTGTGGAAATCTGAGAATGAAAAAAAAAAAAACCCTCTCAAATGTTCCAACTCAATCCAACTTTAGTGTAAAACTAACTGTCCTGGTGCCTGCTGGGCCAGGACTCATGTAACAAAGTGTGACTGTGCACTGTTTCTCATGGAGCAATGTATGTATATATTCTATAAAAACGCAGGGCAGCGATAGATGGGAGTCTGTGGGACACGGTGCTAACAACTCAGGTGCTTTTAAGTACACTGATTTATCTATCTGCTGATTTTTCCATCACTTACACAGCTCTAGAAGTCAGTGCTGAGGTTACTGATTATCTCAGGGAATATTCCCCATGTTAAAATACCAGAACCAAGAAAAGAAACAAGTAAAAAAGCCTAAAATAACAGTTTAAAGTTTTTCCAAACACCTACAATTACTCATTCTCACACTTTATTGGGCATATTCAGATAGATGTGGATCACTTAGACACATCTTTCTGAGAATACTATAGGAATTCAAATAACAAAACTGGCATGAGGCCAACCTAGTTCAGAGAAGGAATAAGGACTGTTCTGTTTTTTATGAAATTATGCACAAAATAACCAGACCAGACTGAAATATTATTAAGATTTGGAGATATTATTCCTTATTAGAGGATTTTCTCCTTAAAAAAAATTCTGACCTGGCAGAATCAAAACTTCCTAGTAGACCACATCAATCCTGCTCAAAATCAGTGGCAATTAACAACACAGGTAGGCAACATGCAAATGGTTTCTTCTGTTTACCACTCAGGGCTGTTCGGGAATTTGCTGGTGGGGCATCTCTTGGTTTCAAACGGCTGCTTGATTATTTTTTTTAAACAGACTTTTTGCAATGAAATCACATTTTTCTTTCTGGTAAAGTTTCCCATCAGACTGAAAAAGTTTCCCAAGAAGTTATCTGTAGGTTGGTGGCTGGGAAAACAGATTGGATGAGAAAACCAGTGTCAGCAGTCAATTTCTGATATTCATCACAAAGCAGAATTTTTATTCCAAAATTCCAAATTCAACCTACTTTCTTTTAATATGCGGCTCAGACAAGGGCACAAAGAGTGCTTCTTTCCAAAGGGTGCATGGAACTGTAGTCCTCAGTCTTTTTTAGAGGTGAGGATGAAAAAGCAGACCAGGGCTAAGGAATCATTCATCCCACCCCTGAGTGCCAGAAGCTGCATTAACAGCAAGGAAACATGAGACCACGTATCCCTCCTTGGTGCTCTGGAGAGCCTTAGCCTTCCCAGGACTTCCAGGGAAGAAGAAAATGAACCCTGGAAGTGTTCAAGGCCAGGCTGGATGGGGCTTTGAGCAACCTGGTCTAGTGGGAAGTGCCCCTGCCCATGGCAGGGGGGTTGGAACTAGATGATCTTTAAGGTCCCTTCCCATCTAAACCATTCTATGATTTTATGATTCTCACCAGCTTAGACTCACCTCCCCATGCCAAGACCCATCCTTGCTGGCCCGGAGCTCTCTAGAACCAACTCCCTGAGTTGCCGTGCAAGGTGGCTTCAACAGTGTGGCATCTCAGGCTTTCCCACCCTCCTCTTTTACAACACAAGCTCCTTCGTCCCCCTGCCTTCTGCTTAAGCCTGCCTTGAACTGTGGCCAATGATGGATGCAATGGGAGAGGATTAGTTTCCCCCAACACAGAAGCAACCAATACAGGGCCAAGGTGCAGAGAGGAATTTCCCCCAAGAGAGCTATTACTCCTCCAGCCTTCTCAGACATCCAGAGGCTCAGCAACCTCCATCTCCCAAGGCTACAGCCCAAGGAGACAGTGGCTTTGTCCAGCTACTCTGCTTCCTTGAGGGGAACAAGGAAGGTATTTTCTTTGCTTGTCCCTTAATTCAGTCGGCAAACATTCCCTACACAAAAAAACTGGGCTGGGAAGAATTGATCTATGCACCATCTTGCATTTGCCAAATGGATTAGCTAGTAATTGCTGGATGTCTCAAATGTAAAAAGGATCCTGACTTTATGTATGGCAGGTCTTTAATTTATTTATCATTATTATTTCCCTCCCCTTTCTCACCCTTGACAAGACAAGACTCTGACCTGTTTCTTAAATCCTTTTTTTTGGGGGGAGGAGCGTGGAGCAGGGGAGGAATGTGGGGTTCTTTCATTAGCAAAGCCTGTGAGCCTAAAAGTAACTTTGGAAAGCAGGATATTAACCTTTACAGCTCCTAATGCCGTATTACAACAACTAATCCTGCATTCCAGGGCAGGCTGAAAAATGAGGAAAGGATGGGTAGAAGAGAAAATATCATTCACTGTGCAAAATGTATTCGCTCCAAAGGAAACAGGAGGCGACAAAGAGACAGGACAAAAAAAAAAGGGGAACCAAAATAGATTTGGGTGGATTTTTCTGGGAATGTACAGAAATTTCTAAAGAGCAGAGGGGGTCTGGAGAGATTTATTGAAATGATAATTTCATCTCTTCTCCTTGGCTTCACACCACTCCCTATACCCTCCTACAAGTTATCTGCTCATGAGTGTTATCAAGCATTTATCAGTCAGGTGGTGGGGTCAGGGCAATAGCTGTCCCCACAAGAGGTGGAGATGTGGTGGACAGCAATACAGTTCTGTGGAGGGATGAGAAATTCCCACAACATGGAGGGAGCAATACACCTTCATTGTGGCTCTCAGAAGCCTTCCCCTCTGGACAAAGTGTGGGATGACCAAAACTGTTTCTCTCTGTCTATGACAGATAATGATGTAAGACAAGTAAAGCTTTCACTCTGTCCACATTACCTGGACAGCAACCTCAACTCACCAGTCCAACCTGGTCTGGTGGGAGGTGTCCCTGGCTGTGACAAGGGGGTTGGAACTCAATGACCTTTAAGGTCCCTTCCAACCCAAACCATGCTATGATTCTATCTCAGGGTAACAGTATCTTGCAGCCCAAGGACAAGCCAGGTCTGTCCCCATCACATCCCTGCTCTTTGTATATTGTGGGGATGTCAGAGTCTGATTTCACACACCCACATGTGAGTGAGCCATGAGATCATCAGCAAATAAAAGTTTTACTTGAAGCTGCTGCCATGCAGGCACACAATGAAATGTGAAGAAGAGGGCAGGGGAAGGAGAAACAGGCAACCCTGAGCAAACAATAAAACATCAACCACAAACAGAAAAAAAAGGAGAGGAAAAGAGGTTCAGCACTTGAAAATACCTGTGTTTGAAAGTTAACATTGATAGCTGTGACCTGAAGAACATCTCAAGGTTTTGTTGTGTAACAAAATAGAACCTGAGAGCTTCAGTCAGTGATGGCTCCAGCACAGGCTTTTCCAGCGGTGCAGAGTGGGGCACTGCAGCACTGACAGTGGTTCAGTTCCTTTTATCAGTGCTTTTTAACGAACAGTGACAAATCAAGGAACAGTGCCAAGAATTTGTTAGGATCTGGATAGCTGTTGAGCCTCTGGAAGGCTTTACTTTGGAATATTCTTTCTTCAGGAAAGGAGATGGGAATAAATTGATTTGGATAACATTTTTTTTTTCCAGGGGAAAAAAAAAAAAAAACAAATAAAAAAAAAATAATGTTTTAAGATGAAAACTTCCATCTCTGACATGTGTAGAGTGGAATGATTCATGTTATTCAAGCAATCTGGGGGAGAAAGGGTAGGGAAGAGGATTACACTTAAAGTTTACAGTGTTTTTTAAATTACAGAATTCTTTTCAAAGCCAAAGTCAGATCCCACACATTGTGCGTGCCTTCCAGTCTGCCTCTCTGCAGATGAATGCACTGATACCTACCCATCTATAGACCCAGACATCTAACTAATAATTAGATTTCATTACTGTAGTAATAAGGCAGCTCCTTGCATCTCCGGCTCCCTAGCAAGTCTGATGGCAAATGAGAAAAGAGAGGCACTGGCTTGAGATCTAAGAGCTGTGTACAAACATATCCTGAATGATCACTGCCAGCTGCTGTAAAATTGCTCTCTATTCACGTTCCTTGATCACATTCTTCCTTCTCTGCTCAGATACCCCCCTTTCTAAACCATTTTTTTTTTGGTTTACGTTCAGGCAAATTAAACCAAATAAACCAAAGCAAATCAGCCCTGACTAGCTTTGGGTTTGCTTCCTTTCTTCAAGGCACACACCAGGGCTTTGCTCACAGCATGGCCAAAACCAAAGGACAATTAGGCTCCAGGTTCCCTTTTAAACAGAACGTTCCACTCTAGGTCATGGGTTCTGCTCCAAACCAGACAGTGAATCCACCAAAGGGAATGTAAGAGTTCAGCGTTGTGGCATTCAGTTGAAAAGCTCCTTGCAAATCACCATTACTCTATAGACTTTGGAGATGCTGACCTGATGGGCCTCTGGTTCAGCATCTGAGCCTCCTACTTTTTCACCAAGATCTGCATGGAAAAGCATATTTGTTATTCTTGAGGAGAGATTTTTATTTTTTTTTCCTGGATTCCCAACAGTTAGCAAGGAGCAAAAGGGGTTGGAAGAAGCTCATTGCCTTGCTAATGTGTGGTTTGCAATGAGAGCTGTGGAAAAGCTTCTTGAAGGAAAACCAAACTGGTTTCAGGAATAAGCCAAACCCAAGTGTTTGGGAGGGATCCGGGGTAGAGGATGAAGAGTGGGGAGAGGCAGAGGTGAAAGAGGGTAATAAGATCTGTGTGTGGTACTTCCACATAGAAAAAAAAGAAGTCTTGAGGAACGGATTTGGGATTCCTCCCTTTGGAAACAGTTGAAAAAGGAACAGAAGCCTGCATTTAAGAAGAGGTTAGAAATGTTTAAAAAACAAATAGACCAAAAAAATCCAAACCCATGTCCTTGAGGGTTTCTATCCCATGACCACTCCCATTCCAGGAGAGCACACTGGGTAAGGCTATGTGACCAATGAATGCATTTTGACCCCAAACACACCACAAGAATAATAGATCTTCTATTGTGCTTTTTCTTTGTAGAGTTCAGAACACTTCATGGGAAAAATTGTGTTTTCTACAAAAAATGTTTTCCAACAGGAACCTGGGAAAAAAAAAAAAAACAAAAAAAAAACCAACAAACCAACCCAACTTTTAGAAATTTTCCATCTAAAGTATAAAATCTAGAGGGAAAAAAAACATTCGGGTGGGGGGAGGGGAAGAAATTTTTGTTTGAAACCAAAACATTTTACTTTGGAGATAAAAGCCAAGGCATATGGAGGTTAAAGTGGCTTGTCCAGAAGCCCACTTGGGACTTACACCTAGATCTCCTAAGCCACAAACCAGTCTGCCTTCAGTTAAACTGTAACATCAACAGAAATTTCAGGCAAACATGGAAAATAGAGCGCAGTATTACTGGTAAAGTCGCCGGGCTATAAACCAGCCTCTTTAGAGATCTCCGTGCCCACACATGTACTATTCATCACTGGTGTGTAACAGGAAAGCAAGGCAGGCTGTTCCCAGAGAGACCATTTACCCCTCTTATCCCCCTGTAAAAAACAACCCACAAAAAATGCGTAAAGCATTCCTTGCATAATCTGCTCATCTGCTGTGTATAATATCACACGTACGAGGTACAGAAGGCCAAGCTGTACAGGCACAAGCCATTCCCAAGGCTCTGAAATTCCTGTGTGCTCCACTCGGGCAACTTCTGTGAGTGAATTCCCCTGAATGACACCGAATTTCAGCCGCTCCAAGACCTCAAGATTTTCTCCTAAGCAAACAGCCTGTTAATCCTGCATGGAGTTTTTACAGAGCACATGGATCATGTCACGTATGGAGACTCTCAAGATGTCATCTGCCACTTAAGAGGTACTAAGAGAGCCAAGAATAGCAGAAATCCAGAGCAGCGCATACCCTTGGGTGCTCTACAGCTGTGCTTGAGTCTGGAAGACATGTAATTTTCACACCATTTCTCACCAACCTACATTCAGTCAACTCCATTTTCCCAGCTTTGTGGTCTAAACACACAGATCTCCAATTTTCACTTTGTCTTCTCATTCAAAAGAGTTGTCAGTGCCCACAAGCAAAACCCTTTCAGTCCACTGTGTTTCTCTGCTGTGGTTTACATTAGCTTCTGGAATTGGCTCCCCTATTAAAGAACTATTTCATTATGCAGAGAATAGTGGCAACAAACCCACAAAAACAAACAGCCAAACCTACCTGGATGGATTGATCAACATCAGTTGATGGTTTTACTGCATAACATCCCAAAGTGAGGTGGAACGCTAGGAACGGAGATGAAAGATATCACAGCAAGGTCAAGCAGAAAAATGTGCCACTCTACCTCCTTCCCACATCCTCCTTTTGTGGATGAAGGAGGTTTTGCAACTTTCAGCCCGAGCTTTACCCATTCTTTCAACCTAACCATAGGCATTCGTCTGGCTAATAAAGGTAGAGAGGCTCTACCAAGGACATCGTTCATGTCATCCAAAAAAAAAAGGAATTCATTATTTGGGAGGTAAATTTGTAAATTGGCTATTGTCAGTCATTAGTCACCATGTGGAGGGTGATTAGCATAGTGTGCTCTTCTCTCAGCTGGAGGCCATCACATACCATCAATACCCTCTCCATAAATGAAGCAAATCAGATGAATAGAGAGATTCAGATACCAGATGAATAGAGAGATATTCATGAATTTTACACTTAAAACCAGCATTAGGTGTAACCAATCTAAACTGTCACCAAACCTGACAGTCAAAGATACAGAAAAGCACTTTGTAAGGAGGATTTCTTTTCCTGACTTTGTGAGAATGGGAACAGAAAGGTGGGACCTGCAATAAGGCCCAGACAGAATCTCAAGACCTGTAGAGACAGAAGCATATTGTTGGGTTGAGTTGAGGGTGAATTGTATAGCCGTATCCCTGTTCTGCCATGACACAAGTAGGTCCATCCTCCTAGTAGGCTTTCAAAGCAAACTGGACTTAGATAACTAAGCTTGACTTTTTTTCTTGGGACATAAGTGAGTTAGGCACCGACATCTCATTGAATTCCCTTCTAGCTTCTTGTGGGCCTCTGAAAGCCCCAGCTTTCTACTGCTCCTGTGCTCTAGAGTTATCTATGGTCCAGTTTTAAGAACAGTTCTACGATACAGCCTGACAACAAAAGGGTTAACATAATACTTAAGGCATGTTTTCAACATATGACAAGATTAAAATTTAGACTTCTGTGGGATTTACTGGCAGACACAATACTCAGAGAAATATCATCCCAGTGGCCAATAATTCATGATACTCAAATCCTCTCAGGTTAAAGAATTTCAAAAATCAAATTCTTGGTACACTTATCTGTTTTTTTTAAAGGATAGGCCTACCTTTTAAGCCCTAAAACAAACTCCACACAAGTAAGAAACCTGTCAGCAACTGACAGCAAAGAAGTAAACTGCAGATTAGTCCTTGATATGGACTGTCAGGCATGGCTTCTTCAAAGACCAGGTGATCAAGGTCAAGAGAACCTCTGTCTCCCACAGTAAACCTGACTCACAACAGTCCAAATCCAAATCCAATCTCTGGCTAACATCCCCTGTGAGGCAAGAGGGATGAAAGTAAAGACCAAGGAACTCTATATCACGGAGGAACATGTTATCGATGCCACTCTGGCAGACAAAATACTCACTGCTGCTGAAGCCCTCTATGCAGACACGGTGTTGGGATTTGCTGTGGACCTGTTGTCTCCTGACTTTCTTCTACTTTTGGAGTAGAAGATCTGGCTGAGAGGGACTGCACATTCAGCTCAGCAAGATACTTAAGAAAAGGGCTCTTCACTGTTACTCTAGAGATACCCATTGAAGTCAGTGGAAGAGCACCTGTTGGGTCAATAGATGTTGGGTCAAGACCTAAACCAAATGGACTTCAGTCTTCAAGATCCTGTACCTATTCATAAAATGCTATGGAAAGAATACGTCTTGTGAGAGAGGGCCTCAGTGACTGGAATAAAAAAGATTGCACTAATTTAAATTGGGGACAGACTTTCTCAGAAAAAATAAAGAAAAACAACAAAAGCAATCTATCCACATATGTACTTTCCTCTAAATCTTAAAAAAAAAAAAAAAAAAATCCCAGTTTGGCTTGGATTGAACTGAGTTGAGTATGAAGACCAAAACCAGTCGCTAATTAATTGTGTCTGGTTTTCTGGTATTTATGCACCATAAAAATTAATAAGTGACTTCTCTGGGAAAATAAATGGTTGGCTGGGAAGCCAGTTTTGCCTTTTGGTTTTTTCTGTTAATCATAGCTTCTCAGTGAGATTCCTTGAAACTTCAAGCTGGTTACTTCCCAGGAATGTTTAGTGATTTCCAAAAGCCAACATTTCAAATGAAGAATTGATGTAGTCTCTTTAACATCAGCATGCAGACACTGGGTGTAAAATTTAACTGTTCACACTGATTCTCAAGGTACACATAAGCAGAAAGAGCAGGCCCAAAGTTTTTTAAAGCTGCATGTATTTTTAGATGCATCTCTCTATAAAATTTCCTGGATATCAAGGCACCAAAGCCTTTGTTCTTAATAGCAGTAACCACCTGTAATTGGTCATATGGAGGTCAGCAGGTTTTTTCTTTTCTACATAAGAGGCTCTGAAGCTGGGGAACATTTAGACTGAGTAGTGGAGTCTGGTGCAGGGTCTTGCACTGATTTGTAGTTCCAGCCAGTTTCCTCATATAATCCAGTCTGGCACCTGGAGATATCCAGGAGCTTAGTCCCTTAAAAAATACAATGTGTGAGTATGGTATTAATTATTGTACCTGAGCTGAAAATGTCTTTATTCAAGTAAGTTTATTTGGTGCAGAGCCATAGAAGAGATAGGCGAAAGCTACTCAGCAAACAGCAGATTTAGAACACGAGCAAATTTCACTTGGGCCTCACCATAGTCTCAGATATCTGATATTACCCGCCTTCCTGGTGGAGTTCCCATACTCCTTATCAGCCTCTCAGTCTCACAAGAGGGAAATCCATTGCACCACTGCCATCCCCACCCATGGAAGCATCGTATAGCAGCCTGGGTGGGCTGGCAGAGGGAGAGCGAGCACATTGCTTTCTGCTGAGCAGACGTTAGTGCAGATCAGCAGAGCTCAGCAGACATGGGGAAAAGGAACCCAAGAGCCCACTTTTAGGTCTTCATGAGAAAAAGCAGCTTTGACACCACATCCTTGCATAGCAACTGGGAGCCTCAGATTGAAGATCCTGGGCCAAATCTTCAGCTGGAGTAAATCAAGATAGCTTTTGTGATTGACAGAGCTCTCCTAATTGTCATCAGCTGAGGATTTGGTCCTCCTCTTTGTTTTTGTTTTGTTTCTTATCTTTGCAATTTTTCTGGAATCTGAGACTTGAGCTTTTCCCCTTAATGAATTCACTTCTTGCAGCGGCACATCATTGGAGAAAGAGTCCTGTTTGGGCATTTCTAGGCAGCAAGGTCTTCTTTAAGGCCTGTGGAGAGCTGCAGGTGTTTGGCTTTGGATGCAAGGAGGAACTAACAATGGTGGTTTATTCCTGACATTAGTCCTGATATTTTGCTGAAGTATTTCAGTGATGTCAGAGCCAAACCTTTGGAAAAAAAATATATATATGTACTACACAGGGTTGAGGCCAGTGAATGGATTAAAAGAACATGATTATTTTGATTACCTTGATTTACAGCTCCAGTGGTACTGAATCATGTTCAGCCAAAGAAATATCATGGACAAAATTTACTTCTTTATATGCAGAAAAGCACAAGAGGAGGAGAGGAGGGAGGAAAGAAAAATTACTCTGAATCAAAAGATGAAAACATACACCAGTTCAACATTTTCTTCTTGTAATGATTTTCTTTCTTAAGAAGGTGACCACAAAACACAGAGACGTTTAATCCATTAAAAGTGTAGTTTTCTGGATAGAATAATCTGAGTTTAGTCAACCCACCAGCCTGCTTCTCACTGGGTGGGCTCTGGCTGGGGAGGGGATACGCTTTCACTTGATTCCCTCAGAACAGGTCAATGCGCCACAGTCTTTATGGATGGTATCTAATAACCTTTGCTGGCAGATTGTCAACATGAGCATTATGGGAAAATTGATTTCCTCAAAGAGTCGCACAGATCTGAATGTCATCGAGTACCACAGTGGCAAGGGGGAGGATGGCTTTTGGTGAGAGCATATACCTTGGGGACAAATTAAATTCTGGTTCTTTTTTGATGGTTTCCTTCACCCCAGTCATTCAGTTCTTCTCATTTTCCTTAAAGGTTGAAAAGGCAGAAAGATTCTCTGATTTTAGCAAGGCACAGATGGATGGAGAGAGGTTTTGAAGGTCTGGCTTGAGCAAGAGCAATGTAAAGCACCTCTGGAGAAAGAGTGACTTTCCTTAAGCATTAGCAAAGGCAAAGGCAATGAAAGGATGCAGATCTCTCCTGTCCCTTGCTCCTCTCCTCTGAAACAGGGATGACACCACCAGGACCATCCTTCCTCACCAAAGTCATCCTAACACTCTGCCCTCTATTTCTACCTGGTTTTGGGCATGAGAGGGACCAGCCTTGCCCCATCCTGGAATGAGTTCAGAAAAACAGCCAGTTCCTCCTGGTTTCAAGACCTATTTGAGGTTCAGCGTTGCCCCTCACCTTAACTGCAATATTACCGCAAATGACTGGACACCTTACCGGACTTAGTGAGCCACTAATGATGGGTAAAATACATGCAAGCTTAGGACCACCATGTACAGGCACAAACACTGCAAGGTTGTCACAGAACCACACCTGAACATGGTGCATTTCAGAGAATAGAACATATCTTGCAGTGCCAATTAGATATCCCGGGAAAGAGGTTTTCTTCACTAAGGGTTTTCCCAGGAAGGTTACAACTGCCCCAAAAGCCCTGTGCAGTACCCAGGCACTCAAACAATGCAAACCGAGTCCCAGAAGACAAGGAGTTAACTGCTTATTTCCCAGAACCCTCAGACAGCGTGTCACAGGCTAATAAAAAGAATAATGGATCATGGGGGAAAATCATAATTAGGCTTACAAAACAGACCCAAAACTTCAGGTTTTGTTTCAAATATTGGTCCCACCAAAGGAGGAGTATTTTTTGTTTCTATGATTTCCTGAGTAAAATTGGGAGAAAACTGTAAAATGCAAAAAACACCCACAAATGAAAAGTCCTTATCTTGACATGAAAATATTATTCAGAATCTCTGTGGATTGTTTTGCTAATTTCCAAAATGGATGATCAAATACTGAGTGATCCTTCTTTGACTGCCAATATTTTTAATAGGCATCTTAGTCAATGTTAGTACAGCTGTCCTTTCAAATCAACTCTTCTGATGACTCACACTTGGATTCAGAGATTTCCCGAGGTTTTATCTGCTCTCCTAAAGTTCTTGGTGGACCCGTCTTGAATCCTCTCATGAGAGAGCAGGAGGTACCTCCTCATCCAAAACATACAACCCACTGGGCAATGAAAAGGACACACACAATTAAAAGAGACAGGAAAGGAAAGAAAAAAAAAAAAGAGGGGAAAAAAAAAGACCAGCAGGGTCATTTCATGCTGCAGCAGATCAGCATTTATATATAAAGCTCTTGGAACGCTGTACTTCTGCAGCCACCTTCCAGCCTTACTCATGTCGAGTTCACATCACCTGTTTCCCCTTTGAGTCGACATTTCCAAGGACTTTGGCTTCCTGACATGCAGTCAGAAAACTTAAAGGCAAGAAAACCTTCAGATTCTGAAGAAAACACGGCTGCTTGCAAAGCCCCAGAGAAATGTGAATAGCCAACAGCAGCAAAGAAGAGGAAGCCATGAGACGCTGTCCCTACTGTAGAAAACAACTGATGAATTAATATTCGAGGAATTTTATTTCTACCTGATTAAACTTTTCCCATGTCAATTTGACTGAAGGCTGAAGGATATTCAATAGTGAGGTTGTGGAGGGGTGAAAACATTCCCCTATAAAAGCTTGTTCTTCATGTGGAAAAGTGCTTTGTGGCCTAAAATGTAAAATGAAAGGTTTTGTGTAGATAACCATAGTTTTGCTACTGCCCATATTGCTCTTGGTCCTTCTGAAAAAATAAAAACTAAAAAAAATTGAGAAGTCTCTGGGCTGAATACTTGAATTTTGAAGCCTCCAGTAGCTTGAAATATCTCCAAACCTATTAAAACCCTAAACCAAAATAAACATTTTGTCCTCCCTCCATGAAAGCATAAAGAATGTCTTAAATCAACCCATCCACTTGCCTGCCAATACCAAATTGCCCTCAAGAACATATTCTCCAGGGCTTTGTCAAATCTGCTTTAGCATTCCTCAAGCAACAGGGGGTTCTACCACATTCCTGGAAAGTCTAATCCACAATCTGTTCCTGTATCCTTTTTAAAAAGCACCATAAAGTGCCTGTTACCTGCAAGCACCGTAGCTGGAGAGGAATCGAGTTTTCCACTCTGTGGTAAATCCCAGGCTTTCAGATATCTTTCCAGTCTGGATCCAAGGGAGAGAAAAATATTTTCAAAATTTCCTACTAAGCATGATTCTGCGAGAAAAGATACTTGCAGTTGATAAAACTGTTCACGTCAATAAAGACAAATTTTTGGACTGAGTTCAAGTTTTATTGCTTCTTTACAACCAATATGCTACAGCATCTAAAATAAAAAATAGCAATGAAAAGACATTCTGAAAATGAAAACCAACACTTCTTTGAAAAAAATGAAAGTTCATCACGTTAACATTTGCAAACCATTTCAGTTTTATCAAATTGGCTTTTTCCAACATTCCTTTAGAAAATTTCCCATTGGCTCTCAGACAGGGCTTTGCAATATCAAGGTCAGAAAAAGTGCTTTTTGTTTCTGCTCTCCAAGAATTTAAATGGCCCAACTCTTTCTTTCCCAGAAGACGCATTTCACAGAAAAGTATTGTAGTGTGATTGAAGGATTCTTTTTAAAATGGAGGAATTTAAATATTTTAATTAATGAATTCAGGAGCAGTACAGGATCTATGGCTAGATTCAAACAGTACTTAGATAGAGACAATTCTTTTTGTTTTCTCAGAATTTTAATTCTTGTACCCTTTGTTTTCTAAATATATTTATCCAGTTAAGAAACTAAATGTTCCTTACATTAAGGAAAGTGTCAATACACAACTTGAGCTACTCCAGGACTTAATTTTAAGTCTGAGCTTGATGTGAATTGTCAAATATTGGAGAAGGAGGGGGGGAAGAAAAGAAAAAACCAAACAAACAACAAAACAAGATGAAAGAAAACAAGCCAATAAAAAAAAAAAAAAAAGAGGAATCTTTCCCATCCAAGTGACATCAGGTTCTGGGTACTAACACGGGGCAGAGTTCATCCCTCTGCTCTTGAGAACATGTGAACATATACCCGATGTTTCCACACCCCTCCCCTGCCAGAACCCAACTCATGCCACCGCCCATTCGCTTAAAGACTTCCAAAAAACCCTCACCATCAAACCCCCCCAGCATCGATTAATAATTGTTTGCAGAGGGAAGCTGCTTGCACTGTCAGCCATTTAGTATTGATTGAGGAGCACTCTGCGAGGAAAGGCTGGGTGGCTCCAGCTCTGGAAAGTGCCAAGGAAAATAAAGCTGGTATTAGTGGTCCTCAGCTTCTTTGCTGGGGTTGAGAAAAAGGCAGTATTGTGGGCTGAGAGATCTTGATCTTTGCAGTTACCTAACAACAATAATAAGCACTGGATAAGTAGGTGGGATAACCACAAGGGGAATCAGCACTAGAAATGAAAAATGAATAAAGAAGGAGGAGAAGAAGAAAAAAAAGGAAGGCGTTAGACTTTCCAGCATTCTGAGAGAAGGTGGTTTTATCCTCAGTCAGGGGAAAAACAGATTTACTAAACACAATGACCTCACTTGTTTGCATAACATTCAGTAACGTGTATTTTATTACTTATGCTACCTCCATGCGAGCTTGCAAAGCCTTTCCAGCAGCCCTGTGAAGGATGCCGAGTGTATGGAAAAGAAATAAACCAGCTTGAGGAAGGAATGGCACAGCTGGGTGACAGGAAAAAAAAAAAAAAATCTAGAAACACACTGGTTGGGTGTAAAGAAAACTGAGTGAATGTCCTGGGGGAAAACATTTCTCTCCTCTGCCCAGTGTCAGCTCACCAGTGAGGGTCTTTTGAATTGGTGATGGGGAGGTGCAGACAGCGGTGAGAAGAGACCTCTTGCTTCTTCTCCTTTACAGTTTATACACCATGGACTTGAGGGACATTGGCAGATGGAGGAGACTTGTTAACAGGAAGGGTGAGTAGGTCCCATCTAGGATGTTCCTCTGAGGCACCAACCTCTGTCTGCAGCCCGCCTTCTGCTCCAGGAGCAGTCACCCAGCACAGGGTACGGGTGAAGCTGATCAGCCCTGCTTGATACGTGAGCATCAGAAAAATCAGGGGTCAGGTCATTGCACTGCAGTGCTAATGTGAAGCAGAGCCTGTCTGCCAGCTCATGTGAAACATGCTGGTTATTTTTGGTGAAGGAAGTACCATCGCTATATGCAATCAGGGGAGAGAGTGCCCCAAATGTGATTTAGTTGAAATCAAAGCTGGGTGTTTTAGTTACTGCAAAATTTGGAGTCTTAGCTGTGGCCACAATATATGAGCATAACGTGTGAAACAGGAAAACTGGTGGTCTGCAGCCCAGAGACAAAGCCCCAGAAGCCATGTCCTAGACCCCAGTTCCACATCAAAGGTCTCCTTTTTCACCTCTTTGCATCGAGAGCATCTATGAGCAGGAGGGAAATAAATGAGAGCCTGTGAACTGAGTGCTAAAGTTCAACCGCACTAAAAAATATTACAAAAGGGAAGCAAATCCCACTGGAATAATACTAATAATAAAATAATAAATAAAAAACCAGGGAAGGGAAAAGACTAGTATGGGTTGAAGTCAAGAGATCTCAGAGTCAATCTGCAGTTTAAAAAAATAAAAACAAGATGTTAAATGACTTGTCTCCTTCCGTGTGTTACAAGAGCAGAGGCTCTGCCTGCTCCTGGAGCAAAGATCACACAGGAATCAGTCCAGGCAAGAAATCACCGATGCAGTTATTTCATATTGAGCCCAAATTGAGAACAGGAGATGCAGATGAGTAGCAGGTGCATTGTTGGCCCTTGCGTACCAGACAAATGGCATTTGGTCAGGGTGGGGCCTCCCCCATCTGAGAACAGGGCACAAAATTACGCAGGATGTTATGCAGACCAGACCCATGCATCTGTGCATCAGTTCTCCATCAGCTGATGAACCAGCCACTGCTTTACCCAGACAGGAACGGAGGTTTGACTGAGCAGAACATGGGTAAGAGAAGAGTGGCTCTTTGAATGATATCCAATGCCTGACCTTACCTCAACCACACTTGCTCTATTTCTTGGTCCTGACCTTGTATAATGTATTTTCTGACCTTTGGTCTGTCCCAGGACCATGCTTTTTCTTTGCCTTTCCCTTTATTATCTCCTTCCCTTGTTTTCTGGGGTTTAGTTTAACAAGAGGGCCATCCTCCTGCCCTGAATGTTAGTTTGGTTTCACCCCCATGAATGGCCTTGCACAGGGCACCACAATCCTGGCTCCAAACCGTAGTCCAACATGCTGAGCTGCTTGCCATGCAATGAACCATCCATCCAATGAACCCCTGATAGCACATGCACAATGGACCCACTCTCTGACATGCTGCAAGTGATATGGGTCCTTTCTGGTCCCCAAATAATCACAGTACAGCAAAATGTGACTCTGATGGGATGAGCCCTGTTCAGAGGCAGTAGATGTTAGCACAGATACAGAACTATGTTCACCTTTCCAAATGACTTTCAGCTAGCAGCCCATTACCATCTGACCCCTCCTTGTGTGTTGCTGGGGCAGACAGATGTGAGCTGCCCCACCTCACATCTGTGGACACCTGGCAAACATCATGCAGTAAATCTCCACTGCTGATAATGCATATTAATATTAAGTCTCATCAAGGTTCCTCAACAGCAAGCTGAAAGTCACAAACCAGCAGCTCATAACAATAAACGAGGCCAGCAGAGAATGGCCACATCTGATTTCACTCATGTAAATTTGGCCTGTGTGCGACCATCAGAATGGACACTGGCACTGTGGTGGGGGTGGAGGGCAAAATATACAGCCTAGAGAAAAGAGAAGCACGGCAGGGGACTTCAAGTGGCTGCTGTAAGCTGTTAAGTGGGAGGAGTTGTCTCAGTGTCTACTGTGGTTAAGAGCCTCTTCTAGGTGGGAGAAGTGCATCAGCAGAGCATTTCCACACACTTCGGCTCAGAGCTGAAACAACAGAAGCCGTCAGCAACGCGGCAGCCATCCCCCAAGCAGCTACGTAGGGATGAGGGTAGAAGCTCCATGAGAATCCAGCCTTGCTCTCATTCTGCAGGGTGACCACAGGCAGAAGCAAGGAGCCGACCTATCAATTATGCATAGGATGAACAGCAACAACAGCCTTGCATTAGCTCTCCCTCCCAGCCAATGCTCAGCCACGTCAAGGTCTAGTTGCAATGGCCAGATTTATATCCCAGCAGGAGTTCATTCTTCGAAAATGAAACCGTATCCGATTCCCCCTTCTTTGATTTTTAAGAGGAAATTTCTCAGTAAGAAACACATGAATTTCGTGGACTGGCAGGGGGTGGGTGGAAAACAACCAATCAAAAATGCCTCTTTTTGGTTAGCCACAAGGATTGCGCAATCATCCCAGTGTGTTGTCTGCTGGCCCTTTCCAAGGAGCTCTCTCCCAGCTCCACCTGGTGGCAAAAAGGACATTCAGGCTATTGCTGTGGGCATCAGACTGGCCTCCAAGGTGACAGGGATTCAGTTGCTGCTGGTGCCATTTTGCACAAGTGGCCCCCTTTCTGTGTGGCATTGGCTTGCCTGCTCTTGGGAGGTGGGAACAGCCCTTCACCCCACAGTTAAATAAAGCCCATCTCCTGCAGGCTCACGTGGTAAGTATGGTATGGTGGGGAAATCCCAGCCAGGGAGGAAGGCACTTAGGAATAAAGCAAAGGGAGCCTTGGGCTGGCAGCCAGGCAGAGCTGTCAGCTGTTTGCAGTATTTGCCTTGGGGCTGAGTCACTTCCAACTGTCAAAAATCATGAAAGACAGTCAAGAGTCTTCTTGGAGGGTGGTTAGAGCAGTCATATCTCCTAGCTTGTCATTTAGGAAGTCCGATTACCTAGCCATGGGTACCTCACGTCCTTTGAGATGACCTTAAGTGTCTCGCCTGTCCTGCTTTCTTTCTCACATGAAGGAGTGGAAGTTGCAGCACTAACTCAAGCTGGAGAAGATAATTTCAGCTTCATGAGATGAGAAGGCTTTGGGAACATGTCACAGCAGCCTTCCAGTATCTGAAGGGAGCCTACAAGAAAGCTGGAGAAGGAATTTTTACAAGGATATGTAGTGATAGTATGAGGGTTAATAGTTTCAAACTGGAAGAGGGGAGATTTAGATGAGATATCAGAAAGAAATTTTTCACTATGAGGGTAGTGAGACACTGGCCCAGGTTGCCCAAAGAACTTGTGGATGCCCCATCCCTGGAGGTGTTCAAGGCCAGGTTGGATGGTGCTTTAAATAACCTGATCTAGTGGGAGGCGTCCCCTCTCATGGCAGAGGGGGTAGGACTAGATGATTTTTAAAGTCCCTTCCAACCCAAATGCATTCTTCAGTGCATTTGGCTTGACCACAATGATAAGGTGTTGCAGAAAGCTAAGGTACTGATATAGACATCCCCAGATAACATGATATTAATGCAGAACCCTTCAAGGCCTTGATCCTTTGGATGAGTCAGACACCAAATCTCAATCAAGATAGCTCCAGGATTTGGTCACCTCCTGGTACAAAATACAGCTCAGTCCAAGCCTTGCCACAAATTTCTCCAGCTACAACAATCAGAAAAGCAACAGCAAAATCATTGTCTGGTTTGCTTTTTGCTGTGTTACCTTCTGAGAGAAGAAAAGAAAAAGAGAAAAAGAAAGAGAAACAGAGAGAGAGAGAAAGCAAGCAAGAAGAAATCAAAGAAAGTC
Organism: Gallinago jamesoni; assembly: GCA_025769975.1. Classification (NCBI taxonomy): domain Eukaryota; kingdom Metazoa; phylum Chordata; class Aves; order Charadriiformes; family Scolopacidae; genus Gallinago; species Gallinago jamesoni. The sequence continues at coordinate 2,088,279 of JAOQGH010000012.1, forward strand.
CCTGCAGCTCCAGACCAAGTGCAGAGTAGCTCTCCCCAAAAGTGGGAATTAATTTCATCTCTTTTTCAAATGCTGTAAATTTGATATTTTAAAACACATGTTTCCTGAGAAAACAGAGAGAAAAAAAACCTACGTAAAAGTCTCCATTTTTTCCATTTTTAAGTAATAAACATCTCATTTAGAAATGTCAAAAATTATCAAGAATCATGAACTGGCAAAAAGTCCTGGGACTGGTTCATAGCTAATTAAGATGTTACAGACCCATCTGTAACTTTTAACGTAAAGCTGTTATTACATATACTGTTACTGTTACATACATTTGCAGAAAATGCTCTTGGGAAGTCTGCGTGTATCCTTTGGGGAACTTCCCTTAGCTTACAAGGAACAGCCTGGCTTATACATGCCAGGACCTGAGGTCACTGGTATGAGAAATATTGGGGTGTGAGAAGTGAAGCCTTTGTAGGAAGTTATAGAAGCTATAGAGGGCTAATGCTGGGTTCAGAAACACCAATGAAGCTGTTTAGAGACTCTACAGTATAAGGAAAGGAAGAGAAAAAGGGGAGGCAAAGCCATGGTGCCAATGCTTCCAAAAAGGCTGCATCCCACTAGAATCCTGCTTATTCCATAAAACGCCCAAGTATATGTTAAGCTAAAGCCACTTGAAGAACAGCAAAGCAGATGTCCCAATCTAACCTCCACCCTTTGGGATCTCCAGGACAGTTCATTGCAGCTCGGTGTCCTCCACCCACTTGGTCAGATCCCTTTGGGAAGGGAGAGGTGCTGATGTGAGCAACGGGAAAACACTGAGGACACAACACAAAATTTGCAGTTGGCTCTCTCCCGGGGCAGAAGACGGCATAAAGGGCACTTCCAACCCAAAAAAAAAGGTAGTACAAGAGCCACATTCTCTCCCCTAACTCCAAAATCAAGCAGTATACATGGAAATAACCAAGGTGAAGTCAGTAATTGCTCATTAATTCCAAAGCAACTTTAACAGTGGTCATAATAATTCCCATAAGCTCTAGTTGAATTACAGCTCAGGTGGGGACTGGCTTGACAGAGCATTTAGAGGGAGAGCACTTAAAAAAAAGTTTGTATTTTGTTACCTACTCAGATTTTATGCTTTTCACAAGGACAGTATTTTTCTCCTCAAAGTGATTAGGACTAACTGCAAATCACAGCATCTTTTTCCTTCAATTAGTGATTCCTACAAAGAATGTACCAGACTTTTAAATAGCGAGCTAGGAGCCCTGTATAAAACAAGAATGTTCCAAAATGCTTCTTTGGGAAGAAAAGAAGAGGGGGGACAATGATATCTGATTACAGATAAATAATTCCTAAATTATGGAACATATCTTCAGCTCTGTAACTCTTGAATACTGAAATTATAATTATTCCACACAGCTGTTTGCTTTGCATTTTGAGTATAACCTGATCTGAATTTCTGTCAGGCTTCTGTCAAAATAAGGAATCCCAAAATATAAGAGAAATATGGATTCACATGTAAACAACTTTCACTTTCTGAGAGCGCTCCAGCACATCCCATATATCAGGTGAGTGAGATATAAAACTGAGGTGGTGTGGGCAAGGTTGGCCTTGGGCTGATAGGAGCCTTGACAATAGGAGTCAAGAGGTAGAATCAGAAGACTTCAGTATTATACTGATGATCTTCTCTGAGGATCCTTTCATTTGCAGATAACCATGGGTAACATATTCCTGTAAATACATGCTTTCAATGGAGAATTTTGGTTTCAATTCAGTTCAAATATGCTTTTTTTTCAGTTTTTCAACAAAAAAATTCTTTTTGCACAGATGAAAAGAAACAAAACAAAACATAGCATCAGTGGCCTGTCTATGCCATTGAAATAACCCATTGCAGCTCATTTTCTGTCACTAAACCTTGCTGAACCTTCAGAAAACTTCACGTATGCCTTTTTCTCCCCACCTTCATAGCTTTAAGCCACGACTGAAAATGGAACCCTTTTCCAGGTAATGCAAAATTTGCTTGGTACCACCAGTTTCTCCACAGCAAACCCCTTACACTGCAGGAGTTTAAATTCACAATGCAATTTACTGCCACAATAAAACAACAGCTGACTTGGAACCAGCCAGGTTTGTACAAAACAGATGATTTTCACCTTTTCTTTCACTTATTTGATATTTAATATCGTTTCCATTTCGCTCAGAGGCACCACTAACTATCCTTGAGGGAATCAACAGAATGAGACACCTGGAGTTCATAGGATTGCTTGAGTGAGGGTTTCCATGACCTCTAATGTACTGACCCATGAAGGAAAAGTAATGCAGGACAAGCATCTTCATGCCAACTCCGTCATGTGCTCTATGCTACCTCTATGCACACTTTGCTGTGACCTGGAAATTAGGAAATGAATGATTTGACTTACTGCAAAGTCATTTGTCTTGATGGTAGATGGCACCTTTCAGTGCCATAACAGCTGTGGTAACTGACTACAATGAGAGGGAACCACAGAAGAGTCAACCAAGCATGGTTTGGGTAAGACCACCATCAGCCCAGGGCTTTGAGATGGGATGCCCCGAGCATGCAAAAAATGCTAAGAATGGCGGCTTCTTTTTTTTTTTCCAAATGTCAGCTGGTAGATGTATATTTTTTAAAGAGGGTGAATTCAAAGTTACTAGCCAATGCAATCCATTAATAAACGTCAGTTATAAGTATACAGCCAGCCTATGTTTCTGAGCTGGGTACATATCCCAGTGATCCATCACAAAGAATAAAGAAAGGCTGACAGGCACAAGTGACATCATTCACACCTGGGGAAAGGAAAACTTTGGGTTTGTTGAGGTTTCCTTGCCACAGGAGACGAGAAACAGAACAACAAGAGAGAGGCAGCTCATAGAAAACATGATAGTAGACCAACCTTGATGGTTGGGATATTTTGCTGTTCTGTAAAATTAATCAAGACACCTAATCAGGTTAAGGACACCCACTAGTGTCTCAAATGTCTTGTTTGTTTGTTTTAGCTGTGGCAAATACTTCAGTTTAAGTGCTACCTTGTTAGAAGTTACTAACCCCATTTTTCCAATCTTTAATCCTTACAAAAATAGAAGACACTAATCTCAAATGCTTAGTGTCTTCTGTCCTTCTGTCTGAATCATCAAGTAGGGTTAGCTGATAGACTTTCTCAGCAGATGTCAGGGGATTCTCTAGGGCTGGAGGTCCCTCCAGTATATACCTCAGTGTGCAACCACCTTTGTTTTCTTTTTATTTCCTCGGCCTTCTCTCACTCCCCCAAGCTGCCCAGTTCTGATGAGACATGGATCAGAAAGAGCCTGGTCCTGCTTTAACAAGCATAATCCCTTGAGAGATTCTTCCGTGCAAGCGAGGGGGAGAAATGAGTGATAATTTATGATGAGTGCCCTTGCAATTAGCACCTTGGAAAATAACGCTGCCTGGGGAAGCTGAGAAGGCCATAACTGAAAGTGTAGCCAGGGCAGAAGTGTCATTCTGATGCTAAGTCTAAATTCTGATTAAAGTCAGTGGGAGCTGGACATTGTGGAAGACAAGGATAACAACCTAGAGATGGAGGTACAGCCCTAGGCAACCAAAGCTCTGAAACTCTTCTTCCTTGGTCTTACCTGATGCAAAATCAAGCTCTTTAAGGATCTATTAGCCAGACGGCACCTAGCAAACTGGGGCTACTATTAGAGACTTTGTATGGGCAGTTCATCATCAAAGGAGAGGTGGAAAATGGACAGAAACACAGGCTCTGTACTTGAATTTTAACATTTATAACTGATATTCTAATATCAGTTACATGGGTGTGCGATTTCACACGCTGATGTGAGCCTGTTAAGGTCTTTCTATTGACTCCTGAAGGCTATGTATCAGACCCTGAGTTTAGCAATCTTGCAGTGAAAGCTGCTAACCATTAAATTTATAGGATATGTGAATGTAAATATCCAAGTACAAGCATAGACACATATACACACACATACAGATAACCCAAGGCATGACCAGTCAATGGAGAAAGAGGCATATGAGAGGCACCACTTACCCTCTCTGTTGTTCTCCAGGTTTGATTACCTCTCTATTAAGCACAGGTGGAAGTCATACTACCTACATTCCTTATATAGGTACCTCAGCTAAATAATTAAAGGAAGCTGTGGCTGTTCAGTCCTTGAGCATGTTGAATGAAGCAGTGGAAGGCTCTGCACATCCTACAAACAGCATTAAGCACAAAATTGGATTACCTTCTTTTTGGTTGTCTTTTGGCATGAGGTCTTTTCAAGGTTACAACTGGCTACAGCTTATCCAAGAAGCAATGAGTTTTGTAAGGTTTTAGTTATAGTTACTCACCATTAAAAATATGACTTCAGTCGTACCTGGAGGCTTATGTGCTGGTGCAGCTGTGATGGACTTGATTCTTGTTTCGGTCCTGACCAACCAGGAAGGCCAGCTTTCCCTGAGATGTGGTTTCCCCACCAGCAGAATAAGAGAATTTACCAACAAATACTTCAGGCTTCGTGTGTGAGGATTATTTGTAGAGCCCTTGAATTTCTGCATCTATTTCAGCAGATTTAAAGAGGGGCAAGGAACATTCCTGGGCACTGGAACTTGGTTGAACATATTGTTAAAATATTAGAAAATCCCTGGTGTGCTTTTGGCTCAGGTAAAAGCACGCTCCCAAACAATTCCTGGGCATGGTTCAAGAGTTAGCATGGGCCAAGGGCCATTCCCAGGAGACATTTTGCATAGAGCCACCTTGTTCTAGAAGGCAAGAGTATTTAATAGGTTGGATGTAGGCTGCTTAATGCCAGGTGGCATCAGCATGAGAGCTAAGTTTAATTAACTAGTGGAGATGTAGCCAGAAAGTCTAAGCTACTCCCTCTACTGACACTGTGATTCTTGGAAGCAGGAGCAGAGATGACCTGGGAGAAGATGTAGAAAGCAAAATGGCTTCTTTTCTTTTCCAAGCAACTGGTAGCATTTCCACTCACTGTCTTTGTATCCCAGGTCCTGAGTGAAATGCTCAATTTTGCATTTAACAACAGCTATACCCTTTATTAGCCTGGTTACAGCCCACCAGTACAGTTGCCAACAGTGTACAAGGGAGTCATACGTTTAGCGTCATCTCCAGCCAGCTTTGATTACTACTGCAAGAATGGTAGTTGGCAGAAGTGGAGGAGATAGCTTCTAGTATAAGCCTGGCGAGCCAGGCTTGAAGCAAATCCATGGGGAAACACATGAATCATGCCACTGTCCCATCTGCTTCCCTTCACAGAAAAGCGGGATATGAACACTGAAGTGTAACATGGTTTTTGTCTCTTTCCTAGTCACAGGTGGTGGCCACTCCATCTCAAATAGTGTTGAGGGCACTTGCCACTACCTGGTTCTAGGCCCATTTTTCAAAATGACCGAGGCATGAATTTGGGCAAGACACAACTCCTTTCATCTTTCATCCCTCTGACTCTGACTTTGTACTTCTGTTTAGACTGAAAGAGGGTAAGCATAGCATCTGTCTCTTAAATAACTCAGTTAAGACCTCTACAATGAGATGTTCACAAGTAGCCACACAGCTTGAGCAATGTTAACGATGAAGATGAATCAACATCTGAGAGCTCACTCTCCCACTTAATTTATTGGTAATTATATGGGTTTTTTCCCAAGTAACAGTAATTTTCATTTTTCATGCTTACTTAAGAGGAGCTCTGTATAAAATTTGTCCCCTTGTATTTTTTCTTTCTCTTTCTCCTCATTCATTTTTTTGTTTTGATTTGGTTTGGGTTTTTTTGCTCATAAATGCACATGCTCTTCTGCATTCATTTGTGCTTAGTCCATAGTTTCCTAGCTGGATATACACAGTTCTACAGTAAACACATCTCTCAGATGTGTATCTAGAAGCTTGTAAGAGGTTCAGGTGAGTCCTTATCTCTTTCTAAACTAAAGGCACTTCTATTGTTTATTGGATTTTGCTTGGTTCTCATGCTCTCCTGCAGCTCAACACATCCAGAGATCCAGGCTGAAACCACCTTCTTGCAAAGACCTAGCAGTGGCCCAAAGGAAAGCAATGGGAGAAAGAGGGGATGGAAACCCATTTTATTTTCCTGGGGGTGAAGTGTCTCATGTGATACTCTTCTTTTTTTTCCTTTTTTTTTTTTTTTAATCCCGAATTTTTACAATATGCATTCTAGCTTCACCCACTTCCTCTGCGGTAACAGCTGTCAAAACGCTGTTACATCCTAGGCTACTGCGGCTTTACGACTCACATTAGCAGCTCTTTAAAGGTCTGGCGGAAGCTGGCTGTGAGGTTTCAAGCCTGTGATTTCTCATTACCCAACTGCCAGGAAGTGTAATGCAAGGTCAGATGGGAAGCTGAAGGCGGCAGGGAGGTCCACTGCAGGGTTTGATGGGAGGTAGACCAGAGGTACCTCCATGGATCCCCCATCTCCAATCCCATCACCTTCAATCATCCACTCTTCTTGTTTAAAACCACCTGGACCAAACATCAGCCAAAGTGTCTGCCTGGTTCCTCAGAGCTTGGTGCTGCTCATTCTCATCACAAGGGGCAAAGCAAAAGGAAAAGCAGAAGGAGCACTGGTTGTGCAGGGTTCTCACTGATTTAGTAAACATTTCCTTGGGTGGATGCTGTGGATAATAAGCTCTGAGGAGTACAACAATGCAATGAAATACCAACATCAGCATGATAGTGGATAAAGATACCATCTCTGTTTGAAGACGGACAGTGCTGATTCAGTACAAAGTATTGAGGAGCCATCTCTTAAAAGGTTGGTTAAAGGCCTGGATGCAATTGCACCACAGTGAAAAATGAGATTAAAAGGCAAAATAAGTGCAGGAATTACACACGCATGCGAAGGGGAGACATGGATAACCAACTCTGTCTTTGTGAAGCACTTTGGAGACACAGGCCAGAGTTTTCAAAGTCCTCCAGCACGCCATCGAGAACACAGTAGCCCTTGTTTAATAGTATAAACTGTGATGTACTGATGTCTATCAAGGGTACCCTGAAAGGACAGCTGTGGCTAAAGCTCTTTCCAAGCTCAGTTTTTCTATCACATGCCCAGTCAGTCTGCCAAGCAACTTGGGTTGGCTGTCTGCATGTTTGAACCATCTGGACCACACTTAGCTGCCTCGACAGGGTGCCAAACTGTTGAGAACGAGTACCTAGACACATGCATGAAAGTCATTAAGTTACTGCAGAGTAGGAAATTACCTCCTGCCAGCTGAACCATTACTGGATATGTGCTTTTTCTTACCCCACCCCATACAGGTGCTTTATATTAACATGCTTAATTGACCTTTGAGGCAGATGACAAGGATGCCTGTGAGTGGTTGCCTGCCTCAGCAGACAGTAGCTTTCTAATCCAAATAGCCTCTTACTCAACAACCCACCACCTGCTATCTCAATAAGATCTTTTCTGCCACAGTTTTTGTCTACTCCAGGGCTAGGTTTTGGGTCAGGTTGTTGTTTTTTTTGATTTAAACTTCTTGAGCAGTTGGATCTCAAGTGACTGCTGGTAGATTTCTCAGCTTTCTCCACATCCACACAAAAAAGTAACATCTGTGAACCATCCCACAGCTGTAGTCCAGAGAAGCAGCATCTTGTTCTTTAACACACATATGGGGGCACTGTGTTGTTTCTCAGTGGCTTTGCAAAACCGAATCACCCATGTCTAAGTCATGAGTAGGTTGTGAGATCAATAGCAACAGGCTCTGGTTATTTAAAGCTCAGCTGAAATGATTTTTTGGTACCAAATAGCTCCAGGAGGCCTTTGTGAAGACAGACATTTGATCAGGCAAGACAATACATAGTCTGGGATAATGACAATTTTTTTAAATTGTTGTCATTCAGCCAGACTAAATTTGGCCACACTCCTCCCCCCTATTTTGAGCTCCTGTCAAATACTTGATCAGAGGAACTTTGCAATCACTTCATGACAGTGACATTCTGCCAAGGTATCATGACTTCTCTAGCAAAGTATGGTGACTAATGCAATCCCATCAAAAGCTGATGGAGTCCATCAACCTCTCAAGCTTGTTTAACATTGTATTGCTCAAAACACTGATACAGCGACTGGCCCAACACAGTGCACTCTGTAACGGTCCTGAATCAAATCTTACTTTGTGAGCTCTTTCGCTGGGAGAGTAGAAGATGTGAGGAGGACAGAATCTGGGGGGTTTGGCTTTGCCATATACAGGTCACTCCATGGTCATGCAAAACTGCTGTAGAGGTATTTCTCCAGCTCACAGTAATACTACAAGGACAACTATGTTTAAACTTCTGAGGCACTATGTTGGCTGTGATCAGAGGGCCATCTCAAAGATGTAAGGATGGACAGATCTCAGAGTTCACTTTGCAAGGGTCAGTTTTTGCCAAGGCCAGGCTTGTTAAGGACCCATTTCCTGAGCTGTTGACTCTGCTTTCTGCAGATAGAATTACTGCAGGGAGAAAAGAACATGTTCTTTTGTGAAGGCTGTGAGCATCCCTTCCCCTGAATATCCAGGAGCTTTCAAAGAGGAGAAGACTCCAACAGGACCAAATAGATAAGGATCTCCACCACTCAATCAATTAATGGGCATCATTTCACTACCCTACTAGGCTTTATGGTCTTTTGAGGCTTACATTAGCCACAGGCACAGGCTGGCTCCAGGACCAGCAGTCAGAAGTACTGCTGAAGGAGGCACAGGGGCTCCCACAACCTCTGAATGTAGATCTTTTTCAACAGATGTGAAGAAAGAGGAGTACACTTCAAGTATAATTTAAAATACATTTATTGTTTCATTTGTTCTGGCTTTTTTTTGTTATACAAAGATGTTAAATAACTTAAATACATTCTCAACAGTCACTCAGAATCAGATTTATACCTACAAGCTGTACATATGAGGTAGAGAAAAATAACTTAGGCTCCCATAAGACATTGGAAAAAAAAAAAAGAAAAATACTAATCCTTCATGTTAGTATTCCCACCTCCCTTTAAAAGGAAAAGCCATCCCAAGTGTGCAAAACAAATCCTAGACTTTACATTCAGGCCCCAAAGGGCATTGTTAGGGACTGGGGTGGAGTGGAGTAAGGGGAAATTCCTGTGTTTGGTGATTGCTGTTTCACATGGGTTCACGTCCAAGGGAAGCCAGTAGAGTTATCTACACACAACCTTGCTTAGCCCTGAACTCATCCTTCATCTCTACTAACTTAGGTGCCTGTCCTTATCCCCTTTTGTTGTCAGCAGGGAGGAACTGGTACCTCCACATGGGCCAAAACACTTTCTAGAGATGCCTACACTGGTTGGAGACAGAGCCTGTGCAAGCAAGCCTGCACCACAGGCTCCTTATCTAAGCAGGGATGACTCCAGGCAATTTGCAAATGCGCCACTATTCCAAGCACTATTCCAGCACTTCTCCCGGCTCTCCTGAACAATCCCATGATGAACGGGAGGACTCGGTGAGAGAGGAATCTCCTGTCCTTTTGGGTCACCTGGCCAAATGCCACTAAGAAGAGGATTGCCTGTTTCTGAAAACCGTCATCAATGACTGAGAAAAAAATGTGTTGTTTAGATGTGTCTTCTGATAGCCTGATTAATTTTCATTTGTCTGAACCACTTATGGTCTTAAATTACACGCTACTCACTCACTGTCCCTGAAGAAACATAGTTACAGGAAGCCTTCCACGATGCCAGAGCTAAGCTGTGCTTGCAATATCCATTTTCTTGTCCTTCCCACCCACAAATATTTGAGATTCCCCTTTTTTTTTGGTTCAGAAATATTCTATTTCCTGGAGTTTCCTGGAACCTGTGAATAACTTGGTCAAATCCAATGTTCATCAGTGAAAAATACATTTAAAAGCTATTCAGTGGCAATATTCATGGCCCTAAGCTTAACTGCTTTAGCAAGGACTGGATTTCTACTGGCCTGATCCTGTGCCATACTGAGCCTCCTTCAAGTTACACTGGGAGTAATGGTCATAAAAGGCACTATTTCTCTTAACAAGGAATCGTTGCTCTCCAAAAGTCATCACCTACTTAGCGTTCTGAAAACCAAAAGACCATGGAAGCCAGACTCAACCCAACAGATGTGCACAGAGCTGAATAAAGCAGGAACGAAGAGCTTTGCTGCACCTGTTTTATCGAGTACAGAACAGACCTAATTTTACTGCAACATCAACTGAGGAATTTCTCACAGGCACTATAATCCACCAGAAAATTACCTTAAGCAGCATCTACTCCATGAAAGTACCCTTGAGAAATCTGTCCCTTCATCTGGGTTCTCATCCAACCCTACTCCAGCCAAACCAACCTAACTTCTCCCCATGTCTTGGCTAAAATAGCGCAGCTGAAAAATGATTAACAAAGAAATTCAAAACCTGGGCTGAAGGAAGGCAGATGTGTATGAGCTGGCCAACTGCACAAAAAATCCTCAGAAATTATTTTGCCCCTGGTCAGGTCTCCAAACCAGCAATGCCAAAAAGCTCTTTTGAAAACAGATGGTCCATAGCTCATCCCCTGCTTCCAAAGGTGAATGACTGACAGGCTTCCTGAACAACAGCACACTGAGCTCCCAGCTTCCCATTCAAATAGATTAAAATTGCTTGCATTAGAGCAAGCCTGGAATTTGGTCCTCTCCATTAAACCTTTCTACATGCTGAGCTTATTTTTTTTTTCACCAATAACCTTTTTAAAAGTCATTCTTCCCAGGCCAACTGAGATCAATGGTAAAAATCTAGTTATTGTGAATAAGTTTTGGGTTTCCTCCATCCAGGGCCATCTCAAGACCAGGATGCAACACTGACAAAGGGTAAGCTTGACGTTTTGGAGTAGTTTTTTGCATTTTAATTACAAACTACTCATTCTTCATAACTCATTTTTAGTGTAAAGAATTTTTTTTTTTTAAAAAAAAAGCCCCTTTGATTAAACACTTTTTGTTTCACCAACTAGAGTCTTTTGAGAGCTGGAAGACAATGAGAATGTAATGTATAGGACTTGTTTTGCATTTCTCCACATCCGGCACGTATGAGTCAGTCACACAGAATAGAAGCTTGTTAAAAAACAGATGACGGGTGCAACAATTATTTGTGAGGGGTTTTATTTCTTTTAATAGAAAATTCTAATATAAAACAGCAAACATTTTCAGTTTGCCTTGTTTACAAAAATATTATATATATTTTTTTTATATTTCTGACATAACTAAATGTACTATTCAATAAAAATATTCTTCCATCAGCTAACTTCTCTTTTAAAAAAAATTAATAAAAAAGTTATATAAATAATGGTTGCACCCCCCCCGCCCCAAAACTGATCTTGCAAGTCTTGCTGGATCAGCTTAGGAGAACCAACACTTTGACACTTTTGGGGGAACAGGGAGTGAAAGGGGATAAGAAACCAGAGATGTCCCCTACACCCATCCATCCTTCTCCAGTTACATCTGCTGCAAAAACCTATTTTTTCTGGGGGTAAGAAAAGGGGAAAAGTTGCTTTGCACTTTTTTTTTCTTTCTTTCATATGAAATGACACCGTGAAAGATTCAGAGACCCAAATCCACTCTTGTAGTAGTTTTACAAAAACGAGCGATTTCATTGAATTGAACTGGAGATCCAATGGTGTGGTGGTAGAATCAGCCTCCCTGGAAAAATCCAATTTCATACAGCTGGAATAAAAAGGGGGTTACAGGACACTACCCAATGTTTTATACAGGACTGCAGGGTCTCTTATCTAGGGTTTTCTGAACTCATGTATGAGTAGCAGAAGCCATAAACTCATGCTCCATGAGTTAATTCAATTCCAACTCATTTATCACCAACAGAAAAAAACAGGTCAAGCACTTGAGAGGGTTGGACATCTTTTCTACCAGCTGTTAGTTGCTTCGTCCTACTCAAGCTCCACTGGATTTTTCCAAAACGAGGCTTTTCCCCCCATTCTTTCTTCAAAGATAAGGCAAACATTGGAAAACGCTGGAACTAAACGCCACCCCACACCCAGAACACACAAAACGCGGTGGGGGGGGAAGAAGAAAAATAACCCACATATGTTTTACCACCCTAGGTCAAAAGGCCAAGAAGACAAGTTCTCCTGATTTCAGAGTGTTAGTATATTTTATACACTGCCTATACATTTAACACATGTGCCTCGCTACTATTTAGTTATTTATAATTATTATTTTTTTTAACCACAGGAGAATAAACCTTGCTATTTACAATATATAACAGGCAAGTAATATATCCACATTAACATAAATACAATTTGGGTTTTGTGGGGTTTTTGTCGTGGTTTTTTTTTTTGTTTTGTTTTGATTTTTTTTTTAAATACTTACAGAAAGCATCCAGGCTTCAGTGCGTGAGTTATAATACACAGAAGAGTTCTTTCACTCAGTAGTTCATTCACTCTTTGCCTCTTTCGTCTAGTCAAGCTTTGACAGTCTGCCTTACTGCCCACCCATCTCTCTCTCTCCCCTCCGCTGCCAAACACACTGGGCTACCCTTTCCCATCCGACCCAGGCATTTTCTCTGCAATGATACCGATGCCAACACTGCCCTCTCTTCTGCATCTAGGGCCTCATTCTCCTCTCACACCAGTGCAATGTGGAGTTACTCCAGCGAGGTCAATGGAGACAGAGACACCAGTGACAAGAAGGAAAATGAGGCCCATGGTTTAAATACAACAATAATAATAATTAATAATAATAATAATGCACATAAATTGCGGCCCACTCTTTAATTAAGAACAAATAGGGTTGCTTTTTTTTTTTTTTTTTAAAGAAAAAAAAAGAATGGAGCCAGAAATATTAATTCAGACCCAAAAATCCTGATGTTTTGAGCAGGTTTGGATCCAGCCTTACTTTGGAGGGGAAGAGCTATTCTAGCACACACACAAAAATGTAACAGTGAGTTTGCACATACGTGTGTGTGAGAGAGAGAGACAGAGGGAGAAAGAGAATTTAACATAATACCACATTGAAACCATAAGAAGGTCCTTCTGAAGGGCTTTACAATAAATAAATGTTCGTTCAATATTTATATATATATTTATGTGTCAGCGTGTGTGTATATATATACACACACATGCACACACTGAATAATATGCTTCTAGTCAGTTTATTTTTTAAACCATTAGATAAACTGCTCGTGGGTGACTTTCAAAGCGGTGCATCTCTCAGAAACCGTGAGACCTTTCTGGAAGCCTTCTGTGTCCAACGTGCCACCGTGCTTTTGCCGTGGTGGAAGGGACAAACACCATTGTGTGGGTTCCTCCTTCTCCAGAACTATCCAAACCTCCAGAATTGTACAGCAAAAAAGCAAATGTCAAAAAAAGAGATGGTGTGCTTCATTTTGCAGGATCATAGCGCTGTTAATCGCAACATCCTGTCCCTCCCCATGCCCCCACCTCAAGATTTGGTGCCAATGAGCCAGGCTGGACTGCAGGTATTTGTTACTAAGAAAAAAAAAAATAATCTTTTCTCTTCCCAGTAGATGCACATGAACAGATTAAATATTAGTGGCTACTATTTGGGGGGAAAAAATAAAAAATAATTAAAAAAAAAAGAATAAATAATGGTCCATCTTGGAAAACTGCTCTCTTTTCACTTGGCCAACATATATGACCACTCAAAAATCTCCAGCCAGCTTTCCTCTTTTGAGGACCAATTCAACAGCTTACATAGAATAGGTGGAAATTGCTATTACTGGACAATCAAAAATTGCTACCAAAATAAAATAAAATGCCCTCCGCTCTCCAATGTTTCCTCAGAAAGCTTCGTTGAGGCATTCGCTGGCTGCTTTCAATCCACTTTTACGTGACTGAAAGATATCGCCGCATCAAGTCCTGGATTACAAGTATCCTCTTCAAAGGAAAAGAGAAATGCTGAACGTTATCGTCTGTTTCCCAACGTCAGAGCGATTTACCTCTGCAGTCAATTTCTGGCTGCTCTGGCCACTTGATAGTTTGTCTTGATGTCAATTGGTTTTTCCGAATCCAATAGTCAGTTACATTTAGCATTTGTATTTTTAAAATACAGTTCTCGATCTAGTGGTTAAAAAATATATATATATATGTTAAGGTCATAGGGTTTACATACAGCTTGTGTCATGTACCACTGTCATGGTTTAGAATAAATGGAATGATGACTGAGTAAAAGAAAAGTCAACTCCTCCAGAGGTCTGACCCAACCCAAAACGACTGCTATGCAATGCAAGACAGCACGGCATTCCAAGATGCACTCGAATTTCTCTTGTTCTACTCAGAAACACGCGTCCAAATTCAGCTGGTATAAGACTAAAAAAGTTCCAGTTTGGATTTCTGAAGCAGTTACCACAGGGTGAATTCGATCAACAAGAGGTGGGAAGAGGAGAATAAAAAAAAAAACAAAAAACCATGCACAAAGTGAAAATAAAAAGAAAAGTATCTAGTGGTTTAAAAAAAAAAAGGAAAATAAAAAGACAGTGATAGTGCTAAAGAAACTGCATTTAAGAAGTTCTTTAAAAAAAAAGAACATGTGATTGGACTGAAGGGGACAGGCATGTCTGGTTTTCTACTGTCCTCCCAACCTCTTTCTTGGATACATTTCTGTCTGCAACATGGTGGACCCAACATTTTTGGAGCTGTACTTGGTGATCAAATCATGTGGATATGGAACTGTGGTTAAAAAGCTCACCCTCCCAGCGGGTCTCTTTGTCAGAGCCTTGTTTGCTCGATGTGCAGAAACTCCACCAGAGGAACCATCAGGGTTGCTCCTGCTTTACCCTACACACTTCTCTCCAGTTTTAGAAGGGGAAAAAATTTGACCACTTTCTGTACCATTGCATTCAAAGCAGAAAGATCTTTCTTTTGTATCTGCTCAGCTCCCTAAGCAGTTGGGTAAGCTTCAGGAATAAAGTAGTACAGGTTGTTTATGCCAAGGAAAATATATTAGCCCAGGAGTTCATGGAGGATTGGTGAAATGATCAACATGTCCCAAGGATAAACGATCTGCCAAACTGCGTAGACGACTAAGGTGAAGGTCAACTGGTGTCTAACCCCAGTGTGACAGGCACTTATTTCCACGTGGTTGGACCTCATTAAAATTCAGTCTACAGGAAAACAAAACAAAACAAAAACGAAACAGCAACACAGCTGGGTCACCTGTACCCTACAAAGTGCTTATGTCTCAACATAGCTTTCAGATCCCAGAAGGTCAATCAAACCCTGTTTGTCTCCGTATGTAGTTCTCATAGATCGCCATTGCCCATCACCGAGGGTTGCCATCAAGCAGAAGACGCATCAGTCTTTGCAGGTGTAAACCTCTTCTCTCTGAGTGCACTGCTTGCATTCCACGTAGCAGCACCAACGGACCTGGCATTGGCACGGACGGGTGACCACCCGGCTCTGTGTATTGTGCCCTCGCCCGCAGCAGATGCTGTCACAGTTCTTGTCTTTGTAACATTTCCTTCCTGAAGTCCCAGGCGAGTATCTACTCATCATACAGAAGCTTGGGGAATCGTCAATGTAGACAAGATCCGTAGTCCTTGGGATTTGATCACTGTGACCAGGGATGGACTTCTTAGGTGGGGAGATGTCCCCTTCCCCCGTGGCCTCATTGGTAGTGCTGCCCACTTTGAGCGATGTCTCGTACTTCTGCTTCAGCTGCTTCCCTATTTCATGGAATGGAGAGAGCTGCCTCCAGCACGTTCGGACAGTACAGGATCCAGATACGCCATGGCATTTACAGGTTGTCTCCACTCCAGCTTTGATGACCTGCAGACACACACGGCCCCAAAAGAAAGTCAGTTATGGGGGAAGAAATCAACACAGAGAGCCAGAAAAAAAGAAAAAAGAAAAAAAAAAAAAAGAACTATCAAGGGTATGGTTTGGTTTCAAATCCCTTCTAAATTATTTAATTGTTGGTTTTTCTATTTTAAAATTCAAATGCAGAGGGTATTGTAATAAGAATTAAGTCTCATCTCACCAGTCCTAAAGGAGGGAAATAACTTGTTCAAGATATCAGAAAGGAAATGTGTGTATTTGATTTATTCCCAAAGCAAAAGAAAGTGAGCCTCCATATAGCAAGATGTCCAATCCCTGCTTGGGGATAGCTTGCATGGGAATAGCTTTCTTCAGACCACCACAAAGTATAAAAACAGGAGGAATCGCAAAGCCAGTGGAACCAGAGTGTGCACATACAAGACGGAGGGAATAGAAAGCCAAGGTTATTTTCAACAGAAAAAGCAGCATGGGAAGGAGGAGGAGTATCAGGAAGGGAAGCGAAGAAAAAAAAAAAAAGAAAAAAAAAAGAGAGACAGTCAATGGTTGTTCATCTTAGAAAGAGACACAGGTGGTAACAGTCCACCAAGTGCTGTAGAGGACCCCATACCCATAAATTGACCAATGCTAAACAAAGGATTTCATCCTTCTGGAATCAGACCGCAATAAATACGTTTCATGGCACAAAAGCATATCCATCTCCTTATAAATGACATCCAAATATTCTCATCCACCTTATCCCAGAGATGGGTTTACACCCGGGACTTCTCTGTGGGCAATATGAGAGCAGATACATTGTTGGACAGTCACAGATAACCTGCATTTGTCCACAGATTATAAACAGATATTTATAGCTCTAGTTCTCCCTCCCCATCCCTTCCCCCAAAATAGGTTACATTTTGACTTTAAACGGGTACGGTACAACCACCCCTTAAAATAGCAAGTTAGAACAGAGTTTGTTTTATAGAGCGGCCTCCTGTCAAGGTATGACTGAAAGTGCCCTTCCTTTGGGCATCTACGGTATCTGAAAAGGGAAAAAAAAAAAAAATCTCCCTCCTCTGCCCATTATGGCATTTGCCTACATTACGGCCTCATGACAGCAGAGGACTGGCTCCAGTCCATTTCCTGACCATCCGGTTCTCAATTATTTGGCTGCATGAGTCCTGCTGAGCACCATGTGCAAATGTGCAATAGGTCATGGACTCAGAATTGGGGTCTGGCCCAATCCTGATATTACAGAGACATTTTTAGAAAGGCACCCTGCATTATACGGCCTTCAGCAAAGCCTGGCCAATGGTCACACTTCATTCCTGCGACAGCCAAGACCTTTTCAAATGCAATCCAATAATACACAGTAGCATTCAAACAAGTGACGGGTTACAGAGAGAGATGTGTTACTGCTTATAGTACTCAGCTGGGCCGGCTTGGTTAGGGGCTGTCACGCTTTGCGTGCCAAAGTGTCTAGCCAACTCTGCAAGAAATCCCACAATGTTCGACAAGAGCGTACAGAACACATTTCAACAGCAAGGGGGGAAAAGAAATAAAATAAAATAAAATAAAATGAACCCAAAACCCTCTCGCCAATACTGTCCCTCACGTAAAGTCACTTTTCACCGGTTGCCCAGAAGTGAGAGCTGAGTTCATGCGAAACAAAGCTCCTATACCTGATTTCATGCCCAGATCATCAGCAAAGTGGGCAAAATTGCTGAGATACTTGCAGAAGGGCTGCACCCTGCAGTGATTCACCAGCCCAGGCTTTTCTCAACACTTCCACCTCCCCCCAACCCATTCGCATCTGCTCCACCTTGAAAAGGAGACGACCACCATCGTACAGGAGATGGGAAAGCAAGAAACCAGCAGGAATTGGCTCAGCCGGCAGACACGCTCCTGTGCACAGCCTTGGCCAGATTTAGAGCTGGTTGAACAAGACATGGTCACGAAATGCAGGAAAGGAACCTGGACACGGGGCCGTTCTCAGCAGGAGCTACTTCTCCAGAGCTCAGAATTGCCATTGCAGGTGCGCTATATCCAAAGAATCCACATGGGGCTGGTAGATATGGCATAACACGTTGGAAATCCAGACCATGATGGATTGGCAGTTAGGAGATGGCAGCAGACATTTAGCCAGGAATAGGCATGTAGATTTAGGCACCTGAATCACACCATCCAGCCAGAGGTGACCTCACTGAGACAGACTTTTGAGTTTAAATGCTTACATTTGAGAAACACCTCTGAACTCCCATCTGACTCAGCCGAGCCAAAGCAGGCAGGGGATCCTGCAGTGAAGCAGACACCTGCAGATGTTCAACTGAACAGCTCTCCAGACTCCACCAACTGTGCTGACCACATCTCCACTCACTAACAGGAGCCTTGGGACCCAGCTCACACGGAGGCACCTCGTTTTAGACACATGAGCAGAATCCCACCCTCTGGGCAGAATTCAGATGTCCAAATATCAGCATCTAGCATTGCATTTCATCACCAGCAGCCCCTCCAGGAGCAGAAAGGTCTCTCAAAAGGCACTAATAAGTGTATTTTGTTAGATGAATCCCACTCACCTTGTCTGTGCTTAAACAGTGATGAACAAATCCCTAATGAACCCCAGTCTGTTTTTTTCCTGACTCGCTTCTAGCTTCTCATTAAGCGGTGACTAGGACAGCTTAGATGTCATGCACTGGTGGACCAATGCATAAAAGGTTTCCATTGTCCCCATTCTCATGAATGCACCAGTTCATGAAATCCAGCATGTGGGTTTTCATATGGTCACTGAGCAAGTGTGGTGCATCCCAACTGCCCCATAACCCTTCTCCTTGAAGGGCTGGGAAGGGCTCAAGAATGTTACGAGGCAGCTACAGTGAAAATCCTAGAAAAGTTCCTTCCTCAGCCAGCCTCCCCTGCTGCTGTCAGTCACGATGCAGCTACTCAAGGCGATGCGTGATGGAGAACTGCTGCCTACGGGCCCCTAACCACCCACGAGCCAAAATGAATCTTGGCAAAGCCCTTCTGTTTCCCATCTTGTTCCCCAGCTTTCACAAAGACCTTCCTCCTCCTGTTTGCAGGCTCCTGTCAGAGATGGTTAAATCCACCTCATTCCTCCAGGAAGCAGAGCAAGACTTATCCAAGTCAGCAGGTTTCTTCAAGCAGTGTTAGAGAAAATTTTCTTGGCCAGGCCCTGGGACAAACGGGTAAATGTCTAGATCATGCTTTCAAACCTAGAGGGGCTACCAGGATAGAAAAACTTAGCTTTTATTGCCAAAATGTCAAGGTACACGAGGCAGAGGACGACTTTAACACAGGCTTGTAATTTCAAGAGTGATAGGTAGCTCCTGTTTTCTTTTTAAGGCACATCACACAGTTCCGCCTCCATCCTACATAGACTTGAGCCTCTCCTGAATGCATATGGCATCACCACTTACTTAATAATCATCATATTTCATCTACACCATGGTTAAGTCACCACGTGCACAATTCTGTCTTGTCACAGATGTGAAGGAAAATGTACTGGCTTACATCCAAAGCACAGAACATTTCGTGCTCCCTGTGGCCTAAAACGGCATGGCTACCACACATCAGCAGAGTCGTAGTGACTCAGGAGTACATATTAGAATCCTTATTTTAGTATTTACTTATATGCTGTGGAGAGCTTTTTACCTTGAAAGTGAAGTTGAACAAAGACAACCAGTTGGTCAGGGAGAGCATCACACATCAAAATTACATCCTCCCACTCTTCTCTGAACAACCACCTGATCACATAGTCATAAATAGCAGAGAACTCGGGGAGGAAAATAAAGCTCTTTGAGAAAATTAGTTTGTTTGGCTTCGGAACACAAACTCCCAGTGGTCTTGCTGTGAGAATACCAAATACTGACAAAGGCACAGGGAGGAAAACAATTACGATAAAGCAAGACTGAACTGTCTTTACTGGTGTTTGCTGCTAAGAGGAAATTAGATAGCGCTGCAGGACCGCCTGCCCAAATGGCTTTACAAGAGCCGTAGGGAAAAGGGATCACAGCAGAGCATTGCTATGCAACATGTAATCCTTCCTCACAACAATGGTTTGCTACGAAGCTCAGACTAAGTGCCCCCGTAATGATCAGTCTCAGACATGCTGCAACGCACAATTTCTCAGTGTTTTAGCCGAAACGCTGAGGACAGATTCCCATTCATTCCCAGCTGGGTCACGGGGCTCTGGCGGTGGTTTTCAGACAACTCTTGTCTGGGCAGCAACAGTCCGAAGCAGACGTGCAGCCGTGGGAATTCCTCGGTTATAGTTCCGCTGGCGTCATGGCTGGTCTGCGGCTCCAAGGCTTCAAACCATTCGCTATGGTTTGGGGGAGAGGAGGGAGCAGATGAACCTCCTTCAAGTCAACTCACCCAGGGAAAAGCCTGTCCTCACCTAGTCTTAACTTCAGAAAGGGCTCTGGGATGCTCCTTTACAAATCAAATCTCTTCCATCCTCTAGACACATCTCCTCCTTCAATTTAAATAGGATTAGCTATTCTCTCAGCTCAAGTATTAATGTTTGGACATCAGTCATGTTCCCCATTTCTTCACAGTGCTCAAATGACTAGAAGACCAGACTGGCCATTGCCATTGGTTGAATGATAAAGGT
The DNA here is from genome assembly GCA_025769975.1 of Gallinago jamesoni. Classification (NCBI taxonomy): domain Eukaryota; kingdom Metazoa; phylum Chordata; class Aves; order Charadriiformes; family Scolopacidae; genus Gallinago; species Gallinago jamesoni. Next base: position 2,108,611 of record JAOQGH010000012.1, read on the forward strand.
TTCACAGATTGTTAGGAGTTTTCTTTTTTCTTCCCTTCTAGCGAGTTCTATCTCGCTAAAAAAGAAGTCTTTCTTTTGACCCTGTTCTCAAACTGTTTTTCCAGAACAGGTTTCCCTTCTCACTTTAAAAATATGAACACTCTTATTTTAGTGAAATATACATTAAAATACAAATATTTAAGCACAGAATAACATAATCACACTTTAAATTGAGAGCTTTAAAAGTAATTTTTCCCCCCTTCAGTATTCCTAGTGTGCTTCACACGCTAAGAAAGCTCCACATAAACAACTAACTGCAATTACTTATGGGACCCAGCAAGCAATTTTTTCCAGAGTGTTGATTTCCAGGCCTTAGAAAAACTTTGGCTTAGCCAATCTCGGCCTGAAAGAAGAAGGGGGGAAAAAATCCAGAGAGCATGCTTATGCATTCCTACCTGTCATAACCCGGAGCAATTAATGCTAGTGGTGGCCCGGAAAACTGATCTGTGCATACAAAGTCAAGAGCTAAGTCTCAGAGAGGCTGCTATTTGCTAGATTTGATTTGTGCCTCAGTAAAAATGTGATGCTAGATTTCTCCCTGCAAACACACCCCCTAAAGAAACTAAAGAATGCACTTTATCTCTTTTTTTTTTTTTTCCCACGCATCAACTCTATTAGTAGGATCATATGGATTTTTCTCACCAAAAAGAGAAATTATCACACTTTTTAAGGGTGCAGAAAAAGACAGGGATTAGCATTTAAGCTTGCCTGTTCAGCAAACTCTGAAGTTTGACTGGAATCATGCTATCCAGGGGAAACCATATGAGATGGGACGGGCAGTGCTTGTAAACACTGTCTCTGCAACAGGAGACCAGGGTGCAAGTCTCTGCTTCGCAACGCCTGTGTGTGACCTTTAATAAGTCACTTAATCTTTCTGGGTCTCAATTTCCCCTCTGTAAAATGGAGATAGAGAAATGAAGAGGGTGGCGTGCTCTGATAACATGTTATGTGATAGCTCATGAAGTTCCTCAGACAGATGATAGCTGGGAAAACATCTACCTGATATGGAGAGTCCGACTCTAGCGCTGGAGGCACGCTCAGCCCTTGAGATTGATCCCTGCAGCACCGCCTAAGGGGAAAAGCCATTCCTTGCATGGACTTCCAAAACAAGCAAGTCAACAGCAAGGCAAAGTCCATGCACCTCCCACTGTCCTCTCCAGAGCATCCTGTACGGTTTCAGAGATGCATGCATAACGTGTCTCAGGATGGGTCTGGACTTGAACCCTACAGCAAAAAGGGTGACAAGGTTCCTTCAGGAACATGCATATGGTCTGTGCGGACCAAAACATATGAGTTGATATTGTGCAAAAATAATTAAGGAAGCCTCATGAAGGGAACCAGTTTTTAAGGTGGATATTGCCTGAAAAGAGACATTTCAGGGGAGGAATTTTCCTGTTCTCCACTACTGCCCTCCCATGGTTTCACTTTCTTGAGTCTCAAAGAGACTGTGGTTACACCACTGGCTTCAGAGTCCTGAAGGCAAAGGCTTGCTTGTGTCCTTCCTTCTGGAAGGATAAAGGGAAAAAGGAATAAGAATGTGACAATCATTTTTTTTTTCTTTTTTTTTTTTTTTCTTGGGTAACAGCAGCCCCCTTTAATAGCGCCCCTTGGATCTGTAAGACATGCTTGACCAGACATACCTCTGGAAGAGGTCAGCACTCCTGGGATTAAGAAACTTAGCAACGCTCCACAGAGGGAGTTGGAAAGTCATGTTTAATGATACTTTGCTGAGAAACTAGGCAAATTTAATTAAAACATCACTTACTCAAGCCCAGTGGAACTAATTGAGTGCTCTAATATTCCGACTTTTCATTAATGGGTTACAAAAGAGGGCTGCACTTGTGTGTACAAGGCGGGGGCGGGGGGGGGTGAAGGGGGAGGATACAGAGAAGAAGAGAGCTTTAGCAATGCTGCCTGTGCTTCATTTAATGTAACCAAGAAACTTCATTGCTGGCAACGGAGCTTTAATGCAGTTGACTTCTCTCACCGCCACCCCCCCATCCCCTTGACACACACACACACCTCCCCCCAACACACACCCTCTCCACCCAAGACTCCTCCGAAAGAATAGCTGAATGGGCAAGAGTAGATTTGGCAAAGGCAGGGAAATTGCTTTTTTAATAAGTGGTCTATTCAGAGCTCCTACTTTTCAATAAAGAGAAGGCTGGAGAAGTCTTGGTCTAATTACCTCATCCTCACGCTAGACAAGCTCGCCCTTTCATTAGCGATTGAGGTCATATCATATAACTTTGTGAGCCATCACGGGCACAACATGTTCAGTGATTATTTCATTGGTGGCGGCGAAATTGCAGTTGGCCCATCAAGGTTGTAAAAAAAGCAAAGTAAAATAATAATTAAATGGGAATGTCTACCAAGAGACACTAAAACTAGGCGGGATAGGATAATGTCACCCTTGCAGAAATACAGAGATTGTTTGCTAGTGTGACACCATGGAGAAACTGCTGTGATGACCAGAAGGGTCTAGTGTTGGTTACCAGATCAGTCAATTAAGCACAGGTCCTTTTTTTACTGGGTCTCAAGGGACAGTTTAAACATTTTGCCCACAATTGGGAGTAATTAGATGGGAAGGATTATATGCTGCTAAGAATCAGTGAGAGACCACCAAGCTTGCACTATGTCTTCAACAGATATTCCTCCATCCCCTCAGCAAAAACATGTGTGCACATCCATACGTATACTGGGTACACCAACGTACTGCAGGGAAATCCCATTGCAAAATACTGAAAAAGAAAGTGTCCTTGTCCATTCCCAGCACAAAGTGCAAGAGAGGTCTTGGTTCATGCACGTATGGGTTCACTAATACACATAAAATCTGCGGTTCAGTTAGAGGAAAAACCCAGCGGGTGCCGAGCAGGAATTCAGGAGAATTGGCTTCAATCTCCTGCTGCATCATCAGCTTGATGCATAACCTGGGGAAAGGCACTCAGGTTGCCTCTCGGCTCCCGCTCAAAACAGCCGTAATCACCTTCTGAGGACTCACAGAGTCCCCGTTTAACACATTAGAGGCCATAAGACCATCTTAGTTATATAAAAGCACTCCAGTTCAAAATTGTTCAGTTCCAAGTTGGCACAAATCAAGGCTATCTGCACTCCTATATTGCCTTTGATTTATATCAAACACGTAGGAGTTATTGCCCAAATAACCAGACTAGGTTAGTTCAAAGTCATTTCAGACTGTCACAGCCACTGTGTTGGCATCTCTTGCTGCTCAATGGTTGGAAAGGCAGTAGTTAGTTGGTGGGCAGCTTGCTTAGGGAAAGATGAGCAGAGGAAACATGCCGAGTTTCATATTTAACTTGCTGCCTTCCTCAAGGAACATATCAATAAATTCAGTGAGGGAACCGAGCACCGCCTGCTGAGCAGCTCTCATCCCTCTCCTACACTGTACTGGCAGCGGGACCAGGAGGAAAGAAGCAGATTGAACCTGATATTAATCTACACCCAAGCGTAAGTAACGCCAGAGACAATCCACCACCCACACCAAGAGGGCCAATGTTCAGGCTTCAAATCATTTTAAGATCTTAAGCAAGCATTGCAAGATTTGACCTTGCAATTACAAAAGCCAGCCTGGGTCCTCATCTCTGATCATTTTCTTAACAGCACCATATTATGCCAATGGTTTATCATAGAATGGTTTGGGTTGGAAGTGACCTTAAAGATCAAATTCCAAACCCCCTGCCACAGGGCAGGGACACCTCCCACTAGACCAGGTTGCTCAAAACCCCATCCAAACTGGCCTTGATGTTTAGGTCCATGCATCCTGCCTATATAGATGTATGTTCTCCTGATCTTGAACCACCATCCTCCTAAAAGCTTCCCTCTCAACGTGCAGTTCTCTTATTCTCCACCTGGTTTCACAGTGCTATTGGGAATCTGGTGGACAGCTTGGCTTGCCTTTCAACCAGGCTAAGGTACATTTATTCTAGGAGCATAAACAAGAGAAATTATTTCAACCATGGCTGCAAATGGGCAAGGAAAGCTGTCAGACAGCAATACCAACACCACAGACACAGCGTTGGTGGACAAAAATAGGAACACCAGATTACTGACCTGCAGCAAAGGTCTTTGACTTAGATTGCCATAAGGGCACTCGGTGTCTGGACAACCATCACAATGTTACTCAGCTGTTTAGCTGCAGATAGTGCTTAGAAACCATTGCCAATAACCAGGGCCTGACCGTGCCAAGTTAAGTGGAGGCACAGGATGCAAGAGAGTCCCTGACATCTCCCCTTCCACTGGGAACTAGTTCATGGTGGGATCAGGACAAGAAAGGGCAGGCAGAAAAGGGAGATTCAGTCCCTCCAGCTCATCCCTGGAGTTTGTTTACCTCAAAGTCATGTAGACAGTGTAGAGATGACAGATAAGGACACCCAACCTACATCCAAGACCGAGTCTCAGCCACATGGGGATCCTGACTGCAGCTACTGGGATGGAGAGCACTGGGAGTTAGGTCAAGTCCCTGGGGCAAGGTTTTTGACTCACCACTTCTGGAGGGGAGATATTCGTGGAGTTACAAGAACATGTCAATGGCACAGGAAGCCACAGCCTTACAGGTTTTGATGAGACTATTGTATCACTCTGGGAAGGGAGGAGAGAAGGGACATCTCACAACAATCTCCAGCATGAAATCACAGCTTCCATGGACCACCTTCTCCATTTTTAGTCCCCTATGCTACATAGACAACTCCAGAGTTGGGCAGGCCCTTGTGAACAACAGACCACAAGAATTAAAACAAGTTTCATCACCCTGCAAAGCCCATTTCACGCGCCAAAGAGCTGCAACAGGAGTTCAGAGGCACTGAGCTTTTTAATCCAGAGTCAGAAAAGATGTCAGCAAAGCCAGACACCAGCTAAATCCAGGATATTTCTAATCTTGATCTCAGCACTGTCTAGGAGCATCTGGTGGTGGGGAGAGGGGGAGATGTTTTGCTAGCCAGCACTCACTGGTGGCATTCTCCGATGCCCCAACTTTGTCGCGAGGAATGACATTTTATGCATACACACAGGAACAACTGAGCTGGGGTGGCGATTCCTAGAATGCACAACTGGCTGGGCTGCATTTGCCTGGGAAACTGGAGACCTAGGTCTCCCATCCCAGCCCCAACCCTCCATCCAATCACATGGACAATAACAAGGCTGGACAGCTATTTATAGCCTTACAGTATGTCCCCCTTCGAGGTTGGCGCAATGAAACACTGATCCTAGGCACCTGTGCTGGCCAATCTGAGCGATTTTCGTGGTCAAACAACCCTAGGCTAGGTAGAGCAGGAAAAGGTGGAAAGCCTCTTATTTTCCCCTCTTTTGCTGGGCTAAGCCAGCAATTGCAGACAGTTTGTCCTTTACATCAGTCCTGCAGAGAGGCTCGTAGGCAGAAAGGTAAAGCCTTGTGGGAGGAACATGGGGTAAAGAGCTGAAAGCCTTCCAGCTGAGAGGATGAGGAAAAAAAAAGAAAAAGAGAAAAAAAAAAAACAAACAAAAAATATAGGAGGGACTACCCACCCAAGAACTGTCAGCTGCAATCCCAGCAGCTCTAGGCAGAGTGGGAGGCTGCCAGAAGAGAAGTCTGAAGGGACTCTTAGGACTGAGGTCAGTCAGCGAGGATATATCCACCCTCGTTCTCTGCCAGGTGTTTGCCCAGCCAGTTTTAAAGAAACCTGGCTCTGGTGATGCTACACTGACCATGCTCTCCTGAACTACTGCAAGAAAAGCATCCCTCAAGCCTGTGCTGTGGCAGCATAAATCCCTTCCTCCTTGTCCTGCCTCGTGTAAGCCTGGAGAATCTGCCTCTCCATCCTTTTCTACTGTAAGGCCCTCTCCTCCCTGTGAAGAGCCAGCAATCTTTCCTCCCACCTCGTGTTTTCTAGACCTGGACGTTCCTGTTTCTTTCCCTTTGGTCTTCCCTCCAGTGGTTTTGGCACAATTCTTGAAGCACAGTCACAAAACCAGGGTGCAGTTCCATAACTAAGGCTTCACCCCTCCAGCAGAAGGATCTCTCCATGCACTTTTTCATACAACACTCCTATTTCCACACTGAAGTAAAGCACCTTATTGCCCCTACAAACCCCACACCAGTGTAAACACCCATCCCGAGCTGCCTGCAATGCACCTTCATGCCCACGAGGTTATTGTGGAAGTCCACCCTGGCTCGCAGGTCCTTGTTGGGCTTCCTCCCCAGGAACTCCTTAACAAACTTGTTGCTGTATTTCAGGTTGTCTCCGCAGCCACCCCACTGCCAAGCCTCACGGTTCTCCAGGTCGGGGGCCTCGTCACAGGTGCAACGCTCCATCCGCCCCGCGCTACAGGCCTTGGCCATGGCGTGTGTCAGCCCCGCTGAGGAGATGGCATACAAGAAGGCTGTCTCCTTGAAACCTGCAGGAGAGAGGAGGCAGAAGCTTTAATTGCATCTGGAACAAGGGTTAAAAATAAAAAAAAAAAAAGGAAATCAAGGCAAAACACACTGTGAGAAGAGTTCGAGCAACATCAAAGCATGTCAAGTTCCACACGCATCTCTGGTAGTGGAGAGGACATGGTGGAGAGCAAGGAATGATGGATAGATGTGGTACAAGCCAGGATTTAAGAATGTAAGTGCAATGTGGCCAGCTCTGTGGCTGTCACTGTGCAGTCTTTGACTGAAAACAGAAAGAGGTGAGCAAGATCTGGACAAGCCAGGACCATCACCATGGTACAGCAATACTGCTATCAAGGGGACATCAAATAGCAGGAACCCAGCATAGACTTCTATTCCCACAGATAGGGTAGACATCGTGAGGGCTCCTTGTTCTTCCCTCTCCCCCAGAGAAAAGAAATAATCACAGAATCACCTAGGTTGGAGGAGACCTTTTAAGATCATATAGTCCAACCAATATATATATATCATTGGGTCCTACTCTAGTCGAACAGAATTGTTAACAAAAGGCACCTGAGGGCTGGGAAGCACACAGTAGCCAGTCTGTCACCCACTGCAGCCCCTCAAATGCCTCAGAAAGCAGTTTAGACCTCAAACCTTTTACACACAACCCTTTTTCAGATTTTTTTGCTCACCTGCAGGGATGCCACAGCATCCACTCCCCACAATAGGTAAACTGAGGCCCAGAGAGACCCATAGTTTTGATCCAAATGATAAAGCCAGAAATAAAAAGCAAACATGCCAGTATTTATAGCTCTTCATTCTCCAGCTATGGAAGCCATAAACGACTGCATATTTGAGATGCAATTCCAGAACAACTTTGGATCCGACTCAAGAAATCCCCCACTCAAAAATAACACAAGTGGATGGTGACAGTAGTGGATATATCTGTAAGCTGCTGTGTCAACCAAGGACATGCAGAGACACTGCCAGGTCATTTTTGGAACTGTTCCTTGAGAGGTTCATGATAGTCCAAGCAAGCTCATGGGGTGACACCCTGGCCCATCCCCAGAGCCTGCCTTGCCAAAGCACTCACAGGTGTACAACACTGAACTTCAGCAGAACACAGATGAAAGTCCAGTCCAGAAGACTGAGGTATCGTCCTCCCAATGGGGCTGACTCAAACCAGATTGTGGGAGGAGTTGTCTAACTTCTACTGCCCACCTGGAAGAGAGGAGCAGGAACCTTTGCCTCATTGGAAGGAAGGTTAAAATAAAAAGTGCTAACTCCACACTCACTAGGGACACCATAAAGAGTGGCCAGGGTTGAGAAAAAAAAATTGTTTCTTCTTTTTCCTCTTTATTTTCTTCCTGAAGTTAGACTGTGTTCTCTGGCACCCCAGAAACATCTTCAGCATCGTGAACTCTCTCACTGGGAGCAGTGGGGGAATTCTTTACTTAGTTCAGTCAACAAAAACTCTTGGGAATGCAGACCAAACTCCCCTGGGAAGAAAATGCCATACAAGAAGCTTCTATCTCGTCAGCTGGTTCAGCTTTTCCTAGGTTACACCTTAGGTCAGACTGCCCACACGCCCATCAGAGGGATGCCACTAGTAGACAGCGATGCTCCCAAGTTGTAGAGTTGGCCTCTTGCCACTGCTACTCCTTGTGCTATGAAATGGAGAAGTACCTGTGTGCTAAGAGAAGGCCTTTGGTGGAGCAGAGCATGCAAACTCTTCTCTGAGAGTCTGAGACACAGCAATTAAGCAGCAAACAGCTTGGATGTGGTCCAGTTTAGTAGATCGCCCAGATTACAACCTGCTTGAAGGCCTCTTGGTTCGAAGCACTGAATTCACAGCGGTTGTGAAATCTCAGCAGAAAGTCAGTGCCATGCAACCACAACTCATACCAGGTTTGACAGAAAGCCAGAAGGAATGGTCCATTTGCCAGGTTCTCCCCCTCCATCAGTCTCCCCACCAGCTTTGGCTCTTCTCCTCCCCTTCTCCATCACTAAAAGCCTCACAAATTCGCAGTGCCCATCAGCACGGGTATCATCTCGCCCACAGGCAGCTCAGGGAGCTTCCAAGCAAGTCCATGTGACATTTGGCTCTGGCCAGATTTAAAGCCATCTCCGCCATGCACTATTTGATTGCACCAAGATATTTTGTAACAAGATAATGAGCTTTAAATCAATGCAGGCATTCTAACCCCCAGTGCAGCGACAGCCTGCCGTCCACAGCTATCCAGTTTCAGCCATTTCCAAAATTGTTCGCGAGCATCCCGAGTGGATAACAAGTCCCTTAAACAGTCCCCGGTTACTTTAAGACACAGGCTGCCTCAGCCCAAATCGCAAACCCAACAGCCGAGTTCTGGTGACCAAGTGTAAAAATGGAGGGAGAAATTTTTCCTAAGCAAAGCTGTGGGGATATTTTTTTGCCTTTTTTTTTTTCTTCTGTATGGTCCTGGAGGAGAGGAAGCAAGCCCACACTGACTTGAATACTTGTGTCTTAGCGGGTGATACATGTGCCCCTTTGGCCCCGGGTATCACTTGCCGCGATGCTGAACCAGGAACCAGCAGCTCCTGGAGAGGAGGAGAAAGATTTACAGGGCAGTGTGTTACACTGCGGGAACAACATCCGAAGGATTTACAGCATCAGTGGAGGGCAGAGATATTGCAGGGGCATAAAACATAGAAGAATGAGACAGCAGGCAGAGCCTTGCAACCCTCAGAGCTCCCATTTGTTACACGGGGTCCTGACAAGGGGTGAGGGGAGGGGTGGGTTCTCCAAGGTGTTTTAAAGCATCTCAACTTCGGGCTGCCTCAAAATACCCCTTGCCGAGGGCTGCCCACGGGGACAGGCACATCTGAAGGAACAAGCTGTGGCCTCCAGGTGTCAGCATGAGAAAGTGCTTGGCTCTCCCAAGGCCCACTAATCCAGGGACTCCTCTGGCATGCGGGGATATTTTTAAATGTCTTGCAGCTCCAGCTGGACCTCTTGGGTTTCATAAGGACTTTCCTTGTTTCTACTGCAGCCAGTAACAGTGCATTAGTTAAGCCCCAGCGCTTCTGAATTACTCCTTCCCACTAACTAGCGAGGGAGGGTGTTTTGCAAACCTCTTCTGCTCTTCTCTTTGAGGACATCGGACCTTGGGTTTCTACAGCCAGCTTTATCATTGAGTGTGGGATTTTCTGGAAGTCACTAAAGCCCTTGAGACCCGTGCAAGCTATCTGTAAAACAGTCCTCCTGCATCATTAGCTTCACTCCAGAAATAAGAACTGGATTTTACTGGGAAGGATGCAGGAAACTGGGCTATATGAGGTACCACAAAGGAAGAAGATAAATACCACCCACTCCTCCAAGAATCTCTCTCAGCTTCTGGTCATCTCCACCTGAGCTGCTGGGAAGGGGTGAGGGAAGTACCCACCACTGACATCCAGGAACCTTTTCTCTGGGTAGAGCAGTAACAGGACACACATTTACAGGTTTTACCCTGCACAACAATAGGGCTCCCCTTGCTCTCACTAATGAGACAGTTTTGCCTTGTTTCCCTTAACAAGGCTTTTTCTCAATTTCTTTCCTGAAAGGTTGACATAATAAATAGGGGGGAAAAAAAATGAAATAATAAAAAAAGAGGGGGCAGCTTTGGGAACTTCAACACCTTCCATTCCAACAACAGCACAACTTCCAGCAGAAGTGAGGAGGAACTGTAGTTACTGGCTGCAGATGCACATACAAACATCTCCAGCTTCCAAGGAAAGGAACCGTGGCCAGCAATGGGAAGTGGACAGGGGCTACTGCTAATACAAACACATAAATTACTGCCACACAGCACATCCTTTGCCTGCTGTGTGCTTTCATGGGTGAGCTGAACTGGGCTTTGTCTTTAAGCTCTTCTGTGAGCTCCTTTTGCACCTCTGGGGAGGTGGTGACCCACCGCTGGCAAAGGATGCACCAGGATGACCACTCTGCAAAATGCCAGCGAAACTGATGGGTGCAGGAGATGCCAGGACCCCCCCCATAGACCCTTCCACCCTGCTCACCTCTCTTTAGCAAGCTGGCCCGGTAGCGACCCTCCAGGGTGCAGTTCCAGCGCTCAAAGCGAAATTGGTACTGGCACTCCAGGGCACTCATGCTGATGGCCTCCATCAGTGTCTCAGCCACACCGGGGTCCCGCCGGCACATCCTGCGCTGCTTCTTCTCCAGCTTCAGGCGGTCACAGACTTTGTAGTGGGCTTTGACGGCAGCTTCCTCCATTTCTGAGGTCAGAGGGAAGATGGTCAGGGGTTCGTTCCCCGTCAGCCTGCAAAGGAACAGAGGGCACAGCAATGAGGACAGCAAAATACAGCCCGTGGTGGAAATGGGGTCTCTGGTGGGATTGGGCTCTCCCTGGCTGAGCACCCAAGTGGATTTGATGATGACTGGGCAAGGAGTGATTTTACAGCGAGGTTCTCTGGTGTGTGTGCAAGGTAGGAGGAAAGAAGAAATGGGTAAGAAACAGTACTTGGATGTAGGTCCTCTATGAGCTCTCACAGAGCTTGTTTGGACATAAGACCTTGGCAATCATCTCAACCACAAGACTGTGTTGAAAACTGAAATAGGGAAGAAATAATAGAAGGTACCTAACTACATAAACTTGGGAAACTAGCAGAAAGATGAGCACTAGCACTATAGCCACACTCTTGTGCATAAAAACTAAAAATAATAACGTTAGCACATCAAGCAGAACTGACCTGGGAAGGGATAGAGGGCAATTTGTTCTACCAGACCCCAGGAGATACACCAAGAAAGCACGTACAGACGCTCTGCCCTCAGCAGAAGAGATCCATACATAAAACCTAGCGAGGCACAGCCTGAGGCTTGAGAGCAGGATACACTCTGACAGGCGATACTGCCAAAAGCTTTTAACAAGGCAGAACCAGCTCAAAACCTAAAAAACGACCTGAAGGAATACGTGTCCTGTTGCCTTCTCTGAGCACAAGGTCCTTGACTGTACAATGTGCAACAAAAGAAGCCAGCTGACTGTTCCCAGTGTCAAGTGACGAGCTGCTGGAAAAGGACCAGGCTGGCATCGGCCCCGAGGAGCAGAGAGGCTGCAGGAACATCTGCTGGGCTCATGAGTGGTTTTGTTGGCCGGGCTGCCCGCACCCCACTCTCCTGGCTCTGCCCTTTTCCGGCCAGGTGCCAGTCCACGCAGTCAATGGGAATCACTATGTAGGGTTTGGTTGTTTTTTTTCTCAAAGGACCTGAAGACACGTTTCCCCCAGCCAAAAAGGAAGAATTGCTTCAAGCCAGGGTTGAAAACATGCTGGAACATTGCAATCCTGCGCAGGAGAGCATGGGGACGGGTCACAGGCTCAGGCATCTCCATCGCTGCAGACTCATCCCCTTCGCTCAACAGAGGGGTCCCAGAAACCCTCTAAAACTCCACCTTCTCTGAAAGAAAGGTTCTTTAGTTTGGGGGGGGGGGGGTGCGTGTTTGTTTTTTTTGTTTTGTTTTGTTTTTTTAAATAAGGATTTCTCTCTAATCAGTGGGACACATCATGACAGGAGCACAGTCCCAGAAGGCAAGCAGCTCTGCTTCAACTCTCACAGCTCCTTGCACAACAGGCACAAAATCCTGACATGAGCCACCACCAGCAACATCTCGTACAGATCCAACCGTTACTAATGATTTAACATCAGATGTTTAAAGGAGGGAGGAAAAAAAAAATAAATGCTGAGTTTGGATTTTTTTGGAGAACAAAGAGATGGGCAGGGAAATGTTCTCCTTCAGTTACCTTCAAAAGTATTAGGATTTCCAGGAAAAAAAAAAAAAAAAAACCACCACACAACGGTAAAAAAGAGAGTCCAAGTAATTTGTGGAAAACATAGAAAACTAGTATAACCAGGTAGAAATTTTTAAAAAATCAATTGTTTTTTCCCCAAATTCTTCTCCTCCAAAGGGATAAAAGCATCCAAAAAGGTAAAACAGCAAGCTCCATCTGAAGCCCTGACAAATGTTAACCCTTATATTTCTGCTCTGTTTGGACTGGGACAGAGCGTGGACTTGGGCTTGACTGCTCCCCGAGGAGATAGAACATCACCCAGCCCTGGTATCTTGTTAACCAAGGCTCTGAGCAGGGCTTGTTCATAAGAAAGGGGGCTTGGTCTGAGCTTCACAGTAGTAAATAAAATATCCAGGACATTCGCTCCTGGTTTTCATCAATTCTTCTTCTTGGAAGGTTCATTCCTGCAAGCTTTCACAGTTGGCAAAGGAGAGAGAGGGAAACATAAAAACATTTCTTACAGCTCCCCCTCTCCAGTTTACCTTTCCAACTGAGCAGGTACTGTTCAACTAAGTTGTACAGTTCAACTGTTCTGGGAAAGATAAGCTCCAAGTATCACGTAGCAGATTGCTATCACAGTGAGGAGGGATACAGAAATTGATCTTACGGCCAAGATTTCTGCAGAGCAATGAGTGATTTTGAACCCTTTTCCCACCCTCCCACTTAGTTGCTTGGCTTTGAAATACTTCAAAGCGCAGTTGCTGATAGCGCAGCCCAATTGCATGTGTCTCCAAAATGGGTCCCAATAAAAGTCAGCTAAAATATAACAAATCCAAAATAGAAAGCCTGGGATAGGGAGAAGGTAGAAAAAAGGATTTATGGTGAGCACAGTCCCAGAGGACAGCCCTCCAGCAGCCACTCACAACCAAGGGACAGAAAGTCCTGAGAAACAACAGAAAATTCCATTTTCACTGGTCTGTACAAAAAGCTTAAGTAAGGGGTCACCAGCTCCAATACCCGAAACACGTGGGTAGCAGCCATGGTGAGCTAAGAAGGATTGGGTTGCATGCAGACACCATTTCACCCCTTCCCGAGAAAACAACCCAAAAGACAAGATACCAACATGATGCTCTTATAGGGAAGGCAGAAGAGCACCTTTTTCCTGCCGCAGCTCAGCCCTGTCCTCACAAATTAGAGAAAAGGGGATGTGAAAATCCATACTGGTGGAAAACAAGGCATGCAATGCACATGTTGAATGGAAAGAGTCATCCATCACCACCTGCCTCATGGCTCAGACTCATCTCACTGGCTTTAAAGCTGGTCTGAATCAGAGTGAAGCAAGTGAATTCAAAAGTACCTCCAGAACAAGACAAGGAGTAAATTTGGGGGAAATTTGGCTTTTCCTAGCTAACAAGCAATGAAGCTCTTCCAGATCTTCAAGAGCAGAAGCAGCCCACTTGGTTTTCCCTCCCAGGAGCTGGATCTGTGCCCATTTCAGCAGAGGACAGACCGATGCCCACGCATTCCAGCAGCCTTGAGAAAAAGGGTGAGGTGGCACTTTTTAGAGAGTGGCATCAATAATAAACAAGTGCAGGCAGAGCCAGAGAGAGCTGGTGCCTCCACCTGAAATGCTGCCTTGGAGCTGCTGCTGCATGGAACCTTTATAATCCTATAAAGCCCTTTTATGCAACCAAGGCTGAGTGAGGTCCTGTAAGGCAACGATGTCAGATGCTTTCTCAGCTCCTCACAAAGACCCAGCTGTTCCTTTCAAGGAAGTTTTTTGGGATAGGGGAGAAGGGGGGGTGCTTTTTATTTTATTTTATACACACACAATCCATGACTGTTACAATTAAACTGCCAGCTAGCAGTCTGTAATTGTATTGTTTTGGATGGAGGGAGATGAGCATGAGTTGAAGGTGCGTTTGCCCACTCGGAACCTGGAGAGATACCAAAGATCTCATTGCACACAGCCCATGAAGCTTTAAGTCTCTGGAAATTAACTCTGGCCTCTATGAGAGCAATACAAATCTACAAAGTCAAGAAACTGCTTCTGCTTCAGACTTTGACATGATCTTCTGTCCACCTTGCCTGACTTCTGCTCCAAGTGGCATGCTTGTCCTGCTCAGACCTCGGGAAGAAGCCAGTTGCCAATACCCACCTACCCGAGAACCTTTGCAACATCATTTGTACTATTCTCCTTCCAGTTCAATCTGTCACTCATTTGAAGCCAGAAAACTAGAAGGTTTATTAGCACCAGCTGTAAATAGCAAGACCCATCCGGTTTGCGCATACGCTACTGGTGGCATTCGCTGCCTTGGTTGTGAACTTCAATGTCAAACATTGCCAATTGCTTCACTCTCCTGGCGTTCAGACTCCAATCACCCAGACTTGGGAGAGATCCCAAACAGCCCCTGCCACTGCACAGCTCACACCGATAGCTGTGTGGCCAAGTTTTATCTGTAGCAGCATGGAATTCTTGAGAAGCAGTTCAAGATGGGTCCTGTTTTCAGCTCCTCTTAGAAGTCAAGAGTTTTTAATCGCCTCATGACCTCACATAGTGTCCCTATGTTTTCCCTTATTTAACTGGGGACTTTCCCGATGAGAATTTGAGAGGGATGAGACAGAAATAAGGCGCCTGCATAGACCTGTGAGTGCACTCTGTTCTTTGACATGCTCAAGAGTTTCCTTTGCAAATGCCACCAGAGACGCAAGCCAAGGTGAGCTGCTTTCCTGCAAGGAAACGCCTCTGCTCTACCCACCTGGAATGACAGGCCTGTGCTTCCTTCTCTTCCAGGACATTTATTTTGGTACATCTGTACAAAGGCAGAATTCATTCTATTTTCACATGAACATTTCTCATGAAGTATTGCTACTCTTCAAATCCTTTTTCTCCTCTTTCCACCACTTCTTTCCTTTAAGGGTTTTTAAAAGTTTCTGAAAAGTCAACAACTTGCACGCTAACCTTCTTCACTGCAATACCTAAATTAATGACTCCATAACTCAAGGAGCCAGACTGAGTCACGGTGGACACCGGGTCTATATTATTATTTTTTGCATCCAACAACCATCAGATGGAGGTTGCCCTCTCTTTTCCCCACCATCACACTCCCACACTGTGAAGAAGCTTTCCAAAATTGATCTACCATGATCCCCGCAGTGCACAAAGGCTAATTGCTATTTGAAGTATAAGATGTCAAAAGTCCAGGAAAACTCTGTGAATCCCACAGTGAGTGATGAATGGTTGAGCAAGAATTGGCCATTGAAGAATCAACTCTCTCATTCACAGGTACAAGTGCAACCATTGTGGTCATGCTAACTCAGTGTTCTTTAGAGGAAACTATCTTCAGAGTGCTCACCAACCTCATTTCTGCTCTTACCAGAGCTGTCAGAAGCATTGGTAAACTCCCAAATCATTTGGGATCAGAGAAGTCTTCCTCTTCTTTGCTACTAAATAATTAGTTCTCTATTTTCTTTCTATGGCTAAAAGTTAGAACTAAGTGATTTTGCTCCAAGACGCAGTGCTCACCCCAGCACTCAGGTATTCGTGTCTATTGGATTTTATGGTCTAAGCAAGGTGACAAAGCCACACGTGATAGCGTGGTGGGAATTAGGAGGACAGAGGAGAAGAGCAAGGGGGAATGTACAACCCAATAGAATCATAGAATTGTCTAGGTTGGAAGGAACCTTAAAGATCATCTTGTCCAACCATCAACCTAACTCTGACAAAAAAAATAAGAAATAAAAATTACTAAACCATATTCCTGAGGACCATGTCTACCTGTCTTTTGAACACCTCCAGGGATGGTTCCTCAACCACTCGCCTGGGCAGCCCATTCCAATGCTTGATAATCCTTTCAGTGAAGAAATGTTTCCTAATATCCAATCTAAGCCTCCCCGGCACAACTTAAGGCCATTTCCCCTTGTCCTATCTCCTGTGACATGGGAGACAAGACCAACCCCTGCCTCTCTACACCCCCCTTCATGAAGTTATAGGGCGCGATAAGGTCTCCCCTCAGCCTCCTCTTTTCCAGACTGAGAGATCCCATTTACAAAAGAATGAAACATCAGTCTCTATCAGACTCCTGATGAAGAATGTTTCAATAGAGTCTCCTTTTTTAGGAGACAAAAAAGTGCATATTCTTGGGGGCTTCAGCAATTCAAGCTTGTCTTCACTCCTCTGCCTGGAGAGATCTATACAGTGATTTTCTCTGGGCCTCTTTGAGCATCTTGGGAAAGGGGATGGAGGAGTGGGCATGTGAGGATCCTGCTACACATACCTGCCAGTCTCTCAGGACCTGTCAAGAGTTATGTCCAGTATCCAGCAAAAAGAGAAATAACAGCTGCTTTTGGAAGAATTAGTTTTCTGGTTCTAATCACCAGCTCTTCTCTTTCCAACATCGCTCTTCTGAATGTTTCTAACACTCATATCAGCCACTCTGATCCCAAATCATTAAGATCTTTTTAGGCCCAGGTGCTACCACAGATAATTTATGCCTGAGTTTCCCATCCTAGCCTTAGTTGAAGTTCACACAGAAGTCAGGTGATTTCTCCCAGCCTGCTGAATGTATTGGTCCAAGCAAGTGAGGTGTCCCTGAGCCAGCTGTTCTGCACTGAGAAGATACCTGGACCCCAACACCCTTACAAAGGAGTTGTCACATCAGTTCAGAGGGGGTTTTTTTCGGTGAATTGGGCAAGACACAGATGGTTGCCTCCCAGATACAGGATGGTTGCTGCATGTATAAATAAGCTTCCATGCAATTTCTTGCCAAAACATGCCCTCAACTTCTCCTGTACAAATTACCAAAAAAAATTTGGCACCACATAGTATATGAGGGCAAAATTTAGCAGCTGAAGGAAAAAATACTTCAGTGAACAAGCAGGGAATACGTGACTCAGTTCAGATGTGAAGGGCTAGAGATGTTCTTGTTATGGTGAATCCCTGCATAGGAACTATGGGACCCAAGATGCCACGAGGACCAGCTATTTTTGCACTGTGGTGACCAGAAGCACCACAAGCAAATAGTGCAGCATTTCCCCCTCATGCAAGGCAGAAAACCTGCCCAGGTTATGAATTACGGTTAACAGCACCCCACTGAAGTAAGGAAGCATTGCCTTCCCTTCTGCCTCCCTTCCCCCAGGAAGGGGGGGGATGCAAAAAAGAAAAATCACAGAGGAAGGAATCAAACTTGAGTCTTTCAGCCCTTGGTGGTATGCCTGAACCACTACCTCTTCTCCTCCCCCCATCTCCTTACAACAAGCCTTATTCAGGAAGATTTGCAGTCCACCAGAGCAAAAGACATTTTTATTTGAGGCAAATATCTCAGAGTTGCAACATTAAGAGCCACCAGCACGGGAACAACACAAGGGGAGGGCAAATATCAGGATGTTTGCAATATTCCTTGCAATTCACGTGGTCTGTGATAAACAGTTCCCAGCTCCAAACCACCTTCAGGAAACACCGCTGGGTTTTTAACGAGGGGGTGTTCAGTTTATACAACTCAATGGCTATTAGCTGCCCTTGGCTGGGAGGTCCCAGATAGTTTGGCCTCCTGCAACCTAATTCCTCTGGAACGACCCATTTGTCAGTAAGGGAACAGAGGTGGAGAAAGGAGGCAGGTGGGGGAGAAGAGGAGGGCAAGGTTGTTTCCTCTCTCCCCTTCATCCTCTCAAGAATGAAACAGCAATCAGCAAGATTTACAAAGGATTTTCAACCCAACTTAAAACTGGCTGGTGAACTGTGGTGCCAGTGGAATGCATGGGCAACAGGGGCTTTCACTCCCGATTTAAGACGGCATTAGCTTTGCCCTTGGCAGCCTGTGCCAGGAATTAGCCCCCCGCCGATACCCCCTAAATGGCTGGACAGGTCCCAGGCCCCCACCCCACAACCAACCACTACTTATTTGTATTTATTTTTATTTTTTTTTGTTCCTTTTTCAGCTTAACACCATTTCTTTTGTCGTGGGTCCCACTAGACTGTAGGCAATGTGCAGTTGGGAGTTTTGGTGCAGGGAAGTAGTAAGTGGGGACCAGTGTGCTGGAAGATGACAAATAAGCTCAGAATCAAAAAAAAAAAGTCTTGTTTTAACCCTTTATCTCTCCATGGCATGGAGGGATGAAAGACAGAGGTTTTCAGAGTATTTGCCATGATAGGATGAATTAATGAGATACACACGTGGACAACGTATCTGTTTTTTTCTTTCATCCCTCCACACCATGGAAAGATAAAAGGTTGGGTTTTGGGGTGGTGTTTTTTTGTTTTTGTTTTTGTGTTTTTTTTTTTTCATTTTTTACACTTTTGAAGATCCTCCCCATCTCAGGATCCCTGATCCCTGCTGCAGTAAAAACCAGCTCAGCTCCATCCCTGACACGGAGTTAGAGTAGTTCATTTTAATCTAGAATTGGCCCTAAGAGCTCTCCATGACCTAGAAAACAAGGGGCATTTTCGGATCACATTTACAGAAAATACACTTAAACATCCCTACCCCCTGCCCTGCTTTTGAATTGTTTCAGGTGGGGTAGAGGACCTGGAGAAGACCACAGGATCACACAAAGAAATACAGCAGAATAATTTATACCAGATTTTAAAGACAGCAGACCAGAAGAAACAGGCCAGGTGCTCAATAGTACAATTTTCTTACAACAAAAATTTGAACCATACATAAACTCTGTTACATCAGTTCCTACTGTAAAGCCCAAAAAACAGAAAGTCATCTCTGCCATAAACCTGCAGCAATAGTTTTGGTTTCTGTTCCAAGCAAAGGAAACCCAAGTCCTTGGTCTTTCTCGGGAGATTTCCTTGTCTGGAGAGAGTTGCACATGGCAACAGATATTTAGCATTTGAAATCGAAGCAAAGAGGACCAGAGAACCCCAGTTCAAGAGGGACAGGGAACTACTGGAGAGAATCCAGCATAGGGCAATGAAGATGATTAAGGGATTGGAGCACCTCCCTTAGAAAGAAAGGCTCAAGTTGCTGGGACTCTTTAGCCTGGACAAGAGAAGGCTGAGGGGAGACCTTATTTATGTTTATAAGTACCTAAAGGGTGGGTTGAAGGATGGAGCTGGAGACTTTTCAGTGGTTTCCAGTGACAGGACAAGGGGCAATGGGCTCAACCTTTGTTTTGACCCCGTATGGTGATTTTTATGTTCTCAGCACCAAGGCAGGAGACTATAAGAGATGCTCTGCAGGACCTTGCTTCAGCTGCAGCTTATCAATATCTGAAAAGCAAGTGGCAAGAGGCCTCTTCTCAGTGGTTCCCACCAACAGGACAAGGGGCAAAGGGCACAAACTGGCACCCAGGAAATTCTATCTCAACATGAGGAAAAACTTCTTTACTTTAAGGGTGCCAGAGCCCTGGAAGAGGCTTCCCAGAGATGGTGTAGTGTCTCCTTCTCTGGAGATATTCAAAATCCACCTGGATGTCTTCCTCTGCAACCTGCTCTGGGTGGACCTGCTTTGGCAGAGGGGTTGGAGTAGATGACCTCCAAAGGTCCCTTCTAACCCCTGCTGTTCTGCGATTTAACCCACCTGCACTTTCCAGCTCTTTGGATGATGGCAATAACCAAACCAGCAGTGTTGAGCACTAGCACCTTGCAACACTGGCTTGAGGGAGTCATAGGTTCACAGGATCATTTAGGTTGGAAGGCATCTGAAAGATCATTGAGTTCCAACCCCCCTGCCATGGGCAGGGACACCTCACACTAGACCAGATCGCTCAAAGCCCCATCCAGCCTGGCCTTGAACCCCTCCAGGGATGGGGCAGCCATGACTTCCCTGAGCAACCTGTTCCAGTGTCTCACCACCC
>JAOQGH010000012.1:2128646-2155663 GCA_025769975.1 Gallinago jamesoni
TGCTCCATCCCTCTGATCATCTTCATGGCCCTCCACTGGACCCATTCCAACAGGTCCATGTCCTTCCTGTGTTGAGGGCTCCAACCCAGTACTCCAGGTGGGGTCTCATGAGTGCAGAGTAGAGGGGTAGAATCACCTCATATGTTCCGAACACCCTGCTCTTTCCTCAGAGACTCTAAGCACTGCCGCGCTCCCTTTCGGCACCCACAAGCCTGCCATGTGCCCAGCAAGCCTCCCACCCACGGCAGCCCTCAGCACACTGGGACGTGGGCATGCCTCGCAGGGCTCCAGCCATGTGTTAGTGTCAGTCTCTCCCAGCCACCCCTTGCCAGGGAACGCATCTGACTTTGTAATGAATCGCCCATTTGTCTCCCTAACACCTCAGCCAGCTCTTTTGTTAAGCCTTTATCTCCCAAATTTAACAGCTCCTCAGCACACATCATCCAGCAGCAGGACTTGGACTCTTCCTTTCCCCCCCCCTCCCCATCCTGTCTGTCGGATAAATCGTGCCGTCCCTCCCAAACACTGGCTGCTCTGTTCTCAGCAGATGCTGCAGTTCCATAGTTGCTGCTCTTGCCCAGACCACAGAGATTGGCAGCCAGGGAAGAAACTCCTTTGAGCCAACACAGCAGCTTCCATCACTGCTTGGAGATATCCCTGTGCGCGCACACACACACAGTTAAGTTGCACAGCAGCTAGAGAGAAAAATAAATGTCACTCTCCAGACAACACAAAACTGAACCTTTGAGGGAAGCACAGTGAATGCAACTGTCCCCTGAGCTCCTCAGGTTCATTGGGACATAAAGACAACCGGAGAATGAGCTTCCTTCTTCTCCTTCCCCAGCTTTTGTATTCAAGACCTGGAGGTCCCAGCTGGAAGCAGAGACTGGCTCCTGACCAACTTCTGGACAAATGACAGTTTCTAGAAACAAGCACGCAGATTCATGCAGAAGAGGGTTTTTCACCTCCTCCTCCCCTCAAAACATTTCACCCAGCCCCTATTCTATATCGCACGGAGGTCAGCTTGTGGAGTATTTAGATGGTTGGGCGGTTTGACACATCATCTGATCTATTTTGGGAACAGTTTACAGCTCTGCAATTCCTCCCCTGTACAACAGCGATAGCTTTTCCACTCTAATGTCATATTATCCTCATGGCAGGTTTAAAAACTAAACAGGTGAAAAAACAAGCTTTCTGGGCACTGGAGAGAGCAGGATGCATGAGAGACACACTATGGTTATGGGATGGTAGAAATTTTCCCTCATTCTGAGCCCCAACAGAGCTTGCAGGAATGAACTATGAACATAGAGGCTGGTTCCTTACAAAACTCAACAGGAGGATCCTCAGAGGCTCTTGCATAAAGGTCACTCCATGACAAAAAGGGGCTCATTAATGTCTTTCTGAAGCAGTTTTGCAGCCCTGAATCTTTACAAGCTTCAAATGGAACTTCAACAGTCAGATCTCCAGTTAAGCAAAGGAGCTCTGCTTAAGGTTTCAAACTCATCTCATAAGCATAAACCACCAGTGCAGGAGATTACGTTCCTGCTTACTTACCCTGGAACATGTGCCCACAAAGCCAACCAACATCACAAACCACACTGTCTTCTGCTCCAAATGCAAGGACACTGTAAGGTCCCTCCTTCACTGCCATCCATTGTACAACATTGTTCTCTTTCTCTTGATCTCCCCCAGCACCCGAAAACACCACTCCTTCACACCACAATTTGTCTCAGCAAAAGGAAGAAGGAAAGAACAAACAATGTTAATACCGACCATCAGACTCCCAACATCCATTCCCCACCACCAAGAAAGGCCCAGGTCCCACATCATTATAGGAATGGTGCAACCCTTCCTCAAAAAGATTGAATCCACGCACAGTTTTGGGGAAAGAAAATAGATTCTGTATCAGTGGTTAATTACATGTAATGAGTAAATCAATGTTGATAGCCAAAACGTCTTTAACAGGCCTGTGTTGCTGGCAGGATCCTCACTCATCTTTTGAAGGACTACAGAATATCAGCAAGGACCTCAGCGAGACCTACCTCTCAACACTTCAGGTGAATACATTCTGAATACTTGGTGACTTCAGCATATACATCTTCTTTACAATACTGTATAGAGTCAATATGAACAAAGAGTCATATTAACCAAAATACTACAGCCCAGGGAGACCCAAAGTTTTATTCTATGGGAGCTGCTGAATAGAGGGGACTGCATGTCATCCATTTTCAAAGCAACACGCTTGTTCTCAGTAGTTAAAACAAAAATCCTTTATGCCTTGCATTAAAGGGACATGGAACACAACCAACCAGCATTAAGGAGAGCATTTCCTTCTTGTATTGATCATCCACCCACCCACCTTGCATTAAAAAGGCAGGGGGGGAGGACAACAAGCCAAGTGTTATACATAGCAAATTCTGATTAGATTATGAAACTTTAAGAAGATCTTAACAAGTGGACAGTGTGCATTTTACATAATTAGCTTGTTACTTATAAATGCCTTCCATAGTGCCAATGGCAGATTTTCCCCACCTAAAATAGTCTAAAGCTGTTGGATTCAAGGACTCCTGCCATCCCAATTTAGATCAACTCAAATACAGAAACCACGAGGTGGTTTCGTTACACCAAGATTAAGAATTGAATCGGCTCTTGTGTGCCTGGATGTTGGAAGGAGTAAAAGATTACAGAGGGCAAAGGCATATTATATCATGCTGCACCTCGCCAGCCCAATCCTCACCAAATGTGAAAGCTGTTCTTCAGCATTTTGGCAGATTTCAAGTTACTTTTTGAGGGAACAGAAATAGAGCCTCATTAGGACTGGATGTAAAAGTGCAGCATTGTGGGATGCCACAACTGTATCCATATTTATTAAGCAGAAAACTGTTTGCCAGCTCCATGAGATGTATGCTTCATGAAGCTGGGGTTATTTCACCTCAAATCCAAGAAGCAGCTCAGACCAAGCCTTGAACTACAACCACTGCCTATAAAATAGGACTTCAGAAGTAGGAAACCAGGTGAGGAAGCCATTTGATTGCAAGTTGCTCATGCTTGACAAGAAAGTCCCAACAAATGCAGAGCTACACCCTGTTCTTCCCAAGCCAATCCCTATGTTACTCTCTCAGCACCTACAGGCATCTAAGGGATACTTTTTCCAAGTGAAAAAAAAAAAATCATACTAGAAAGCATCTTGAAGAAAAAAAAATTGTCTCATGGGAAGAGGATCCACAGGCTTAGAGTTATTCCAGCAATCAAACGGCATCCAAACTGTCAAACCAGTTTATGTGAGTTCCCGTTTTCTAAACCGCCCAACAACAGCCAGTGAAACAGAGCAGACAGACAGTCCTTGAGCCCAAAACCACCATGGAGGTAAGCTATAAGCCCTATGGGTGCACGCTACATGATGCCCTGTCTTCACCTACTCAATTGCATTAAGACGTATACAATAATGCCATGAGGTAACATTGAGTATGTCCTTTCCATATGTCATATAAGGACCATTTCCAAGGACTGAAGGGGAAGATGGTGGCCATGTACCTAAGGCAGCAAACAGCCTCAAAGAACATGAGGAAAAAGGACCATTACCCTTTTTCTCAATAGTTTTACTCCTTAGACCCCAAAAACATCATTGGGTCCACTTTAGCAAATCTACAGTTCAGGATTTGAACCTTTTCCTTTTGAAAGATCATAGAGTTATATTTTTGTACCATATATTAATGGTATAAAGTTTCAACTGACTTTGACTACAGAGAGATCAGAAGCTCCAATTGAGAGATGTCCCATTAATCTACACATTTGGGAAAAACTAACAAGAACAAACAAAAAACAACCAGTGCATTTTCCACACTCATCTGTACCAGAATGACTGATGCTGATACTCTGTCTTACTGGCTAAATTGTCTGTGTGCTCTGAAAAAAAATACACAATGCACCCCCCAGTCAAGGGATGGATGATCAGTTTTTCCCAGATTCAGAGGCATTTAGCTCACGTCTCATTTGAAATAATTACAATCTACATCCCTAAAGTCCTCTAGAATTCAGAATGCTTTGGAATCTACCTGTGAAGCAGAGATGGAGAAGAGATTTGAAAATTTTGTATCTAAATTATTCCTTGTGAACTCCTTTGAGAACTAGAAGTGAAAAGAACAAAATTTATATATGTATGACTTGTAATTCAGACACTCAAGGGCCAGGAAACATCATAGTTACGTGTATGCATTAGGAAATCATTTCTATCTAAAAGGATTATGTGACCACATTCTGTAAAAGAGTACTGCATGAGATGGATAATCTTTTCCAAATTCCTCATCTTGTCCTCATTTCCTCAGGATAACTAGGTGGAAAGGAGGCAGGGGACCACAAGAAGAGTGAAAGAGCAAACTATGATCTTATGAGTATCACGTTGGAGAATTAAAATCCACTCTAGAAGGTCCACAATACCAGGCAAAAATCAGTCAAACATCTTTCACAGTTTTTCACAAGTCATTAGCATGCCTCATTTTCCAGATACTGAGTCTCTAGGGGTTTCCCTAGTGATGAGGACTAAACATGGGGTGACCTATAATAATTTTAAGTACTCAGAAGGAATGAAAAGAAAGCTGACTGTCAGCTTCAGAAAGGGTGCTGTAGATAAGTGGACTTTTGATAGCTCTCTGAGCTGTGTCTCACACAGCATCTTAAAAACACCGACGAGGAACCAAATGTGTTTTCCATTGACAGCAGAACCTGGATAATGTATTCTAAATAATCCTTGGGGCCATGCAGTTAATGAGAACAGTAAAGAGGACTATTTAGCAATTGTTCATTCACTGAAAGAGGCAAAGATTTTGCAGAACAAAACTAGCACCCAACCACAAAACAAAATTCCATTGCAGTGGCACGCACAAAGAAGATGATTTCAGTTACTCATACAGCTCACCTCAAGTTTTTTTAAGTTCAACTGGCCTTACATTAGCCATACTTGTGTATTAAAAGGCATCTCCAGATGCTTTAAGTGCTGGCATTAAATCCCACTGTTCTGGATTCCCTTGCAGATGCATTTCAGTAGTTACTCTCAGTTTTCACACACATTTGCCAGAAGTGGTGTTCAGTGCTACAAGGGACAAGCAAATTCCAGGGACTCCAGTCCCTGGGGGTATATACGTCAGGGGAATCCTGTGGCATGTATAAAAAAATCCAGTATTAAAGCTATTTGTGACAGTGCTTTAGCACAGGTGGAATTTGTCTGACATAGAAACACTACAAACAGGAAAAGAAAAATTAAAAACCACAGTGGGCATATTTTGTAAGCTTTGCTGTGAGTCTTCACGAACACCCTTTATCTTCTTTTTCAGTTTAGCCCTTCATGTACTAACATGATCAGTAATAAAGAACACTGAGAACTCCCTCCCTGGACCACTCCATCAACAGATGCTCATTAGAGCTACTCATAACCAGAACAACCCTAGCCTGAAATGAAGTATCCATCTGTTTTTAAAATGCATGTGGGCTTGCTTTACAATTCCCACATCCCACCTCTTTCAGTGGGTCTGTAGACTGAGTCATCCTTCCCGGGATAATACAGGATACAACTACATTAAACTTATCCAGCTTAGAGCCAATGAGCTAAATAAAATCAAATCAGCAGAGTTTAGCTTAATTTCTAAGTGTCACAAAGGTGCTCAGCTACACAGTGAGATCTCAAAACCTATGAATAGCGATATTGGAACAAAAGTACAGACTTGTGTTTCTGAGAAAAGAAACAACTTGCCAATGAATAAGTCTCCCCACCAGGTTTTCTCACCATACAGAAGAAGCAGGACCAGAGCAGTCTGCTCAATGCTAAATAACACGCAGAAGACAAAAGGCAGAGCAAAAGAAGTTAAAAGCTGGCTGAAGCACCAGTCATACCCCACTTGCACCTTAATTTAGCATAAGTTATGCTTTCCCTTGGACCCTGTGGCAAAGCACATTTATAGAATCATAGAATTTGAGAGGAGGGGTATGAACGCAAGTTGAAGGGAAATAATTAGGAGATTCAAGGAAGTCTAAACCTAAACAGGTACACACACCAAGATGAGATATTTCTTTGGCCTCATCTACCAGCCTGAACTAGAATTCCCAGCGCTTTAAACAAGTCACTGCAAAACAGCATTGCTGAAGCAGCAGCTGAAACCCTATAGCACTGCGACAAAACTTGGCTACGTCCTTCTCTTCGGTTTTACGTCCTTCCCTGGTAGATGGTATCACGTTCCCCTTTCTTCATCTGTGCTTGAGACTTTCCAGTTGGCTCCGTGTCAAGAAAACTGTCCCACCCCCAAGGCTCGGTCTCTCATCCCTGCAAGAGTGCATGACTTCTGCCAAGCCTTCCACTGACCTCCCCAGCTCCCTCCAGCCCTCCCTGAGGTTACAGAGGCATCCAGCATTCCCTGACCTACGTCCCCAAGGGATACTAACCCACAAGTCTCACACCTCACTTCCTTGAAACCCCACAAGTGTGGGTTCCACTTGCAATCCTGCAGGCTGAACCACAGGAACAAGAGTGGCAGGATCTCGCTTGCTTTGCCAGCTTTCTCTTCACCACTCTCCCCAGAGTAAGGTTTATTTTCTCAGTGGTGGAGAAAGGAATCCCTCTAGTTTACCCCTCTCCAGCCCCAAAATAGCAGTGGCTGAAAGTGCCTCAACAGCATATAACTTGCATCCAGCTGGAGCAACAAGCAATACTGAAACTAAAATCAGGGAAAGACATTTTATTTTGTAGCAAAAAAACAACCAGGAGACATTAACTTTTTTTGTTGTTACAGGATGACTAGTAGGTCTCAGGGCAGAAAGAGCAAGAATAACCCATCCTAGCACAAAACTGTCACTATCACTTATCATTAAAAACACTATTTGCTTTAATTTCTTCCACCTTGTGTCAAAGAGTTTATGCAAGCCCTAGTTTCCTAGACTCATGATTTCCCACTCAGTTTTCTGCTGAAGGATTTCCATGTTGATAGTCTTGACATTTCAGTAACAGACTCTGATCTATTCTGGAGCTGTCAAGAAGCAAAGTCAACTTTATCACAGCAAACAGCAGCTTCAAAGGAAGTAAGGCCCAAATAACACAAAGATGAGAAGAAACCTTACTAACAGAGCTCTACAACATAATTTCTTTGTGAATCAAAAGCATTCTTTGCACTGGAATTTTTCTCTAAGTTAAAGAGGGCTTACAACTAATTAAAAAAGCCCTCCAAGTTTCTAAAGTATTTCAAGTGATAAAACCAAAGTTACAGCCCAAAAATAAATCATAACAGTAATATGCACACACTTGAGAGAAGAAAAAAACCACACCAGATATAAGCCTACACTGGAAAAATCTTACACTTAGCGCAGCCAAAATGCCAGTTGATACATGTCACATTTGGGCGCTCCAGGCCACACTATCACAATGGCTAATACAGGCAGGCAGAGCTCCAAAACGTATGTCCAAAGCCCAAGAGGACACACAAATGCTCCTCGGAGCCTTAGAGAACGCTGATGGCATCTCAGGCCTTTTGCTGAAGCTTTCACACACGTTTAGCATCTTGAACAGCAGAGCAAGTCAAAGCAAGGCTACGACCTTTCAGACACCATTACCGGCTAATCCTTCTTGAAGGAGGGCCTCGGAAAACATTTAGATTGAAGTATCCATGAGATTAAGATGTTTATCCATCTTGTATTTTGCACATTTGTGATTTCAGCGTCTCCTGGCTGGAAGAGCTCAGGAGGACCAAAGGTCAAGAAAGAAAGAACGACTCCAGCAAAGAGAAAGGATAGCAACGCTAACAAATCTTTTCTATGTTTGCTAGAAACTTGTTGTCAGTCCACAAATAAAAGAGTGAAAGAAAATTAGGGGGCATTTTTCCCCAGAATGGAAATACCTTGTGCAGCTGAGTTGTCAAATCTATGGGGCTTAACGAGAACTAAGAGCATAAAATGAGTGATCTTTGGTAAGACTTTCCAGGTGTTGATATCTGGCTTCAGCCAGAAGTGCCACGAACCCCTGAAGATCACCCCAGCCCATCAGCAGCCCAAAGCCATCTCAGCACAAATGCTAACAAGGTCAATTAAATCCCCCTGTGGCTGGAGATGCTGCATGAGCAACCACGTGCAGAGATAGTCTTCCCTTCTCCCACTCCAAACTTGAAGGAGTTTGGCACCAGAGCACCCATGGGGAAATGTCACAGAGACACTCAAATCCTTGGAGGATAGTGCTAGCCCTTTCCAAACACAGCATGGGAAGGGAGGTCTCCAAAGCAGCATTGGCCACATATCACAGAAAAGCATGCTGTATGCTACTGCAAAGAGAAGAGTTTAGGTGAAACAGCAGGAGGGAAGAGAGGATGAAGACACAGGAGTAAGCAAACAGTGTTCCTTACAATCCCCATGAAACAAGGAGGACAGGGTTTTATGGCAAAAAAAGTAAAACCCTTCCTAACTCAGTTTATCAACTTCATCCTAGAATAACTATGGTTTGCAGAGTGCCTGCAAACTCCAGGCTTAGGAAGCTCACACCAGACACCTTTGGTCACAGATGAGACATCACTCCACTACAGCAAAGCCACACCGAGCTCCATCTGTGTTACAGAGTCATGCCTCCAACTACTATGTCACCTGGCAGGAGTTGCACAAGGGCAGGGGACAAGTTTTCCAGTGCTTCTTACAGTGTTTCTGGAATCAATACCTATTGGGACTCATTTAGAATGTTGGGGAGGTGGTCCTCAGCAAAGACGGCCCCTGGCAGTTTTATGTTCCTACATACTTGGTCACAACAAATGGATCAGAGGGAGAAAGTTTCAGGGCACCTCTGGACATCCCCCAGGCAAGCTTTTACAGCCTCCCCCAAAATAACCTTCATTGGATTCACACTCAAGGCCCCAGAGCTTGTGAAGGAGGTTTAATTTTAGAGCACACATCGGATTTGCTTACATAATTTTCTTGATTTGGAAGGTTTTTATTTTCCTTAGTGAGAAAAGCTGTCCAAATTTATCACGTTAAACGGGGAGCTTGCTTGCCCATAAGGATCTTAAAATACATCAGCTGCAATTTTCCTTTTAAAATTTGCATATCTCAATTAGGGCAATATGGAATTAGAGCAGCTTTAAAAAGTGAGGTGGGAAAGAAACCATTAAAAAGGACAAATCCTTACCAAATTATACTGGCATCGAAATGCAACGGGCCACAGGGTGTCCAGAGGCTGCTGAAAACAGGGCAGCAAGAGATCAAGAAATAGTTCCAGTCTGAACCCATTAAGAAGGATGTATAAAAATCCCACAACAGGGATTTTTATTGATTTTAGGAGTTTTCAACTCTGTTAAGAGAACACTGCCTTTCTACTAAAGGCATATTTATAAGTATCAGAGAAGATGTTGATCTCATTTACCTGGACAAGAGTTCAGCCTATAAAGAAATTTCTCTTTTGGGTATCCTGTAAACCAGTCCTCATGGTTAAAGACAGGTCTGGGCCCAGGTAATTAAAAACTTAAGTATATAATAAATTTAAGGGACTTTTTTTTCCCACCCATACTGGTAGCACATACTTTGATTATTCCCTTTTGAGAGTATTCTTTGAGCAAGAATAAGAGGGGAAAAAAAAAAAGCCTCCCAAGATCTGATCACTGATTTACATTACTACTCTAGGAAACTTAGCTAGAAAAAACAGATTTAATATATAACTTCAGCAAACACCCACTTTGTCATTCTTTGTTGTGACAAAGCCTGAAGAAGGTTGGGGATTGAAGACCAACATGATGTTCTTCAGCCATGCACAAGCTGCTACAAAGAGGGAAGGAGGAGCTCCTTGGTGGTAAGAAAATAAGATTAAATCATTTTATGGTTCAGCCAGAGAGCTTTCCATCACCTGTTAGAGGAAAGCCTTCATTGCTAGGAAGCGAAGCCCTGATGAAAGCAGCCAGGCTCACAGGAGAGCATCTTTCATTGAGCATTTGAAAGGCTGGTGTGGGAAAGTGTCTGCCAGTGGTTGCTCAGACCATTACAAATAGGGGCATTTCCAGACTCAATTTATAACCCAGCCACAGTGGGCTGCTGAGTCCTTCCACCTCTGCATCCCCAAATAAAACCAGAACACCTCCAAATATTGGGTTAGAAAAGAACTGCCGGCAGCTTTAGCGGTGTCTCTCCATCATCCCCGTGGCTGTGAGACATGGACTTTTTTTTTTTTTTGCACGGAGGCACAGTGGGTCCTTTGATGGCTCTCAGAGCTGCAGCACAGAGTGGTCTCACAGCCCCAGCACAGCAGGGCAGCAGCATCTCCATCCCACTTGCATGCAACCCCTGTTCGCTTCTCTGCCACGGGGCACCAGGGAACTTTTCATGAAAAGCCATGAAAAACCTGAGCTAAAGAAACCAATAGTCTGTTCCCCGTGCCCCCCCTTCCCCCCAATAAAAAAAAAACCACCCCAACTCATAGAGCTTCCAGCTGCTCCTGTGACCACCCCAAACTGCTCACCTATTTCTTAAGTGATGCTAAACTGAGAGGAGTTGAAATATCACGAGCAGGGGGAGATGCAAGACAGGGAGAGTGAAGTTACACAGGGTTATTAACAAAATAAACCTTCGCCCTGGCAGGCTGAAGAAGTACCAACAGCAACGTTGGCACTCGGTTGTGATTGGGTTTAACCCTTTCACTTCCTCCCTGTGAAAGATGGCAAAGCTGCACCAAATAGCCATCCCCTTCCCCAGGCTGCTGGCAGCCACTCAGAAGGGATTAAATTTAAACCCAGAGCAGCAAAACAGGGGTTTCAGGTGAAGCCCACAGGCTCAGGAGAGTATTAAAATCAGTAAATGGACTGCAGGGATACAGGGAAGGGGACGGAGAGCCTCATCTACAGAGGGGCCAGTGCTACCTCCTCTCCTGAAAGCAGAGACAAAGTTTTTTGGGTCAGTACGAAGGAAAAAGAATATATTGTGATAATTTTTCTCCCCTGCTCAGGGATCTTGCCCTCACTTGGTACCGGCAGGATGCCCCTCTTCTCCCCAAGATACGCATCATCTGATGCTTAAAACACAGAAGAAAACCTCTGTCCCACCTAACTCTCTCCAAAGCAAGAATTCTCCTGCCCGGTCACCCAGGGCATCGCACACAATGAATGTTTTTCGCTCAAGCTTCAGGGAAGCAGAGGCCGATCTCTTTCCCAACCACAGCTCATCTTCAAGCAGGGAGTTAAATTACTGAGCGAGGAGGATGAGTGCGCCGCTGGTGAAAGTCCTCCCATTTTATCCAGAGAGTTAAGGACAGCAGAGAAAAAAAGAAAAAAAACCTGGGGCGTGACTCACTGCCCTGCATTTTTGAGCAAAAAAGCAAAGAGCTTGGTTTGAAGAATTAAATAGAGCAAGATGTGGAAAAGGAGGTGGGGGAGGATAAAAAAAAAAGTGAAAGTAACAAAACAGAGCAAACACCTCTAAAACACTCTGGCTGGACACTTTTAAGCACTGAATCAGCAAAGGCAGGGGCTCTTCGCAGGAGCTGGTTCGCACATTAGCCTAGGTTATGTGTTTGCAGTATTAGATCTGAGAGGCTGCCTGTATTAGTCATCTGTAAGGGGAGACTCCAGTAATGTTAACTGGAACCCGCCGAGCCCAGGAATGCTAAACGGGGTGGTTAAACCCCATCACTTTTTGAAGGAGTGCCTCCACACAAGGTTCTCAAGCGCCCTTATTTCAGTTTAGGCTGATTTGCATTGAAATCAAGTATGTTAAAGTGAATTAAGGATCTTTAATCCACAGTCCCCAGGAGCGCGTTTCCACCAGGGCTAGTTAAGAGTAATTGAACTAATCCACTTTAAAAGTCAGTTGAGATTAGTTGCCCTAAGTGGCAATGCAGATGAGGCCTGGGAGCACCGGGACTGTCTCTAGCGTGCAATCATCACATCCATCTGCCTCCAGGGCTATTTTGCTGTGCAGAGCCTGGGAGTGGTCCAAGACACTCAAATAAGAGCACTAATAGAAACATCTACTTGTGCTTGACAGGTGCCATCTGGTTGCTACTGAAGGCATTTTCCACATGTATTTTCTGGGCATACCATATACACTGGGAATAGCCAAAGGGGTGGGAAAGCTGTTTTTTTTATGGGCAGCTGCAGGACCAGGTTGCTGGTCCAAAAAAGCACTGGCAGCATCTCTCATCCAAACCATGCTTGAAGCTCACAACCCCTCACTGAAATAGGGAATATAATGTCTGCAGGTCTCCCACTGCTCCCACCCCAGAGATGTCAGAAGATGCATTGTGGGCTCAGAGAAGGACTGAAGGGACCATCTCCACCACACACCAATGGCTGGGGATGGTTGGTTTCCCCCATTTCGTGCTATCACGCTTTTCTGCGAGCTCCCAGGGCATTACCCACATCCCACTGGTTTCCCCCCCAGCTTTTCAACAGGTTAGAGCAAAAACAGTTCAACCCCACACAGTTCCCACAGAAATAGGGAAAAAGAAGCTAAGGAAGAGCAACAAACATCAAAGAGAGGGCTCCCAACCACCCCAGACCTCATCCTGCCCCAACTTCTACTGCAGGTACCCCCCCCAGAGCAGGCAGCAATGCCCTGCACAGAGGCACCGAGTCCCTCTGTCCAATCCAAACCAGTTCTGCCCCAGCTAAGAATAATCCCCCCCCCCAGCTGCTGTTTGATTTACACATTACCATGGACGCATAGTGTTTTTTATCTGGTAGATGCTCCCTCTCCCCCTGTACAAGTCTGTGGGTGTTCATTCTAGTTAATGTTTCCTGTGCGGTTCAGGCCGTTATGCCTTACAGGTATGTTTATTCCACTACTTTAGCAAAGCAGCAGACTTTTTAATGGAACTGTTGATATTTTTCCTGGCTCATCCTCCTGGAGAGGCGAGGCAGTGTACAAATGAAGTTCATTCCTCACTCCAGCCTGAAGCTACTCTTCTCCTCCTGGGACCATGGGGAATTGAAGGTTTCCATTGCACTAGTCAGATTTCTTCCTTCTCCAGCCTTCAAGTTTTAGATACATAAACAGAAGTGCTGGGGCAGCTGACAGTAGCAAGAGCAATGCCTGGCTGGAGTTTTATACAAGGGCAGCAGCTGCACTCAAAATCCAGCTGTGCATCTCACAACAAGGCTCTGGGAGAGGAGAGCGGGTGTCACACTGTACCCTTCAAATGAAGCCTCAGCACCAAGGCCCGTTTTTCAGTAAGATCTTGCAGGGGTTTCCTGCTTATTAGCATTTCCCAGACCACCAAGCCATCAGTAGATACCTCATATGTTTGTCTTTTTTGCACACCCACACTTTATTGCTGCAACAGAATGTAAGAAACTGGATGTGAGAAACCATGGCACAGAAAAACACAGGAAAGAGAAACTCCAACCCAGAGGGCTCTGCTTTATCATGCACCTATGGAGGACACTTCCAGGTATGGTCCTCAGTACAACTACCCTTTGGGGTCTTGAGAAGAGCCAAGGGATTTCCACAAAGTCAGCTCATAGCCTGCTCCCCTGGAGAACAAGCTGAAGTACCCTGAGGTTAGCAGGGGTGCCCAAAGCCATGAAGTTACCTGGTAATTTCTCCGCTCCCTTCACCCCCATGAAGAAATGAGGTTAAAAAAAACCCCAATACAAAACCTTACCCCGGCCTCTGAACACATCCAGACAGATTAGACACTAGCTCTAGAGCCACTTCAATTGAAAGCACTTGAAATGAGTGTTCCAAAGAGCTCTGGTAACAGAGTAAACAGCCCCAAGCCAGCAGGATGATCATGTGTTTGAACAAGGCTACCCAACTGCCCCTGTGCTGCTGATCCGACCAACGGCAAGTGAAGCACAGCACCCCCAATGCTAGCTCTCCAGCCTTATACCACACGCCACCAGAGCAGACAGCCTCCAGGAGCAGATGGGGTCACCATCCACCTCCCCACCACCAGGTGCCCCCCCCACCTACAGCATGATCTGCAAGGGAGACCATCCAAACCCAGCCAACTGCTAGGGGACACGGTAAAAATAAGGCCAGTGTCACCACATAACAGGGTCATCGAGCCTGGTTCAGTCCCAAATTCCAATGAGTCAGAAGAGGCCAAGCCTTCAGGGTCACCTCCCCCCCCCCCCCCACTCCCAGTGCCAGTTCCAGCTCTCAGATTTTCCATGAGCCTTGCAGCAGCCCAAGCCAGTGCCTCAAGGGATGCAGCACTGAGGGAGGATGCCCTCCTCTTACCCTGGTACCTCCCGCATTCAGCATCTGGGACAGCCCACAGGGAACCCAGTCCATGCACTGGGGAAGACTGGGACCATAAGCTCCCCAAAGAAATTGCAGTTAGTTTTAAGACATCTCTACTACATCAAGTGAAGTTTGTTTCAGCATGGCCCTGGATCCCTCTGCAAGCTCAGGAGAATAATATGGGATTATGCCTGGTCCCAACTCCACTCCAAAAAGCTATCTCTTTGGCCCAGCATCTCTTCTGCACCTTGCAGGGACAAGTCTCTGCCCATAAACTGGTTTTAATCAGCTCCAAAACCAGTATGGAGATTATGGCTTCAATCAGGCAAAAAGAAGAATAGCCACATTACACTGACCACAGGGACTGCTCAAAGCCTTCTCGAGTCCAGTTCACGCTCTCCCAAGAGCAGCTCTTCAGCTTCAGTCCTCTCTTCAAACTCATGCTAAGTCTCTGGATTTCCGGAGTCAACATGGGACAAGCCAGAAGATAGAAATAGTCACCAGGGATGCAACACGGCCGTGCTAATGAGCCAAAGGAAGTGTTGGATCTTTGGTTAGACCCTGTAATTCAGCTCAAGTGGCTGTTTCACCTCTGGCCTGTCAGATCAACTTGCTAACCACAGACTGGGAAATAGCTCCCCGTGAGCTCCCAGCAGGAGATTTATCTTTGGCAAAGGCTGAAAACATCCCTTCCCCCCCCATCTTTTGATTACAGAGAGGCTCAGAGATGCAGAGAGAGAGCTGTGCTCCAAGTTTGCCAGGTATTTCAGGATCTCACCTTACACTGGAAGGGGATTAGGGCTAGAAAAGAATTTTGTCAAGATTAAGCAAAACAAGTCTATTCTTTTAAAATAAAGTATCAGTTCTGGTGAACTGTCCCCAGAGGGGTTTGGGCTCCAGGATAGAGTTTCCCGTCAAAGGAGATGGACAGCCCTGGAGAGCAGGGCTTGCAGCAGAGGAGTAAGTTGAACTCTGCCACTGAGCTGGGCAAGCTCCACTGAAGTCATTGATTGCTCTGGGAGAGGTCCTTGTAGCCCACACCAATGCAACCAGCCCCAAAAGATTTGCTCAAGTTGGATCTTCATCTTAAGTGCAACCACACTCGGCTGTCTCGGTACCCAGTCCCACCAGCTGCCCTGGCTCACAGATGAATACCCCACCCTGAGCTGAACTTGGCTTCCAAAGGCTCCCTCATCATAGCACAGGTCACAGCTCCCTCATTTATAACCAATCACAACCACAAGCAAGACTAAAGCTGGTTCTGGACATTGGAGAAGTTCAGCTCTACAGGCAGTGCCACCACAAGGGGCAGCGGCACGTAGTGCTGTGACATGCCCCACGCCAGTGGGTTTCACATGGTCCCACCCCTAAAGAGAGGGACACTAGAAGTCTCCTTTGACACTGCTGAAAGAAGGAGGTGTCCATTCCTCTTCAGATCTGGGTGAGTTGGGATAATCGTGCTTGAGGTTAGAGAGAAGTAGGATGTAGAGAAGCTGGGGAACACCAAAATACACAATGGCTTTCCTATGAAAAACTCAAGCAGAAGCAGATTTTCTTCACTTGCCTGAGTATTGTGATGTTTTATCTGATGTGCCCTCACCTACAGTAAAAGGTATTGCCCGAGGAGAGGCTTGGCACCCACAGGAGACAGGGATGACTGGTTCTCCATGGGAATCAGTAGACACTGAATTCAAAGCAAGAAATTTTGTGAAGCAAGCCATCTGGGAAAGGATCTGGCAGACATCCTGCTGGCAAGACATCTACCCCTCCTGCAGGCAGAGTGAGGAGCTTTGGTGTTAAGGCCAAGCAGGGTAGAGACCCACCAAAAAACACATCCTACCAGCAGTCAGCCACTGGAGGTCTTCACATTGATCCAAAGTGAAGCCTTGTGTAGGTCACCAGGGTAAAATGAAGCCCCTAGAAGCTCAGCTTCAGGCATACCCAACACTGAACAACCAGAAGACTGAACTCTTCAACATCAGAGAATAAGGTGTTTTATGATCCTAAAAGAGAGACCTAGAAAGCCCCAAAAGTAGTCCTCTGCAACACAAAGAACCAGCTTCACCTACAATCTTCAGTTATAATCCCTAACAGAAGTGCAGTTTTGCCCCCACCAGGTCTGCCTGGCTTTGTTTCACCATCATACAAAGCATGAGATCATCTCTCAAAAAAAAAAAAATCAGCCCACAGAGAAGACGTTACAATGAGGATATTTAAAGGTCTGAGCTCACCATAATAGTGAGAGCCAGTCAATGCCCCCAACGCAGCAGGGGTTCACACCACAAGATCCACACCGGGAATTAGATGTAGGCCAACCATGAGGACTAGGGAATAGCAATGGCTTGATGCTATTTCTTTGGAGCAACCAGGTGGGGAAGTCTACAAAGATCATGAGAACCAAGCCTATGGAGGGGTCAGCTAGCACCAGTGCAGAGGAGGCTGTGGCAACACTCCCACATGCAGAGCTGGGGAAGCTGTCACATAGAGCTGATTGATGACAGCAGAGAACACAAGGCACTTTGTGGAGTTGGAATTTAAAGAGTAATAGCTTGCTCTGGCTGGAAGACATAGGTGAGGCCACTTCAGCAGATGCTCATGCGTTTGGAGCAGAGTCATGACCAGTTCCTTTGGGGGAGTTAAAAGGTTCTTACGATACTCTGTTTCTTGCTTCTGTATCAAGCCATGGGCTCTGGGCATCAAAGTAACTCATCTTGACACCTGCATGTTACACATGAAGGCATCACCCTTCAGGGTCAGGCTCAAGACACACCCTTGTGAATCTCAAAGTAAACTGTTAATTTTGCTGGACCAACAATGGAGGACAATCAAGTAGAACACAAGTAGATAGAAGCCAATTCTTTTGCTCATCAGTTGACCTCTTCCAAAACTACTTGGTCTTAAGAGCAAGAGTTGTTTGACCCTACTTGCTTTGGGAGGCTGCTCTTCAGTTTGGTTTTAGAGAGGTTTCTTCGCCAGAGGCAGACCAAGGCTCTGGGTAAACTTCTGCCCATTCCTCCCAGTACTGCCTTAGCCAGACAGGGCCACCTGACAGGCTTCTAAGCAAAGCTCAAATATTCCTAGGGCCATCTCAATACTTCATTCACATCTAAGGGAAATCACATGTTGCCCCACAGCACAATAAGCTACCTCCTGCTATGCACAGTAACTGGCCAATTATGCTACTGCAGCCTCTGGAAGACTCAGAACAATTTTTTTTTCTAAGGAAACTTTTGCTACAATTATGAAACT
Source organism: Gallinago jamesoni (assembly GCA_025769975.1). NCBI lineage: Eukaryota > Metazoa > Chordata > Aves > Charadriiformes > Scolopacidae > Gallinago > Gallinago jamesoni. The sequence goes on from JAOQGH010000012.1 coordinate 2,146,083, forward strand.
TTTCTATCCAGTGCACGGCAAATGCAGAAGTCAGAACAAGCTAGTTTCCCCCGTCCCAACAAGCTCCCTAGGCATCTGGCTATCCAATTAAGGCTATTTTCGTGAGCTAAGCCAAATGAATCTGCTCATAAAACTCATGCCAGCTCCCATACAGCCTGACATCCCATCAACATGGGCTGCACACTCCATGCTACCTTCCAAGCCAGCACAGACTCAGCATTAATGTCAGATACTGTTGAGTTTGCATGTTCTCCAGTGGATGTATAGAAGAGCTGTTTTTCTCTGTGTTCTTTCCAATGGTAAAGTTTAAGTTTTTCTAACCTGTCATTTCTCCCTTCCCCCAAAAGAAATCCTTCAGCAACCGAATTAATAAAATATTCCCCACACCTTATAGAAGAATGATTTAAGGTCACAAGCAGCCTGGAAGACCATGTAACACATGCAGAAGCTGCTTGATCCTTTTGAAATGGAGTTCTCCAACAACAGCTAAGGGGAAAAAAAAAAAGAAAGTCAGAATAGATTTTTCTATCAGCTAAAGCAAATCCTGTAACTGCTATGTTTATCCATGTAGTCAAAATACTCCCTGTTCCATTTAGCGCAGTGCAAACATCCATTACAATAAAATGTAAAGCTTACTGGGCTGATAAACTTCATAAGTGTATTTTATGACAGTATTTCAAGAGATAAGTCTCATTTGCACTTACAGCCACAATCGGAGGGAACCATAAAAAACTCAGTTTAAAACAGGGGAAGAGAAAAAATTTGAGATTAGGCCCCCCCAAAAATCAGCTTCTAAAGGGTTAAAGCTTTCCACCCAGCATTCTACTAATTTCTAGTTCCTACTCAACTTGACCTGAGAAGACTCCACAGCTCTGGGAGCAATAAGTCAGGAAAACATACCCTGCCTGCCCCACCTGCAGTTGGACCATGTGCTGGTCCAGGACCTGAAGCACCAGTCTCCCCACAGCCATGTTCTGCAGGAACAGCAGTGTCCCATCAGCATTTAACAGTGTAAATGGTCCCTCTGCTTGAGAGCTGCTGAGATTGAGAAACCAATTGCATTAACGTGCTACAAGCCACTAGAGAGTTGGGGTTGTTGTTTTTTTTTTTTGGCTGCAGAGGGAAAGGCTGCTTCATTATGGAGGGAAGCCAGAGGCGCAGCATGTTTGCAGTCTAGAAAGCCAGGTATGTGAGACTTGGTGGATTTCTTCAACAGTGGGAAACTGGAAAGTTCCTACCCGGAGAGTCAGGGAGCTTGGGGTCTAACACAGGCTTCAGTATAAACTAAACAAGTGCCATCCCACCCGAGAGTGTTTGCGCCAGGAGGTAGCCGTAAGCTGTGTGGTTAGGTATGGAGAGAGCAGATCTAGATAGTTTGAGCTCTCTCCTCTCACATGTCTCATTCAGCAAACATCAGGATAAGAATTGTCCCGTTTTTTCTCTACAGAAACTCAGATGATCAGAAAACCCAAGCCCTGAAGTTGCCACATTGCTCCATGTAACTGGAGCAGAGGATCTATATGGTGACTCCAGCAGAAGAAGTCCTTACACCCCTGGTGGCCCAAGACCATGTTCAAGACCATCTCTCCCACAGGGATATTCCAATGTAGCATCTCCTCAGCACCAAAAAAAAAAAGCTCCAAACCCCCTTCCAACCCAAGTCTATCGTAGAAAGTAACCATAAAAAGGGATATAAAAGGGAGACAGGGCAGTCAGGTCCAGTCTTCAGCTATTCCAAGCTTTCTAGTTCCCACCACCCCATGCAGCTCTACACCAGAAACTGCCTCACGCAGTGGAAACACTGGTGATGCTCACTGGTTCGGTACCTCTTCTGGTTAGAGTGACTCCTCCAAAAATACAGACAGCCAAGTTCAGTGTCTTCTGGTTTGGCTCTTCCACCAAAGTCTCAATGAGCCTTTAAATACCAACACTTTACCAAGGAAAACACTAGGAATAAGAACACTGTGAGCATCTCCCTAAATGAAGGGAATGGAGCATCCTTGGGACAAGAACATCTTCTCCAGGAGGCAAACAGCACCAAGTCTGCAAGCACAATGGATTAAGCAAAGAAGAGTGATGAAAGCAGCAAAGACTGACAAAACCCAGTCCAGGCAAAGAGATTCAAACTAAGGAGCATCACATCAGCTTCTCTGTGCAGTCTCCCAGACCTTCCACTTAACCCCCCCCCCTTTCCAATCCCACAACCTAATTCAATTACCAACCACTGAATAAGCCTTAAGGCGATTCTCATTACCCTGCGATAAAGCACAAGGCCTTTAATTATTAAACACTCCTGGTTTTTTTTTTATGTTGGGACTGTGGGGCTGGACTCCCTTTTATTGTTGTTAGCACCTTCCAGAAAGCAAGTTAATCATTGACCAGGCATTTCACCAGGAGACCAGAGTCCTATGAATTCATGGTCTCTAGTTCTGCATCACCAGTCACATTAAAGAAAGTCACTGGCCTCCTCCTGCTTTGCCCAGTACACACCTAATAGTCTCTTAACGAGCCATCTTCTCCCCCTGGGGTACCATCTGTAGCACTGGTGACCCCTGCAAAAAAAACCAACCCATGCAATATTTAGACACAAGGACCATATACAATGCTCACCATTGAGTTGAGTTCAGAAAGAAGTAGCCCCAATGTCTCCCCAAGTAAGGGAAACTGAGGCACAAAGTAATGGTCCTCAAGACTCAAGCAACATGGTCAAGCTAGTACATGAGTCTAAGTCCTACCAAACCCTGGCTGGATAAAGTTTTGCTCCATCCACCAAGCACTCCGCAGGTGGAAGGAGCTTTCCTAGCAAGATGTGGGGCAAATCCCACTCCCCAGGACTGAAGATGTAGGTCTGGTGGACCTTAGCTGAGTGCACAGTCATTTTTCCTGTGTTTGTCACCACTCTTCATCAATTCCAGTGCCACCTTCAAGCACCTACAAAGCACATACTTCTCCTGGGCATGGGGTTCCCCTTTCATGGGTTTCCTTCAGGGAAGGGAGGTTAAACACCACTTTTAATTGACCCAGTGAGGCCAACTTTGGGAGAGAAGCCAACCAGGACTCCGACAGATCAGTCTCTATAAAAGTGGTGACAGTTCACCCAGCTCAAAAGCAGGAGGGGGGAGGGGGGGGGGGAGAAATCCAAACCAAGCCAGGTACACCTTGCCTGTTACAGAGAAAAACCAGAAATCCAGCACCTTAAAAACCAGCATCACCACCTAGAAGAGGCAGAACCCTGCAGGGTGGGATGGCAAAGCCACCCTTCCCAGCCCCAGGAGCTGCCTTCTTATGATGCAGCTGTGTTTGCCTGCGCGCCACATTCCTCCCTCACCACCCGCTTCCAGGTTTTGGGTTTTTGTTTGGTTTTTTTTCTGGGGGGGGTGTGTGTGTGTGTGTGTGTGTGCTGGGAACCAGCTGCTCCATCTCACACACACGCCAGAGCCCGACTGGTGCGTCTGGAGAGCCAACATGCCATGGCCTGGCGACGCAACAGCTTCCCGAGAAGTTCGCACGCCTTCAGCCGAGGCGGCAGCCGCCAGCGTGTGGCCCCACACTACCATCAAGTGACAGGTACAGAAATTCCTGATCTGCAACAGCCCTGTTAGCACCTACAGTATCCCACCGGCTGGGGAAAAAAAAAAAAAAGGCAGTCAAGCCTGCCAGCACCCGGTGGGCTTGCTTTTATTAGAGGTGACATTCAAGCCCATGCCACACGCTTGTAGCGACAGAGTGCAGGAACTCACGCTAACTCCCAGAGCCCACCCCCATCTGGGTGGTCACAAGCCCAGAATATCCCTTTGAGCCCAGTATTCAGATCTTTCCTAAGCCATTTTAGCAGAATCACACCCGGAATTATATTATTCTAAGCCCTGAATTGGGGGGCTTCTAATATTTCCACCCCAGCAGCCCCTAAAGTATAGCAGGGTACCTATTCTGCACCTGCCAATGGGGAAAAATAATTAATATATTTCCACTTCTAACACCAGAAAATAAAAAAGCAACACAGCATGTAGTAAGAAACCTGCTCTTGCTAGCAATACATTGGTAAATTAGGGCAAGCTATGCTTCCCCTCCCTCCCTCTCCCACACGCAAGCATTTAAGGGTTCCTGTTGCCTGCGTGCAGGGGACAGATCGGTTACATTTATGAAGAACATTGCAATCTGTCAATATAAACACTATGTAAGCCTGAGCCACTTGTAACATTACTACTGTCTTGACAAGTGTCTGGGGAGGGAGCAGAGCTGCTGGGAGAAAGTGGAGCAAATGCCAGATTGCAGAAAATGCTTCTAACAAGTTTAAAAAAAAAAAACAAAAAAAAAAGGAGGGGGTCCATCAAAACTGAGTCAGGCTACATCCAGAAAGAAATAGAGGGAGTGTGATTTATGGCCGGGACAGGTTGGAACCTTGAAGTCACCGACCAGGAAAGGGGCAAGCTCCCACAGCCCAGTTTGCTGGTCCCGTTAGCACTGGGGCACAGCAGGACTGAAGTCAAGCAGCCCTAGCCTGTCAACCCAGCATGGCTAATCTTGTCATCTGCCGCTTCCAAAAGCTCAGTAGTGCAAGACCCAACACAATTCCCAGATGCTGCTACTGCATTCCCCCCCGCCCCCCCCCCATCACACTGACAGAGGGAAGGGGGGGTACCCCCACCCCAAGCTTGTCAGGCTCAAGAAAAGCAGAGAGAGGAGTGAAATGCAATGCTTTCTCAGGGACGATCTGGGGCTGCTCCAAGCTACCCCCCACCCCACCCCCACCCCCCCGCCAGTTGTAATATGGTGCAAATTAGTTTTCAGACAGCCCAGCTGCAGAGGAGACAGCCCAACATAAAAGCAGGCTCACTTTCAGACCAGCCAGTGCATCTCAACAAGGCAGGCTCGGCTGACACTTATCTCAATGCAATGCTCCCCCCTCTGGTATAGACTCAGCCAGTAACAGTCTCCCATTCATATTCCTACCCCAAAATGCACCCATCCTCATCAGGCATCCCGATGGGTGGCTTTACCACAAGCCACAAGGTCCTGATCTGTTTCACAGGCACGTTTTCCCCTCTCCAGCATCCAGAAGTCTCATACCAGACAAGGTTTAGGAGCTGTAGCATCACTTCACCCCTGAAGCCAGCCTCTTTCAGCTGCTTCCCAGTAATTAGCACTCTCAGTCCCCTCCTGAGCTGGTGCCAACAGGGATCTGGCACTGCCCACTGATCCCCAGCAGCATCCCTTTGGGTCCTGCCTTTGCTCCAGATCACAGAACGCTATGGGGTTGCAAGGGACCTCTGGAGAACATCTAGTCCAACCCTCCCCGCCAGAGTGGGTCTACCTAGAGCAGGTCAAGAGGAACGTGTCCGGGTGAGCACTGGGGAGGAGGTCAGCAACACCCGGCCTTGCCAGAACGACCCCAGGCAAGGGACAAGCCTGTCCCTTCATGCCAGACAGTGAACTGTGACCTCCAGCCCATGTCCTAACCAGGCAGCTTGGGGACGGAGCAAGCAGCAAGAGCCTTATCTGCACCGACGCTTGATCTTGCATACCCCAAGCTCTACTTCCAGAGGGCATTCATCATTTTTGGCTGCTTGTGCATCCCTCTAAGACACCAGAGCCAGACATACAAGGAGGCAGTGGCCTCCAGCCATGGTCTCCCCACCCCAGCATCCCCTCCCACTCGGGAGCTGCCCCAGTGGGGCAGACACAGACATCACTACACAGACACAACCTTGTTATCACATAATCGTGCCCAGTTTCTGTCCCCCCAGCACTAATCCCCCCCCCTCAGGCCACGCATTTGGAGATGCTGAATTCTTTCCCTGAAATAAGACATTGGGGATGGAGCGGAAGGGATCATCCACAGCTGTCCCTGTTCCCCACCGCACCACAGAAGGGAGAGGTGAAGCTGCAGCTACAGCGTGACATCTGTTTAACACAGCCACCTGCTGCGCTCTGCTCCCCACCACCTCCTGTTTGCACCCAGCGCGGAAGGTCTAGCCGGCCACCAGGAGATATCCTGGGGGCTTTGATGACGCCTTGGACTGGAAAAGGGTGTCCCTTCCCCTGCCTAGAAAGGGTCTTGCGTTAACTGAGCCCACTTTGGTATTTCAGCTCAGCCCCATGAGCAAAGGGTGATGCATCCAGATTTTTAGGAAAGCTTTATCAGAATAATCAGGTGTCCTTCCTCACCTGGAGCAGCCCCTCCATGGCTACCTTTCAGCAAGAAGGGCTAATACCAGCCTTTGTGGGGTACCCGCAGAGGCACCAAGAGCTCCACAGGAACCCACAGCTTTTACCAGATCAGATTGCCTTTCCCTATCAATATCCAGAAGCCCACAGTGAGGAGAGCTTGGTATTCCCACACACACTTGTTAGATCCCACATCACCGGGGATTAATGGCAACCCTGGACCTCAGCAGTGACCATCTCCCCCCTACCCCCCAACAAACCATGTCCCCAGCAGCTCAGCAAGAGCTTTAGGCCTCTTGGAAGAACAAAGAGGAGATCAGCAGCAGATGCTGCTCCTTCGCTGGGGCTCTAACCGGAGAGCAGGATGCTTTGCATAAGCAAACTTCACCCACGCGCCACAGCAGCCCCAGAGCTGGGTGCACATCTGGCAGCATCTCTTTTCCCCTCCTTATTGCCGGAGAGGGAACCTCTCAAATCAGAAACAGCAGCCCTATGGAGATAGAGGGAATAGCCCAAAAAAGCATTTGGGACAAGACCCAGCAGCACGCTGCCCTCAGCTCAGCATGTTCAAAGCAAAGTTAAAAAAAAAAATCCACGCCAGCCACACGAGACCAGGAAAGAAATCCCAGAAGCCACTGGCAATGGAATGGCAACTGGAATGAGTTACCTGCTGCACGACAGCAGGTCCCAGCAGCGCGTGGATTAATGGGAGAGTTACAGCCAAACTCCTTCCAAGCCCCGTCAGTCCCCAAGGCACAGTACAACCGCGCAGCGCCGGTGGTCCTCGGGCAGCCACGCTAGCCAAGGGGCTCGGGCAGAGCCCTCCGTGCACCGCTGGGGGAGAAGAGGGGCTTTTCCCAAAACCCTACGCAGGCGGGACGGGCCCTTTCCTTGCAAAAGCAGCCCTGGCAGCAGGAAGTTAAAAGGGTTCTCGAGTTGGAAACAGAAGATGTAAGTAGCAGAGTTTGGAGAACTTTGCCAGACCACAAGCAATGGACAAGCCTCAACACCAGGATTTGTTTTACTGGAAAGAAGTGGGGAAGGAGTGGGGGTGGAGAGAAACCTCAAGTCTGCTAAAACATTCTCCAGGGCTGGTCCAGTGGCTCCTACCAGCGGTCACAACACAACATCTCCCCCCTCTCCCCCCCCCCGCCCCCCCCCCAAAAAAATACAAAGCAGCAAGAACCATCACTCTTGAGCAAAGTTGCAGCGAAACCTCTTAACCAGGTGCTCGCACCCCCACTCCCCTCGCAGGAATTTCTGGGGCAAAGTAACCCCATTTTGGGGGCAAATCTTTAAAGTCAAAAGGCAAGAAGCTGCTCCATTGAGACCCCAAAAAGCAAAGGGGGGTGCATACAGATGGGAAGGAGGCGGAACCTTCGCTGGGGGCTTTAAAGAGAGGGAGTGAGGGAGTTTATTTGGTCCCACCAGCTCACACACATCCCCCCGATATAACGGGATAAAGGCGTGCGGGGGGCGATGGGAGGGAGCGGGATCCACCTGCGAGGGTGCGGATCGGGCTGGGAGCGCCCCCTGCCGGCCGCGCCCCCGCACGGCGCACAGGTGAGTTCCGCGGGATGCGGCCGCTCCGCGCCCCTCCGCACTAAGCGCAAAGCGGACGCCCTCACCTCTTTACACCGTCCCGGATTGGGGACGGCAGCCCGCACCGTCAAAAAAAAAAATTAAATTAAAAATAAAATTAACAGCGCTGCCGCGGTGATGCCGGGCCCCGCTTGCAGCACCTGATGGTGAAGCATGGGCTAAAAATTGAGAAGGAAAAAAAACCCACAAAAAAAAGAGTATTTTCAGGGCTGTCCCATACTGGTGGGGGTTACAAGAGGGAACCCTCCGGCCACCCCGCTCCCGGGGGGGTTAGGGGAAAGAAAAGAAGCGCTCCCTCAACCCACGGAGTTTCCGCCTGGGAAAGGCAGGGCAGGTCGCGGAGAGCCCGCCGGTGCCAGGAACACGCAGAGGGGGATCCGAGCGGCGGGGGGATCCCCGGACACGGGGCTGTCAGAGGGGACCATCAGAGGGGATGCCCTCCCGCACCGAGGAGGGGGAGAAGGAAGGAGTGTGCAGACAGCATCCGCAAAGCGGGCAGGATGGAGAAGACACAACCACAAAAAAAAAAAAATAGTAATAATAACATAAAATAAAAGTTCAAAAGGAGGAGCCGGGGGGGGAGTGCGGGGGGCACCTACCCGAAGTAGGCGGCGGAGGGCCGCGGGGCGCAGGCGAGCAGCCCTAGGAGCGCGCAGGAGGAGAGCCATCCCAGCAGGACGTGTCCATCCAGCATCTTGCAGCGGCGGCGCCGGCGCTGCTCATCTCGTTCCCCCGCCGCGCCCGCTGCAGCCCCGCCGCCCGCCCCGGCCTCTTATAGCGCGGCCGGCGGAGAGCGAGCGGCCGGCGGCGGGGGCGGGGGAAGGGGCGTGGTCTCGGGGGGAGGGGCGTGGCCGAGGCCCGAGGGGGCGGGGCCGGAGGCGGCGGGGACACGCCCACGAGAGGCGGGAGTTTGGGACGCTCCCGGGGGATGGGGAGCGCGGGGAGAGGCGGGGGGGGGACAAGCACACGCACCCCGGGAGCGGCGGGGCGGGGAGAGACGGGACGGGGAGGGGTGAACCGGGGAGGGGTGACCCTTCCCGAGTGTCCCCGGGATGGGTGTGCCCAGTCTGGGTGTCCCCCGGGATGGGTATCCCCGGGGTGGGTATCCCCAGTCTGGGTGTCCCCCGGGAAGGGTGTCCCGGGGAGGGGTGTCCCTTCCCGAGTGTCCCCGGGATGGGTGTCCCCAGTCTGGGTGGCCCCCGGGGTGGGTGTCCCCAGTCTGGGTGTCCCCCGGGCAGGGTGTCCCGGGGAGGAGTGTCCCTTCCCGAGTGTCCCCGGGATGGGTGTCCCCAGTCTGGGTGTCCCCCGGGATGGGTGTCCTCCGGGATGGGTGTTGTGGGGAGGGGTGTCAGGAGATGGGTGTCCTCCAGGATGGGTGTCCCCTTCCAGAATGTCCCCGGGATGGGTGTCCCCCGGGATGGGTGTCCCCCGGGATGGGTGTCCCCGGGATGGGTGTCCCCGGGATGTGTATCGAAGGGAGGCGTGTCCCTTCCCGAGTGTCCCCGGGATGGGTGTCCCCAGCCTGGGTGTCCCCCGGGATGGGCGTCAGGAGGTGTGTCCCCTTCCCTAGTGTCCCAGGAATGGGTGCCCCGGGAAGAGGTGTCCCCTTCCCGAGTGTCCCCAGAATGGGTGTAACAGGGAGAGGTATCCCAGTGTCCCATCCTGGGTGTCCTGAGAAGTGGTGTCCCCTTCCCAATTGTCCCGGGAATGGGTGTCCTGGGGAGGGGTGTCCCAGCCTGGGTGTTCCAAGAAGGGGTGTCCCCTTCCCAAGTATCCCCAGGACGGGGGAAGGATGTCCCCAGCCTGAGTGT
>JAOQGH010000012.1:2155763-2181479 GCA_025769975.1 Gallinago jamesoni
GCCTGGGTGTTCCAAGAAGGGGTGTCCCCTTCCCAAGTATCCCCAGGACGGGGGAAGGATGTCCCCAGCCTGAGTGTCCCCAGTATGAGTGTCGTGGGGAGGGGTGTCCCCTTCCTGAGTGTCCCAGGGATGGGTGTCCCCAGCCTGGGTGTCCCCAGGATGGGTTTCCTGGGGATGGTCATCCCAGGGATGAGGGACCAGGGGATGAGTGTCCCCAGCCTGGGTGTCCTCGGGACGGGCGTGCAGGGGATGGATATCCCGAGCCTGGGTATCCCGAGGAGGGGTGTCCCTGGGATGGGTGTGCGGAGTATGGGTGTCCACAGCCTGGGTGTCCTGGGCTCCATGAGCCAGGGGATGGGTGTGACAGGGCCAGGCAGGCAAAAGCTGGTTGCACAAGGGCTGGATGTGCCAGGGATGGGCAGTTGTGCGAGAGCCAGATGCACCACATCTGGGCAGCTACGCAAGGGCTGGGTAGTCATGAAAGGGCTGTGTGTGCCAGGTCTGGATGTGACAGGGCAGGGGAGACAGGCAATGGCTGGCTGGATGTGCCAAAGAAGGCCGGTTGTGCAAGGGCCAGACGTGCAAGGGGTGGGTGTACCACATCTGGGCAGCTGTGCAAGGTCTGGGCAGTCACAGAAGGGCTGGATATGCCAGGGCAGGGCACTCACGCCGTGGATGGATGGGTGTGCTAAGGATGGGCACCTGTGCAAGGACCAGGCAGTTATAAAAAAGTCTGGGTGTGCAAGGACTGGGTGTGCAAGGACTGGGTTTGTCAAGGCTGGGCAGTTGTGCAAGGGCCAGATGTGCAAGGGGTGGTTATGCCAGTGCTGGGCATACAAGGGCTGGATGTGCCAGGGCAGGAAAGTCGTGCCAGGGCTGAATGTGCCAGGGCTGGACATTTGTGCAAGGGTCAGGCAGTTGTGCAAGGACTGGACGTGCAAGCCTCAGCTGTGCAAGGTCTGGACAGCTATGCTAGGGCCAGGTAGTTGTACAGGGCTTGAGTGTGCAAGGGCTGGATGTTCCAACCCAGGGCAGCCAAGCAAGAGCCTGACTTGTGCAAGGGTTGGCTGGGCCACTGGGCTAAGGGTGAGTGTGCAAGGCTCAGATTTGTGCAAGGGCTGGCTGTGCAAGGGCTGGACATGCTACGGCCAGGCATCTATGCAGAGGGAAGATGGGCAAGAGCTGCTCCTGTGGGCGAGAGCTGATCAGGGGCGCGAAGGCTGGAGGTGGGAAGGCACAGGCGTGACACACTCCTGCACACACACTCCCAGCCCAGTACGAGAGCACAGACATCCCAGTGCACGGACGGGATGGTGAGCACCCTGGCTGGGAAGTAGTTAATACCCTAAATGTCAGCCCTTCAGGCCGGTGGTGCTCGGGTGGCAGCGTTGTTCCCAGCGGGTGGCAGCGTTGTTCCCAGCTCGGTCTACGTCACCCTTTGTCACTCTCTACGTCATCCCGGAGGCAATTCTTGCACCCGCTGCCACCCGAGAACAAAAAGGTTTCCCTCCTGGGTGTGCGTGTGTGTCACGCTACTGAACCACCCCATGTCCCCGCAGGGACAGGGGGGACGGGAGGACACGCAGGTACTTGGCACAGGACTCTCATCTCAAAAGCCACCGTCCCCAGGGCTTTGAGGTGTTCAGCTCCACAGAGCTGTGCCCAGAGGGTGACAATTGGATGTGTGACAAGGCAGCGAGACCCTTGAGGACTGTGGTGGGGTTTGTCTGCGTTTCTGACCCTGAGAGTTTGTGGACAAACCGATTCAGGGACCACTCAGGGGGTGGGTTAATGGGGATGAACCTTTTGTCCCAGAATAGCCCCTGGAGGGACGCTATGAATAAATTCACTTATTTTGTGAATTATTTCCACCACTGGCCATGCGCTTGGGCATTTCCAGCCCTCTCAGCACTGTGCAAAATATTTGGGTGGTTTTGCTTATTTTCAGAATAAAAGCATTGGAGGGGTAGGGAAAGAGGGGGGGGGTGGAGGGGGGAGGGAGAGCTGCTTTAATTTTTAACATCAAAAACATCCCAGCCCAGTCCTTTTGCAAAACATCCTTGTGGAAAAGCACCATCCAAAGCTTTGCACACCCCCATGCACACGCTCGTGCACAGGTTTGTGGGGGTCCCAGCGCGACCCTGCGTCACACACCTCAACACCGCTTGGGGTGGGGGTTGAAACACGGTGGGGGACGGAGCGGGTATCAAACCCAATCCAGCAAATAAATGGCTTCCTCAAATCCGCGTGATTCACCGGGGTCCGGGGATACCTCCCTTCCCTTATCCCGATGGTTGGGGCAAAGTGGCACCGTGCCACCACCCCGTGTGTCCCCATGGGTGCTGGAAGGTGAGGAGCCCCCGGAGTTCTGCCGGCAACCACAGCCCGGCAGCGACCAGCAGCAATATTGCATTAAAGCCCCATCTAGAGGCCTTTCATTAAAGAGAATTTGGGAGATGAGGACCAGCTCCAGCATCACGGTGGGTGTCCTCATCCTCCCACCCCAGGTAAGTCCAGCTTGAGAAAAGGCAGTAAAGGACTATGGATGGAGGGAAGGACAACCAAGGTGTTATACATATATATATATATATAATATATATATATTTATATGTATATGTCAGTAGGAGGCTTTTCCTGAGTGTTTCTCAGCTGGAAAAGACAGTTCAAGAGTCATTCTTCATGCAGATCCCCTAGGAGCTGGTGTGTCCAGCACGTGGAAGGAAACTCCGGTTACTCCAGGCAGCCCTGAGGCAGAACTCCGGGACACGCAGCTGGGGCAGGGTCATGGAAAGGCAGCTCGATCCTCGTTGTTACTCATTTCCTCTGCCCAGAGCAAGGTGCCGTAGCCAGGGTGATGCCCCGGGGAGCGCGCGACTCTTTCCGAAGTGAGACAGCACCGAAAATAGTCACCACTTCTGCTTTCAGCCGGGGGAAAAGGGAAGCCCAAGTGAGCACCAAACTCCTCCAGGGCTTTGCTGCCCTACAGACGATGCTTGTCATCCCTGGGGACCATGCACCAGTCCTGGGCACAACATCCTCCCGAAGCAGATTTGCGTCCATCCAGGTCCTTCACTGGTCCCCAGGGTGACACAAAAGCGGAGTGTTTCTGCTCAGTAGTGGTGGCTTTGGCCAGCATCCCTGTAGCCACCGACAGCAGAGGGCAGTGCCACATCAGCGCGGTGCTGCGCTGTCATGGGTGGTGTGGACACACTGGCCTGTGCTCGGCTTTCTAAGTGGGCATTTTTCAGTAGGGTGATTTCTCTCCAGGACGGAGAGGATGCGCTGGCGCCAGAGCGAAGCAGCCGAGGGGCAGTTTGGCGTTTCAAGTGACAATTTCAAAGGGCCACAGCCTCACCGGGGAACAGTGCAGCTGTCAGCACCACACCATCTTCCTTAGGATTGAAAAAAAGATGCCAGGGTGCAATCCTCACGCTGGGCAAGGAGCCCCGGAACGGTTGTTGCCAGATCTGCTTCTACTTTGGCATCAGTGGAAACCCTGCATCCTCCCCCTGACCCCAATCCCACCATTGTTCTTCCATAACGGGTTCCTGTGTGCGAGGAAGTCAAGGGGGTGACCTGCGAGGGTCCCAGCAGTGGTTCTGGCCCCTGTGTCCACTGCCAGGGTGAGCCCTGCCTCCCAGCCCCATGGGTGACACCAACCCATGACAGCCAGTGACCACAGTAAACGGGACATCCTCAGACACCACAAGGTTGTTGCGGCCGCCCCGTCAGGCTCTTCCCGGGCACATTAGACCACAGGAGGATCTGGAGGCTGACTTCAAGTTTTCCTTCTCCATGACTCAGCTCTCCAGCAGGACTCAGCCTTCCTGCATCGCTCCAGAGGCTTCCCCACCACCACCACCACCCCCCCATCATCCTCCTTATGGTTTTTGCAGGAAACCCAGCACTTCTTTCACTTGGGTTTCCCCTTCCCTCCCTATGGCTTTGCTCCAGGTGCTCTTCTCTGCAGCACGGAGCCAGTCCCATCTGCCCTCCAAGCAGCTCCTGTTAGAGAGGTGAGGACTTTGACCAGCTCACTGAGGTCTCACTGCATGAACCAAACCTCTCCAGGGCAGCGACTCCAACTCAGCTGGGAGCGGTTGAGTCATAGAAGTGCGAGAGGGAAGGAAAATACCCATGAGGTCATCCCGTTCATCCCTTGCTGCCAGTCCTGCATGGGTTCCCCACCAGATACTTGGCACTCACTCCCAGTAACTCAAGCAAAGCAGCAAGAGGTGGGACCTCACCAGGCTTGGGCTGGGCTGGGCATCCGAGGCTGTGTCCGGGATAGCTGAGAAGCCTTCAGCTGCATTTCCTCTCGACAAATCACCTCCAAGATGAGCCACTCACATTTCCTTTCCTCAGTTTCCTTAATTAGAAGTGGGCCTGGCATTTATCTGCCCTCCGGATACAGTCTGAAATAACAGACAAGACCCAGGAACGCCGCCTGCCCACGGGATGTCGTTTATTCCACCGTCTCAGGGATCATGCCATGCAAGTCCCCCCTGCTGCCACCTCCTTCCTTTCCAGTTACCCTTTTTTCCCCGTCACGTGGACTTCCATGGTGTTTCCTCCCTTCGAGTAATCACTCATGGACTGGAAGCCAGATTCTCGTTTCTTTTCCATCAGACTCGAATGCAGTTAGAGTCACCCTGGGGCCAGCTCTGAGCTTCAAGCAATGGGGTGGTGTGTTACACCTCCATCCCTTCCCCCCATCACACCCCGTACCCAGCCCTCTGGCCAAGGTCAACGACTTTAAGGGGTAGAGATGCAGTCAAAATATTCCTGTTGCTTTCAGCTGGGCTGCTGAGGACCAGGATCAGTGCATCCCTGCTTCCCCAGGGCTCTGGATAGTCCAAATCGTGGCAAATAAGGAGCAGTATGGTCCCAATCACTCCATCCCTGCTCCTGCCCTGTGTCTCCCCATCTTTCCAAATAAAGAAAAGGCACTGAAACCAGCTGCAGGGAATTACTTCAGCATTACTGAAGGCAAAAACCAAATGAGGGTTTCCCATGCCATGGTGGTCTGCAAGAAGTTCTCTGTCGTGGAACCCTCCCTCCTTTCCATCCAGGGCAGAGCTGGATGCAGTGACACGGGGGTGCTATAAAGCTGTGTCCACGCCTGCTGCAGAAAGTGGGGAGCCACCAGCTTTGTTCTCTGAGATCCATTTGCTGTGGAGAACATGCTGGACTCAGAACCACAGCTCATTGGGCTACACATGTTGAGTTTTTTGCTTGTTCCTCTGTAAGTGTACCCCAAAATGAGGCAATATACTGGAAATAGAATCAGAATAAGGCCAGGGCACCAAGCTGCCATGGAAATGACCCATAGAAGGGCCCCTCGCACCAAATCTCAACCAGCCACTGGTCTCTCTAAACCTCACTCCCATCAGAGATCCCCTTTCTTAACTCATTACAAGACCCATATTCAAATACTTTGAAAGAGACTTAACCACCAGGTCCCAATAGGCATCTGTTACACAGCAGCTAAATCTTATTAAGCATTAGCAAGCACCTTACTCCTGGCCCACGGTAACAGGCTCATGCAGATCCTTTCTGAGCGTTGCCAGCTCACAGTATAATCGGGCAATCTCATAAAATATGTTTACAAGGGGCCTCAGGAGGTCATATAGTCCAGCCCCCACTCCACAGCAGGAGCAGTTCCTTTATTTAGTTTTTCTTAAGAGCAACCAGTAGGTTTTCTGGTCTCTTGTTATGAAAAGAGGAAACTTTTCAGGTTTTTCTAAGGTCCCCCTAAGAATTGTATCTTGTGCAAGAAGAGCAAGGGGTGATCTTTAGGAGCACCCATATCTTTCCCCCTATTTTAAGAAGCCCTTGTTTGCATGTTAAGCTGATGGAAGGACCAAGTTCATCACCTGTTTGTACCAAGTGAGCTCAAGGTGGCTGCGCAGACTTTCCCCAAAAGGCATACAAGCATCCTACGCAGCTGGAGATGCTTAGAGACAGTCTACCCCTTGTGCATCTTTTGCAAGAAGTCCTACATGCCAAGGCACGCTGTACAAACCTTGACCCCCCAGGAGCTACTGAGGCCCTGTTACATTCGCTCTTGGTCTTTGGAGTGATGTGCAATGGTAGTGAGAACCCAGCATCGCCATAGCCAACGCCATAAATCCAATTTAGGGCAGTCCAACCAAAAGCCCAACAGGCTCTAGCAGCAGACATGTCTCCCATTTTAGGGAAGGCTTTCTGGGCTCTGGACTGCAAAGTCCCCACGGTGGTGAGGAATGATACACAGCTGTGCACCCACCGACAAGGTGAACTCATGAGCAAATCCCTGGGGCAGCCAGGGACCCTGCCTTTCAGGCAATGAGGCCTTACAGCAGGGTAAAGAGCAGAGGGTGAGCCAGTGGGACCCCCCCCCCCAAATGGTTTTGATGGGCCTGAATGACAGGAAAGCACCATCAGGGTTCCCCAAAGCCTCAGGGGTTGCTGATATTGTACATGTTGTATGTGTGTGAAACAAAATGTTTTCAAAGTTTTTACTTTTTAATTGGCCTCCATCGTTAAAAAATTGAAATTACAAATTATCTCCCACTCATGGAAAACCCAGTAAATGCTTCTTTTAAGGTCCAATTATGTCTTTCTGACAGCAAAAGACTTCTCTTTTCACTGAAGTTCCCAAGAGCTGGCAAAATAATTTTAAAATGACCTAAAAATAGACATTTTGTCTCCTGTTTCCTTCCATAGCTTTCCTGACTTGTGTGCTGTTCTTGCAAAAGTTTTTCTTCTTAAGTACATCAGCTACATCAAGTAGTTCTCTGAGTAAACCCAGACAAATTGTCCTTTACATGGACACCTTTCTCCTGGTGATTTCATGGAGAATCGGGGACATTATAGTCTGTGCCAGACTGATTTTTTTAATGAAATTAGTCCCAGTGCAAAATAAGGTCCTTATTTATGACAATCAGGCATGCAAGGAATGAATGTGTTTTTGTTAGACAGAGCTGCAGGAGGTATTTTTTAGGTCTGGAGAAATAGTGCCAAGCAAGCAGGGATTCTTTTCACGTTCTGCCTGAGCCTGTGGTGTAAAACAATGATTTACCAGCTATTATTTAAGGGCTTTTGGTGACAGTTGGCTTCCTTGGGAAAATAAGATAGAAGAACTGGTGCACGGTGAAGAGAGAGGCCCCTGCATGAGCTCTGCAGCTCCTCTGAGCTGATTAACACCTCTAACACAGTGCCAGCCCTGAAGCAGCACATGGCCATGCTGCTTATGGGCTTATTGTGGAGATCCTGGAGGTGGTAGTGGAGCAACTGGAGAAGGGCAATTGGGAAATTAAGGTTATTAAGGCATGAGTTGAGGTTGGCATTAGGGGAACAGAAGGTGAAGTAAGGGTTACTGCAAGGGTATATGATGTCAGAATGCTGTCTGCAGTTCTACAGGAGACCTCATTAGCTCTGCTCCTGTGGGACCTCTTGTTTACCTCATCCTCGGGGTGACAGGTGCCCTGGGATAACCTGTTCCTCTATCTTTAAGGTCACCCACCTTCCCTCTGTATCTTAGGGACTGATGACAATGACCAGGGATATGCTGAAGTCAGGGGTCTTTGACCTTGAACATATATTAAACCAGTTAAATGAAGGATGTGCATGGTCCCTGAGAGGGAAGGGGAGAGAAATGATAATGTGCAAAAAAAGGAAAGGAGAAAAAAATAAATAAAAATAATAGAGAGTGGGGAAGTAGAGTCCAGCTGGACCCTGCTTCTGTGTCCCTCACTGTAGTCACTCCTGTTCCCTTCGAGAGAAGTATAGAAAAACATCTTTAGAACCCTGCAAACTAATTTTTGTTTGAAGTTTTGTAACATCCCAGTAGTCTGTGGATGCTGCCATTCACTATGTTTGTTTGTGGGGTTTTTTTTAAGTTCCCCTAATTAATTTATGCTCTAGTAAAATAAAATAAATAAAATAATCCTTTTTTTTGTTTCCTAGTTTCTGGTCACCTTTTCATTTCCAGTCTCTCCTCGATGGTAAAGGATGTGTCACAGCATCTGGTTTTCTTTACGCATATGGGTTGTAACAACATGGGGCTAGATGTGGCTGAGATGGGCTGGCATGCGTTGAATGTCAGCGTGTGGCCACGAGAAGCGAGGGAAAGAGCAGAGCGTGGGTTGGTGGATGGGGCTGGGGATGCTCGTCCTCGATCCAGTTCCCTCCATGGGCTACTCTGAGAAGGGATACAGGATGTGGGATTAGTTTTTAACACAGCAAAGACCAAGAAATCATAATGACATGGATGAAGTGGAAGTCTGGCTAGTGTCTTTTCTCTGGTTTTATATTTCTTTTATGAATAGTGAATTTTTTGGAAATGGAGATTTGGGAGGGACAGAAGATATTCATAAATTCAAGTTGAAATTCTATGGGCTGGAGAAGAAGTGGGGGAAAATTTCTGGGGAAAAAATGAAACATTTCCCTGCAACCTTCTCAAGGCAGGTCCG
Organism: Gallinago jamesoni; assembly: GCA_025769975.1. Lineage (NCBI taxonomy): Eukaryota > Metazoa > Chordata > Aves > Charadriiformes > Scolopacidae > Gallinago > Gallinago jamesoni. The sequence goes on from JAOQGH010000012.1 coordinate 2,164,220, forward strand.
AAATGTCAACAGATTTCCTTGGATATTTCCAAATATGACCTTTTTGTTCAAAAATTACATGCTCTCTTTAAAAAATATCCCTGTGTGCAAAGGGAAGGCAATAAAGGGAGGAGTGAAATGCCCTCAGAAGGAAACAAAACCAGTAACTGAGCGCAAATGGACTGTTACAAGCTGAGCCAAAGGGACTTTTACTGTTCTCCGATTTCATTTTTTGCTGAAAAGCCTGAAAAAAAAAATAAAATAGCCAAACCCCTTTGGTCTTTCCAATCTACGTGAACTTACTTCTGTCACTGCTTTCCAGCCCCTGTTTTTTAGGGTTTGGCTTCTCTTTGGCTGTCCCTCACAGGAGATCCACCTCTCTCTCTTCACCCCAGGCTGGGGCCGTGCAGGTTGGCGGAGAGAAGCCAAGAGCGTTGTCCAAAACCACTCACCGCCAGCCCTTGGATGGCAGGCATCTCCCCAGGGCCCTGTCCTCCCGTGCTCCTCCGTCCTGCAAGCAGCCACACTTATTTAAACAAAAGGGGAAAAACCACTGCTCCTCGCTCCCACTACGCCCTTTTCGAAATGCCGAAGCAAGAAGAAGCCATTGGTTGTTTTTTAGCAGCTCTGGGCAGTTTCTCGGAAACTGTTGACAGTTACAGTGGCTCAAAAAGGTGGGATATTTCTAGGAGATTTACTGGGGGGAGGAGGGGGGGTCTTTTCCCGAGTGCAGCAGCACCACTGTCTCTTCAAGCTTAGCAAACCCATCTTATTGAATGCTGAAGGGATCCAGCCAAGAGATCTGGCAACCCGTCAGCTGCAAAATAGCCAGAAACAAACTGAGCGAAAATATTTTTGTAGTCACAATATCAAGCCCACCCATTGAACGTGTGTCGAGTATTTTCCAGCACTGCTGAAAACTCTCTCTTTGCTTTTATTTTTAGATGAAGGGTGATTTCGGTCATGTTATTTCACTTTTTTTGGACATTTCATGGTAATAAAAGGGTTTTATTTCACAGTGTTTAGCCTTCTTTTACAGCAGGACTTATGATTTACTGCAGTAACTGAAATGTCATTGTCTCGAAGGTTGTCATCTGTCTGGTCTTCAGCCAGAGAGTCTAGGAGCTGGGTGTTTTTACCTGTGTTAGCACACAAGTAGGCTGCCAGATTTTGGCTCATAAGCCCCGAGTTGGAAGAAGCTTCCCATGAGTGAGTCCCTGCTCCTGTGAGCAAAATAAGCCTTTCGAAAGAAAACTCCAGCTCAGAAGTCAACATCGCAGTCATTGAGCTGGTCACCTGTGATGCTCCAAGGTGCATACGCAGCAAAACACAGAAACCCTCAGCAGGACCCAGCTCTTTCCATTCAGAGGTGTCCAGAAAGGTGTCCCATGTCTACTGGGCTCCTGAGTCCCCGTTACAGGTGGCAGGCAGGGGTCTGTTGTCAACAGGCTGCCCTTGGACACCTTGGGCACCCCCACAGGTATGATGCAGGAGACTGGTGTCTTCTGGAGCAGCAGCTGAAGGTCACCAGGACATCTCAGGGTATCTCAAACAGTACTAGGTGATGGTGTCCGAACACTCAAATCCCACCCTATTAACATCTTTGAGTATCTCCATTGGCTGTAAAGGGAGTTTGGACACCCAGGGTGCTTGTAAAGACTTAAATCTTGCTAGGGTTTGGACTGAGTGGAAAGTAGAGGAACATTCTTGCTATGCTACCTGTCTGCTGCCAGTCCTGCTCTCTGCTTGCTTGCTCAAAGTTTAATGCCTCCCTGCACAGCCAGACTGATGAAATAATCATTTTGCAATGTGCCAGCTGCTGCTCAGACTCTTGCAAACCTTAGGCCAGCCCACCACATCTCTGAAATCCTTTACTGTTTCTTTCCATCTAAGTAACAGGCAGAATAAAAATGCCAGATCTCAATAGGTAACTCAATGCTGGGGAAAATCTGAATATCAGTGTTGAGCTAGGTGGTACAGCTGGGGTGGTCTCCAAATATAGTCAGTGCAATGACTCAGGGCTGAACTCTATGATGCGTTCATATTTAGGCATTCAGATACCATCTACAGTGGGACACCATCATGACGATGAAGGATGATGACAGCATATACAGCTTGATCCATGTAAGCCCTTACGAGCACACCATCATGTTGAGCAAAGCCATCGTGCTCTATCCTTCTGTTTTCTTCCCTCTCTGCTTTCTTTCATTGCTTTCTGTCTTCAATTGCAAGCTCAACATCTAATACAGTTTGAGAGACAACCATTCTCACAGAATGCAGCTTTATGTATCCACAAGGCTCTTGCAGATGGGCTGAATGTGCCCAAATCTTAGGAAGAGTCCCAGGCTGTGCTGTCTGGCTGATGTTTGTGATGTGACATTATTACGTGGGCAGTGTGGGCAGTTGGTAAGTAGAGCATTGAAAATCAGGGTCCATCCATACTGGTAAACTGTGATCTGAGTGCAATCTACAGGGCAGGATATTCATCCTGGATGTACCAACTGGGTCACTCCAGATCTGGCCCCAAATCCACCAACTGGCATATATTTGATTAATCAGTCTTCCATTCAATTCAAACAGGTGTCTAGTTTTAAAGTTTCCATTCAAATGACAGACTTATGTTTTTATTCACTCTTCTTCTTCCCAGTCCCAAAATAGATCTTTTGTATTCTGTTTTCATCTATAGTGCACTAAATACGCTTGAAAACCTGACTCTCAGATAACTTTGAGGATCCCAGACTTAGCTCTCTCTGTGGGGAACTTCCTAGTTCAGTATTCCTGGGAACCCTGAGATACACCAAGGAATACCCCATATACCAAATGTAGAGCTTGCAGAGCATCCACCCATTTTACATTCATGTAATAAACTGGAAAAAAAAGTATCTTCCCATCACAGTATCCGGTCTTTGTGTCACATCACAATTTTGATGACATCCAGATGGAAGGGATTCCTTCTTCTTGTTGTCACACCATCAGTTTTCCTTCTCTTTTGAAATTAGAGAGGTGGGAAATTCATTTTCCTGAGTTTCCAGTAGCACCAATGAAGGAGAATGGCAGGTAATAATTTCTGGACAGCTGAGCGTGCACAGAGCCAAACCACAAGAGGGGTGGTTTAACTGGGAATGCATCTGACAGACAAGGTAAGGATGGTATGCAACACAGGGATTGATGAGTAATGATAAGCTAGAAAGGAATGATTAATTCTGCCTCATGCAAGGACTGATGGGTGTTTGGCCAATGCCTCCACAATTGTGTGCTTTACCAGCTCCTGAATTCAGCCATAGCATTTCTGCAACGCATAGACACATCGCATGCAAAAGCGAGGGTGAAGAAAAAAAAAAAAAAAAAGAGTGGCAGCTATTAGATCCCCCAGGGTTTGATACAAAGCCTGGTTCCTTTCCAAGGTCAACACAGCGCAGGTGAAAATGTGGGGAGCACCAGCCTCCGGCACGCGATTGGTTGCGTGAGAGCCCCAACCAAGTCATTACATCGCAATATCCGCGCAGGTCTGTCAGCGGCGGCACCGACGAGATGGACAAGTCGGGGTGCTTTTCTCTATGGGACCCATTGTTCAGCGAACCAGAGGGCCTTCCTATTCGGTTAATGGGTCAGCAAACTCTGTTGCTTTAATGGTTAATCATCTACTTACATTGTTCAACAAGTAAACCCCGGGCAGATAATGCTCCTTGCCTACAGTTCATGTGACAGGCCGACTTCCCAGCTGTGAGGGGGGGAAAGTATTCGACATGGGGTGAATAAGAGAGAGGAGAAATGCCAGGCTGTGAGGGTCTGACTTCACATTGGTGGAAACACCGTGAACAATAATATATATTGCATAAATGCACAGATGTGCACATACACCCAACTATGTCTGCATGGACATGAAAAAATTCGTGTATTAACACACACAGAGAAGCCCATAAAATGAATATTTCAGCCCCAGACCATTTTGCAACAGTTAAATTAGCTGAATGTCAGATATCACACAAATGGCTGTAAGCTGACATGCAAAATTCACTCCAAGCTCTTTTAAGCAGCACTTCAGATTGACGGCCATCATCATTCAGGATTTCAGTCTCGGTAGTATCTCTTATTCTGATTATTGAACATAGTACAGCTCTAGCCTTCTGGATCCCAAACTTGCACATCTCACCCCTGCACCCTGTGCTGTCTGAGCAGATTTCACTGAATTCCAGGTCCAGCAGAGATGTTGTGGACCTTGGAGTCTGGTGGCCAAATTCTACCAGGTGTCACTTTGGAGGTGTCTCTTGCTTAGACATGTCTAATACAGGGAATGCACCACTACTTTGAGTCGTGGAAGCACCTGGAGTCATCCAGAAGTGAAGTCAGAACTTGTCAGGGTCAAGGCAGGAGTTGTTTGGTGCAATTTTCTCATTTACGGTTTTCAGGTGATCAAAATGCACAATTATGTCTTGACCTAAAAACCTCTGTCTCTATGTAACAGGAACAAATATGCACTTCAGCTGTTTGAGGGTGATGGTGATTTCACTCCAAGCTCACTTAATTTGACAAGAGTTTCGTTCTACATGTAGAATCAGATGTAAAGTGAGCATCCAGCCCCACTGTAGTGAGAAGGTCACTTCCAGAGCATGATCTGTCCCTTCTCAAGACAGATGTCTATGAGTTGATGGGAGGAATCACCAGCCACCGATATGCAAGGGAGACGTCCTTTGTAACTATCCTTGACACATCCCTGTCACCTTGAGTAGGATGCAATGACTTTCTGATCTGCTAAAGCCCACAACCAGCCAATTCAACACAGAGAAAACCTGGAAGCAGAAGAAAACCAGCTGAGAAAAGATACATCTCAGACAATATCGTCTAACAGTCCAGACAAAGGACTCCCCATGGCAGGCTTGAATTGCTTGTGACTCAATATGATCAATCAGCTTCAAGTCCTCTTAGGAGCAATTGTCTTGACTTCTTGTCACCATCTAGAGTGGTAAGAGCTAATAGGAGAATGGTCTACAAACACTTGGAGTGTTTGTTCCTCCCTGGCGGATACTTGTCACTTGGGAAGTACTTCCAGCCTTCCAGGGCATGGATGGGGAACCTTTGAAGTAAAGATCCTCTTCCCGTCCAGAGAGGCAGGCCAACACTGCAACCTCACCAGATTTTTTTGTCGTTAAGCAGTGAACCTTGTGCTGGATGATGGGGAGAGGTCATGGCCACCGGGTTAGAGAAGAGGATCAGCAGTAGAAGTTCGTCCCTGTGTGCAGGAACAAAATGTGCTTCACTTGCATCATAAAAATGGGGAGAATGGGACAGTCTCTGTGCGAAAGTAGACTGAGATAAACACAGATGGCTTGCACTGGTGTAGACTTTTTTGCCCCAGTTTCAGACACGAGCTGCATGACTTGTCCTTACGCCAGAGCCTTCTGCTCTTCTGGAAGACCTTGTGGGACTATGTCCACAGCCCAGCTACTCTGTATCATCCCATTGCCTTAGACAAAATAGCTGACCCCACTGTGTGCAAAGGGTAACAGAGACAGACCTTCTCAGGGAGGATGTGGCAGAGCCCTCTCACCCTGTACTCCTGAATTTGACCTGTTTCAGTCCCCTCCCCTCATCCCACCACACGAACCCACATGACCTTCCTAGGAAAAATAAGCCTTGACCTGTGTCAGGCTTTCCACTGCTTCGAAAAAGGATGTGTCCCCACAAGAGAGGGTCACAGGATGGCAACCAAAATGAAAAGAGGTCTTGAAAAAGGATCTGTGAAGGGCAATGGAGGAATAGCCTTGTCTGGTGTAGGGGAAACCAAGAAATGATGGGGTCACTGCTGGGATAGGGAAGGAGTAAACCGCTCATGTAGAGGGGAGGCAATAACGGGCTTTGAATGCAGTGACACAGGCTGGAGTTAAAAATTAGTGGGACCTGTCTGCTGGCCCGTCTGGCAGCAACACGGACAGGGCTGAAGTGTGAAGGGGTCACTCCAAAAACACCTCCAACCCCAGAAAGCTGAGGACATGCAGCAAAATTGTTCAGGTAGCCGGTGAGCTAAAACTGCCCTGCTCACCAAGGCAAAAGCATTAGTTCAACAAACAGTATTTCACTCAAGGCAAAGCCAAAAAGACAGAAAATCAAAGTAACACACAAAATCCCTCCCCAGCACAAAAAAATTAACTTATGTAAAATAAAGACGGTTCACACGTGCCTGTTTGCTCCCCCTATTTTAGCTCTGCTCCTCTCCATCCAGTGACAACACAACCTTCACGTGAAGGGTACCTGCGATGAATCAGTTGTTTTGTCTTTGAAGCCTTGGCTACCAGGCTTCTTTTTTTTAACTGGAAAGCCAGTAAAAGTCTGGAAACAACCTTCCTGTGGAGGTCCTTATAGGCAGATTCTTGCCCGGGGTGGTCTGGGTAGATGTGGTGCTGTCTTGGGGCAGGGTAACAAGACCTTTTTCCAGTCTGGCCAGTTACAGCTTTATGAGAATCACCCCTCCCTTTTCCAAGGGCCGTAACTCATGAAATTAAATTCAAATTCAAATCCCACCTCATTTTCTGCTGATTACTTCTGCAAGGTACAGAAAAAATATACAATCAAGCTATGCATCAGTCATTTTTAATAGAATACCTGCCTGCAGGTCACTCTATTGCTTCTTGTAGCCTGATTCCAGTTTCCCCATGTCACTCTTTCAAAGCCTGCTCTCTCCTTTTCACTATCAGAAAGAGTGGAAATGAAAATGCATGGCTATGTAAGGGAAGAGAGATGCTGATAGACCCCCTCTCCCCCACCCCGAAATGCCCAGTACAGATCATTGCAATACAGTCCAAGCAACCAATAGGTCTCTCCTCACCCAAGTTTCTTTTTCCAGGTGTTTGCCACATTAAAAAAAAAAAAAAAAAAAGAAGAAAAGAAAAAGATTCAGAGTTTAAACTTCCATTTACAATGTGATTGCTCTTTACAATCTGATTATAGTAAAAATAGCCTGGGTAAAGCTATTGACATTGATTCTCGGTGGTTCCCCTTCTGAATGTCCACCACTTTGCTGTAGCAAATGGTTTTATTTTATTGTTTCCTAAGTGCTCCACGTGAGTTTGGGGACTGTCAGTTCTATGGCCAAAGGCAAGACTGGCAGAAGCCCAGGGTAGCTCACTCATAGCTAGCCAGGGGATTGCTGGTGACAGAGCTCATATCCAAGAAAATGATGCAGAGGGTAAAAACCCACCTCCAGGTCCCAGTTGTCAGACATTGACCAGTTTGGCTGTTTCCTTCTCATTCGCCACTGCCTTTAAAGCTCTGCTGATGATAAGAAACGTTTAGATTAACCTCCACCTTGAAAGAGCTGTAGGATCAGGATTTAGCTGCACATCAAAGCACCTAAATTTTGGTGTCTACATCTGGAGGCACAATTCAGTTGCTTAATGACAGGTACCTACTGCCATCTAAAATGTTCTGTGGGATGCCCCACCAGCCTCCAGCTGTTACCACATTGGAATGCAGTCCTCCAAAAGGTCCTATGTTCTACAGGCTGGTCTCTTGTGGTTGTTTCAGATGCCCCAGGGTGTCTCATGTAGCACTAGACACCCACACTGAGGCAGCTGATTGGGGTCTCCATTTAAGTGGGTATCTTAAGTTCCCGTTATAATCAGTGGATATCTGATTGATGGGGACTGCAAAGGAGTTGTGACTGCCACATGCTGGTATCTTTGATTCTTTTGTTCCTACCAGCATGGGGGAGAGTAGCCTGGATTGATGTCAGTGAAGGGGGCTTAGATGCCATGGCACTTGCCACCATCACAAAACATACAGGCAATCACTCGACTGATCTTGGCACACACACAATGGCTGTTTATCTCCTACTTACATGCCTGAAGGTTATGGGAGTCCTGGTCACCAATTTCCAGTTTATTTTATCTCTAGATTGCTTTTACTGTCCTTCATCTTCTGGGTTTTTTTTTGAATCAATCACTGGTTTTCGAGGACAAGATAGTTGGAAAACGTTCTTCTGCGTGCACTGCAGATGCTGGATGCTTAGGCCTGTTTCTTTACATTGCTCCAAAATGGTCACACCACAACACTGGAACACGTGCATGAGTCACAGCTGGGTGGTTTGCTTGGGAACATTTGTCCAAACTTTTTGTTGTTGCATGAAACTAGTACATGTGTACATCTGGAGGAAGGATCGGAGTGTGTATATGAGTATGTAGGTTTTTGCTGGGGAGTTTTATCTTCCCTGTTTCTGAGGAAAATGTAATATTCCCAGGAGCCAATTTGGGGTGGCCACCCTATTTGTGTACCAAGATGTGCTCTGTGCCATTGCTGACATCGAGGTGCTGGAGCAGGTCCAGAGAAGGGCAACAAGCTGGTGAGGGGTCTTGAGAGTAAGTCTTATGAGAAAAGGCTGAGGGAGCTGGGGTTGTTCAGTCTGAGGAAGAGGAGGCTGAGGGGAGACCTTCTTGTGCTCTATAACTACCTGAAGGGCAGGTGTAGAGAGGCGGGGGTCGGTCTCGTCTCCCAAGTCACAAGAGATAGGACAAGGGGCAATGGCCTCAAGTTGCACCAGGGGAGGTTTAGATGGGATATTAGGAAACATTTCTTCATGGAGAGGGTTATCGGGCATTGGAATGGGCAGCCCAGGGAAGGGGTTGAGGCACCATCTCTGGAGGTGTTCAAAAGATGGGTTGATGTAGTCCTTAGGAATATGGGTTAGTGATTTTTGTCAAGGTTAGGTTGATGGTTGGACTGATGATCTTTAAGGTCCCTTCCAACCTAGACAATTCTATGATTCTATGCTACTTGCCATCAGACGCAAAAAACGTGCCCCAGCTCATTTTATCTAATCGCCCAGGTATCACCACAGGGTCCTCTCTTGGATCTCAGGCAGTTGAGCCACCACTGGCATTGCAGCCAGCACTGGACCAGAGAGGTAGAACCTGCCCCATGCCAGGGCACCCCAGGGGATGGAGGGGAGCGCATAGCAGCCAGCACATACGGACATTTTGGCACCTGTGAGAGTGTTTGGGGGGGGTGGGAGGGCATGCAAACCACTCCTGGCCTGTAAATCATTGTCAGGTTTCACACATATTAGGGCATAGTTCAGGGACTAACCAATGAAGCATCCACTCTCAAACATACCATCACACTGCTGATTTATGAGCAGCCGCAGCAAAACTCTCCCAAAACAGTTCCTCATGCAAATTCAAAAGGGTATTGGGCTTTGAGGGGCACAAGACGTTTTTCAGGTGCTCCTGTGAGTGAGAGAAGATGCACCTTTGTCACATTCACGTGCCTCACATATGGAGATGATAGCGTGTACCTGCATTGTCTGTCAGGAGTGAGCCCAATGGACCACTCGGCCACTACATGACCACGCTCTCATTCTTGTGATTTGTGTCAGGTAAGGCATGGACAAAGCTCAGTACACCATGGTCCATCAGCTGTATGCTATGGGTCTCCTTCAGGTTATCTACTGAGAGATTTTGTGCTTCTTAAGCTGGGCAAACAGCAATGTGGATGGAAAACACAAAGATCATCATGGTCAGCTTGCCTAAGTCTCTCTTAATCCCCTTAACCTTTTTATCAGCCCAGGCCTTCTCTGTCCTCCATTCCCACATTCTTTCCGCATCCCACCTCCAAGCCAAACAAATGTCTCCCATCCCTCTCCCTGCAACATCTGCCCTCACCTTTAACTCAACCAGACACCTCCTGAGGTCCCTACCAAGCTGAATCATTCTGTCTTTCTGCAATTAACCTTAATTGCATCCCTAACCCCTATCCAGTTAGGGCAGGATTTCAGTGCACCATGATGGTAGTAGGAAGGCGGTGGCATAGGTGTCCCAGTAGGTCTGTGTGATCCCATGTTCAGGGAAGGGTGCAGCAGTCAGACTTCTTGCAGCGAGGAGTCTCCGTGCCCTTCATTTCCTCCACCGTGGCATGTTAGAAAGCTGAAGGCATGTGCAGCTTCCATGTGCATATTTCTGCCGGCCTTTGCTGTTGGGCAGATAAAAGTAATTCTCATCTGTTTTGCCCACTGGCTTTAAATCCTTAAAAGTATGCACGAGTTGGCCAAGGTTCATTGGCACTTTTAGTACAGGCTGGACTTAGTCCATTCTTCCTTCAGGTCCTGTCTTTAAGCAAAGACATTCTGAAATTTGTAAGGGCACATGCAATTGCAAGTTTCAACAAAGCCTGGAGCTGGCAGACCAAGCTGGAAAGCCCTGGAATAGGTCTACAGTAGCAGATGCTTTTATAATGAAGGTTTAGCTGCTGAAGGTGGCCTTGATGCTGAAAGTACATGTCCTTGTAGTCTTGGCCAGAAGCAATAGTAGGAGCCTAGAGGCTGCGAAGAGGTTTTTGAGTGAACTGGTTCGTCTTGAGAGAAGATGAAGGCTATGAGGACGGATGAAAAACTATGATAATACAGTATTGCTTATGGTGCAACGTTTGGATATTTTCCCTCTGGGAAGACTTGAATACCAGAGAGTAGGAAAAGGTTTGTTCTTATTTTTGCCAGCCAGAAAGACTCATGTCCAGAAGGTAGAAGGGTTTCTTTGAAACTTCACCTTTACATGCACTGGAGAAGCAAATGCAATTCTCTCTTCTAGGAAGGGAGTGTTTCCTCAGCTGAACATTGACCTAAAGCAGTGGTGTGCAGAAGTTCACGGAGACTTATGGCCTTGATCTAATAGGTGCTTACAGTGTGTATATAACAGTTGCATGTCCTGGGCCATCTAGTCCTCCTGAAATTTCCTTTCTGATAGACACCAGTGCCACGTTCCTTTGTCTTGCTGGGATTTCTGAGCAATAGGAGTGATGCTGTGAGAGGATACAAGGATGGAAAGAGAAATACTTCCACAAGTGTGACTGGCAGTAGCCTTGCAAGAATATCAGACTAGCACCCAGCTGTGCTGCTGGATTAGGGTTGGGTGACTACTCAGACAAGCCCTGGATTAAAACTAAAGCTTGCTGGCCTATTCCTTGGTGTTGGGGCATTTTTGTTAGCTTGGGGGGGGCTTGCTTTTTTTTTTTTTTTTCCTCACAGGACATGATAATAATTCAAAGGTCGAGACAATTAAGTCCACACACAGAATTGTAGCTAGCAGGCCAAAGCAAGTCAGAGCACTACTCTCTTCCACTTGGCCGTTGCATCATGTCTAAGGGCAATTAATCAGCAGGAAAATTCAGCTGTGGATGCCTTTATTTTTGCTTTTTACATGCTGAGGTCTTAACGCACAAGTGATTAAAAATTACTCTTGAAACTGGAATAAAAAAGCAGCTTCTATCTCCCCCTCAAACTAGTGTTTCTTCATTCTCTCTGCTTTTCCAGATGTAGGAGAACTGAGATTTTTTGCCATTCTGATGGACCCCCTGCTGATCCTGGAACCCAGTCTGGGAATCCTGTGATTCACTGGGGAGCACCTGACCTCTTTAAAGGGCCTTGAGTCACTAAATTATTAATAGCTTAATTTCCTCAAGGCACAGAGAAGTCCTGTATTACCACAGGTGGAAAGTTTGGGCACAGACTAGGTGTGTTCCCTTTGGCTCTGGTGGGTGTGGGAAGCATTGGGAAAAAGCTCAGTGCTGTTCTGTGCTGGGGTCCACTGCTTTGGCAGGCCAGGAAAGCCTTGCTTCTCCTCTGAGGAACCAACGCTGCCCTCGCATTTTTTCTCCAGGCTTTATCAGAAGAATCGTAGAATCATATGAGGTTGGAAGGGACCTCTGGAGATCATGTAGTCCACCCCCCCCCCCCCCCCGCCAGAGTGGGCCTACCTAGAGCACGTTGCACAGGAACTTGTCCAGGTGGGTTTTGAATGTCTCCAGAGAAGGAGACTCCACCACCACTCTGGGAAGCCTGTTCCAGTGCTCTACCACTCTCATAGTAATGAAGTTCCTCCTCATGACAGGTTTTTATCACAGGGAAGAAGTGGAACAACCAACTTGTTTCTGTCTCTCTGCTGATCTTTTGCAGAGGGAAGAAGGAGACCCCAAGGACTGACTTTCCTCCTGCTGGCATTTCCTAACCACGCATAGGAAGCCTTCATCCCACGGACACAGGAGCTGGGAGAACCTGCTCTGGTGGGTCTGAAGGTAGTAGGTATGGAAATGGCCCCATCTATTGGCCACAAAATTGATTCGGAGCACAGCAGCCTTCAAACCATGCTGAAATCAGACAAAAATGCTCAACTACCGCGGTGTAACAGCCCTCAGTTTCATGCTTCTCCTGTGATCTCTGTGGGCTTCTCAAAACACGAGCCCATCAGCTGATGGAATGAGCAGACATACATTTCCAGCAGCTGCCAGTTAGCTGCAAGGGTGGAGATAAACAGCAATTAACCTAAAATAGTCCCTGCCCTTGCCAAGCTGCGTACACTTATTTCAGGTGTTTTTTCTCCTTAAGAAAGCAAGGCTTTGTGATAAGGGAATGAAATACTGCAGGAAGAAAAGACAAAAAAACAAAAAAAAAAAGGTGGGGCTTTTTTATACGTTCCCACCCTGCATGGTCTGCAGTAGTTAAGTAGGAAGAGATGTAAATCTCCAGGATCTGGGCTCTGGCCAGGTGAGGATAAAACTCTCCTTGTGTTCTTGATAACCCAGTAACCTGCAAGATCCCTGAGAAGGAGCATCTTGAGGAAGGACTTAACCAAAGCTGAGGAGCATAAGCAGCTGGGATGGGTAAGGAAACACCTGTTCCCACACTCTGCTCCATGGAGAAACAGGGCCATCTTCTGGCAAATGAGACCTTTTCCAGACTAGCACGAGCAGGCAGGCAGCACATGGCCTGGAGATCACTGGCTGGTCAGTGTGTAACACCGGATTTTTGGGTTGCTTTGGAGAAGTAGGTCTCCAGAAGATACACCAACATTATTTGTATTAAGACAATTAGCCCTGGATTGCAGCTGTGTTTTTCTAGACCATGTGCATGTGTAGCGTAAAAGACTCTCTCTGCCTGGAAGAGCTGGAAGTCCATCTCTTTTCCTTGTCTGTGCTATATCATGTGATTATACAATGTTGTGCTAGCTCAGTTTTGGATTTCTCAGAAACACTGCAAGGAGAGGTTAACACAGCCTCACTTCACCATTGACCATGAGTGATCCAGGGATTAATTGTAATTCCAGTTCCATTTTCTAATCCACTGAGAATGAGGCTGAAATTTTAGCTCTGAGACACAGCTTGGGACAATCCTGAAGTAGCTCTTCTCATGGGATGCTGAGGAACAGACCTCTTATATCACAGTTCTTCCTAGCAGTGGGTCCCACTTACAATGAAGAAGACAACTCTATCAATTAATTTAATCGATATCACTTTATTAAATTAAATCATTTTAATGCTCTACGAAGAGAAACTGTTGGATGCACATTTGTGTCTCAGCTCTGGCTTGATCCTAAGGGACAACAATAGCAGCTGAAAAGGCAATAGGTGCCATATCACCCTGATAGGACAGCTTTTGCTGAGGATGTGAGCAACTAGTTGAAGTCGTCAATGATGGCAGCTATTAAGGACACTTCAGTGAAGTGCCTATTCATGCTGGAGGAAAGGGATGCCATCCAGAGGGACATGGACAGGCTTGAAACATGGGCCCATGTGAACCTCATGAGGTTCAACCAGGCCAAGTGCAAGGTCCTGCACGTGAGTCAGGGTAATCCCAAGTACAAATACAAGCCGGACAGAGAATGGATTGAGATCAGCCCTGAGGAGAAGAAATTGGAGGTGCTGGTGGATGAGAAGCTCAACAAGAGCCAGCAATGTGCACTGGCAGCCCAGAAAGCCCCCTGCATCCTGGGCTGCATCCCCAGCAGCGTGGCCAGCAGGGCGAGAGAGGTGATTTAGCCCTTCTATGTCACTCTGGTGAGACCCCTCTTGCAGTGCTGCATCCAGGGCTCCCAACGTAAGAAAGACATGGACCTGTTGGAGCAGGTCCCGAGGAGCGCCACAAAAATGATCAGAGGGCTGGAGCACTTCTGCTATGAAGACAGGTTCAGAGCATCAGGATTGTTCTGCCCAGAGAAGAGAAAGCTCCAGCAAGAACTTATTGCCCTTTCCAGTACCTAAAGGGGCTACCGGAAAGATGGGGAGGGATTCTTTATCAGAGATTGGAGCAATAGGATGAAGGGTAATGGTTTTAAACTGAAAGAGGGGAAATTTCAGTTAGATACTAGGAAGAAATTCTTTGCTGCGAGGGTGGTGAGACACTGGAACAGGTTGCCCAGAGAAGTTATGGATGCCCCATCCCTGGAGGGGTTCAAGGCCAGGTTGGACGGGGCTTTGAGTAATGTGGTCTAGCATGAGATGTCCCTGCCCATGGCATGGGGTTGGAACTGGATGATTTTTAAGGTCTCTTCAACCTAAATCAGTCTATGACTCTACCATATTCCCTTCCCACCTGCTCAAGAAATTGCAAACCAATGGGTAATGGAATGCTGTCTCCAGCTGCAACTCTAGATTAGCTTCCCGTGTACCAACAGATAGGCTTAGTGTCTTTGTCTGAGGCCCACTGGTCATCTCCTTTCCCTCCTCCCCTTGCACTTGCTCCTCAGGAAGCTAGTTTTCTGGGAGCTGCGAGCTTTTTCATGGTCACTAGATGGCAGTGACTGTTTACATTTAGCAGCTCTTGACGGGCGACGGGCTATTTAAGGGTGAGAAGAAATCAGTCACTTGGAAGAGATCCTCAACGAGGACATTTTGGTGGGCTGCGGAGACAGATGTTGATTGGTAGCCCACCGGGAGAAGCTACTTAGCGAAACAGTGAAGCTTCTTCAGCAGTTAAGAGCAATTTTGTCACAGCATGTTAGAGCTGGGGGCTGCCCCAAACGTGTGGGAATTCCCAAGTCATTGCCTTACCCTAATAACAAGGGAGGTAGCAATGTATTTTGATGGTGACCTCTTGTTCCCTCGGTAAATCCCATATTTGTAGTCTCATACAGGACATGCTTGTGGCTAATAGTTGGGAACCATTGACTAAAAGGTTGCAGTGGTGTTCCCGGGATGGTGTGTGAGATGCTCCTATGCTTCTGAAGCCTACTGAAGTAAGGGATAAGTTTTGCTGTACATCGTTCACTGGTGGAACTCACTGCTCTGCTATTGAGGTGAAACAACTGCCGATAATTTATTTCAGTAGCAAAATGGATTGCACATTTATCCGCATTATAAAAGCATAGGAGATACAATAGCAAAAGGGAAAAAAAATACCCACATTGTGACAAAGTGAGAAGTGTTCTTATTCCAAGGCAGAAAGCAACCCATTATTACTGTGTGTGAGTGGTATCCCACAATATAATTCCCCACGAGAGCCTTTAATTGGGCACAGTTCATAGATGGCTATTAAGTGGGGTAGAAAACTAATCTGATCAATTATGGTTGGCCCAATGGTTGCATTCTCACCATGTATATTTATCTCCTGAGGTAGAAAAGCCTTAGATGATGTAAGGAAACCTTTGAGAACCTGGGCCCCGGGACATGGAGGAACCTATTTTCTCTTGGTTAACCACCACTCTGACATCTTGGAAGACCTGGGTCTGAGATGCTGAAGGCGCATCCAAACATGATGCTTAGCCTTCTTGTTTGAACACAGAGCATTGGTGGAGCCTGAACATGTTGTCTCCTGACTTTGTCCTCAGCTTGGTGTCTGGCACAGGTCTTTCCACCTCCACGGGAGGTAGGGTTCCTCTGTGACCTCGAGTGGGCACCCCAGTGTCTCTCACAGTGCAAGGGGTTGGGAGTAGAGAATATGTTGTCCACTGTCTTGTCGGAAGCACCCTGGAAGGTGGAGAGGAGATGGCAGAAGGAAGGGTTACACTCTCCATCTGAGGGGATTACTCTCTCCTCTGCAAGGGCAGCCCATGAGCACTGTAAGCACATGGTGGTGGCCAAAGCCATAAAGACAAACCTGGGAAAGGAAAGAAAAAACCCTTTAAAGTAGGCTTTTTTTTGGACAGTTATAAAACATACATCCCATTCTCCAATTTTTCTCAAAGAACCTGAGATGGAGTTTTAAAAAATAAACAGAATCCATACAGCTATTGTTAAAAAAAAATAAATCCCTAATTTGTCCCTCAGAGTAAATTTGTCGTAGTGGTTGGGACTACAATAACTAATATCAATTTTGTTTTTTGAAAAGATACGTCTCAAGATACGCGATTTTCAAGATGGTGGTACGTTTTCCTGTCCAAATCTCCCCAAGTAACACAATTCTTAAAAAAACAAAAACAAAACCAAAACAAAACCAAAAACAAAAATAAAACAAACAAAAGAGAGATTAGCTGGTTTGGTCATGTTAATTTTTTAATGGAAAAAAGGTCTGAGTTGGCTGGAGGAATTGTTTTAGTGCAATTTTTGGGTGGTGGTCAGACCCACAAGATTTCAAAAGGAGCTGAGACCAGATCTCACCAAGGGTACAAGCCACAAGCCAGATAGGCGTAGGACATTTGGTGCTCATCTGGGATGAGGACTTTTAATTTTGAGTGTAATATCCTTTAATATTCTACAATTATCCCTTGGAATAAACAAATGCTCATGTACCAGTATGGTGAGTGTGGGGGGAAGAAAGAGAAATTTCTTTGCAAGCTCACCTCCACTTAATCTGTGTCTGTGATCAAGTGCCACCACTTTGGGAACCGCAAAGCAGCCTCCCAGATGCTAGAAACCAGATGCAATGCAAGCCGAGGCTGAACATCCTCAAGAGACTTCTAGAGATGCCCAAAACAGAGACTCCAAGCCACGCTGGAGGTGTTATTACAACACTTCTCCCAGAAATAGTCTAGGTTTATTTGATTTATCAGAGCATAAACCTGCTTTTTCATTTCTTCTGGGATTTTACTTTTTATTTAAATCCTGCTAAAAGCCTGTGCTGTCTTGTGGCATTGAGTTCCTCAGTTAAATCATTAGCCATGTGTATACAAGTGTCTGCTTTTACCAGTTTTAATTTCGTTGCTGTTAAATCCATTGGGCTGGTGTCATGAGTCAGAACAAATTATAGCTTCTTGACTGATTGCTATCCTGTTCATTATGTTGTACATCTCTTTCTCACTGCCTCTCAGCAATGAAACCCTGATATTTTTAATCTGCTCCTCTTCTCTGTTTTTTTCTTCTTTTTTTTTTCTATTTTGACAGAGGGTGACCAGAGCCAAATAGCTTTCATGTGTAGGCAACCTCATGAGATCTTCCCAGCATTATTCCCGCTTTCTTCCTAGATATATCCTGATTCCCTTTCTCTTTGGTTCTTGTAGATCATTCCTGCACAGGGAGCTGTCCTTTGAGGACAACAGGTTTTTTCAGAGTGGAGAAGCCTTGCATGGTGACCACCAACCTTGGTTCT